>CM059204.1:45037693-45307693 GCA_030347435.1 Clarias fuscus | reverse complement strand
CGCATTAAAGTAGATTATTAAATCCCACACATAACTGTTCATAACATCACTTTCACTCAACATTGTGATTTCACTGATGGTGCAGAATAAACTTCAGCCAGAGATCTAAGTGCTGCAGGAGATTCAGGAAATTCTGTCTAGTGGTGGATTTAAGAAAACATCTTTTATTTATATAAATTGTAACTACATTTTAAGAAGGAAAGCTCTCATCATCCAGGGCGAAATGTCTATATTTATATTTATGAAGTAACTGATTTACTGAATTATATTCTTATATAAAGTTATTGTCGTTATATAGTCTGGACTGTAGTTTCTCTGTCTCTTAATACATGCCGTTCCTAGGAAAAATAAACTCATATATGTATTTTTCCATGATAATCTGAATGGCAGCATCCGTGTTTATGGATATATACAGGCAGCATGGTGACTTAGCACTGTGGTTAGCATTGTTGCCTTGCACCTCCATGATGCTGGTTAGATTCCTGCCTCGGTGTTTGTGTGCATTGAGTTTGCATGTTCTCCCTGTACTTGGGTTGCCTCCGGGTACTCCGGTTTCCTCCCAGAGTCCAAAGACATGCAGGCTAGGCTAATTAGCTTTCTGCAATTGCTTGTAGTGTGTAAATAAGCATGGGATTGAGTGTGTGTGTGTTCTGTGATGGAATGGCACCCTGTCCAGTGTGTACCCCACCTCGTACCCTGTCTCCTGGGATAAGATCCAGACACCCCACGACTTCAAGGATTAAGGGATTAAGCGGTATAGACGATGAGTGAGAGAGTGAGTAAAGTCTCATACAGGGTGAATTTAATCTTCACAGCATGAACAATGTATTCTGTACAGGATCGCTCCCAATGTGTACAGTCTGTCTTTTAATTGAAGCAGTATTAGCATTTACACGTTTGTACATTATCATGTGTTATGTAATATTTTCTCTCCCCAGTGCTAGTGCCTAAAGAAACACTGGGTGACAAGGATCCAGTATGTACATTTATTCTCTTCAGCATGGTAAAGGTGGAGATCGGACCTAATGCTAAGACATATGCGGAATTTATCATTGTTTTAATAAGGATACTTCAAAACTGGAAGCCGCTGGTCTAATTTGTTCAGTACAAATGGGGCTTTCACTTGTATCCTAAATATATTTGTTTAATCTGTTCAGATATTTTTCTGTCCTGAAAGAATGAAGTTTTAAATGTTAATTTATAGACATTTTGTATTCACGTTGTTGCATCGCTAGTAGTGTTAACAATAACAAGCTAAAAGAAAGTCATGGTTAACATCTTAAATATAAACATTTCAATGTAGAATTGTCACTAACATTTTTTGCACATGAAATAAACTTGAGACACTTTGCATTACCGTGTATTTGCTTTTCAGCAGACAAGGTTCATTAGAAAGTTCATTAATCTGTAGCATGCATATAGACTCTTATATAAAGATCACATTTCACATGTTGTTGTGCAACATGAATGATCAAAAACACATGAATGATCCCGCCCGCCCCCCCTCCCCGTGTCCAATTCCTCCCCGTCACTAGGGGGCTCCCACATTAAGGAATTAAGGCTACTACTACCACTCAGCCGGGAGGGCCGAAGACTATCACGTGTTTCCTCCGAAGCACGTGACGCCAGCCGGCCGCCTCTTTTCGAACTGCTCGTTCACGCACCGTTGTGGGCGGAGTCACACACTGGGAGGACAGCGCTATCCGCTCCTTCCGCTCGCGTGAGCTCACAGACGCCCCTGACTGGCTGTAGAGCCGTGATTAATGTGGGAGCACTAAGTACCTCTCATCCCTCCCCTCTGAGAGAGCTCGGCCAATCAGCTCCCTCTAGACCTCCGGCTGCGAGAGGTTACAGCACCACCTGTCCGGATGAGAGGGCGAGCACTTTACCCCTGCGCCACATGAATGTTCATTTTAAGATGTTAAAAAAGTGTAGAAATTAAACTTTCATGCATCCTTCAAATCAACAGAAAGCAATGTATTAATCCATGATTACATTCAGATTCAACAAATGTGATCATCAGTCAGAATTCAACTTGCAAAGCTTTTGAAATCTCCTAAAAAGGTGCAAATTTACATGTAAAAAAAAAAAGAAGAGTTAAAAAAAAAATTAACATCTCTTCCTACGCAGTAGCGGAGCTGAGCAACATTTTACATTTCCCAGTTTAGAGTGAACACACTAATGCTGTGTGGAAGTGTAATACTGTATATACACTCACTGACCATTTCATTAGGAACACCTGTACACGTGCACGGTTATTTAATCAGCCGATCGTGTAGCAGATACAAGACCGGAGCTTCAGCTAAGGAATAATCTGAGTACAGAAATGTTACGCTTGGAGAGCAGCGCCACTAGATGTTTTAATGATAAGAGCCCTGACTCAGGAGAGGGGGGTCAATGAAATAGGAGGTGGTGAGAGTGCTTGTGATACGCACGGGAAGACCTTCCCGTTTGGAGATGGCGTGGGATTATTAATTAGGAAACTTAAAAGGAAACAAAAGAAAACTGAAACACAAAATAAACAGGGAACGGACGGGGCTCTGGAAACTAAAACTACATCCTCTCGGGGCCTTCGCCCTTACCGAGGATGTATAGGAGAGGAAGAGTGTTTCTTAATTCGTGCTTTGCACTAGGAACTTGAACTAAGCGCGCATGCTGGACTGACGCGTGTCGCTCTGCCTCACTCTCTCACGTTCTCGCTGGCGTCTTAGGGAGGCAGAGGCTGGGTTTCTTCTTTTCTTTTCCCCTGATATCTAACCGGTGCTACCTAAATGATCACACGGAGTGCTGTGGTATCAGGAACCTTAAATAATCACGCCGCCAGGTGCAGCGCATACACCTTGATTGCAGCGTTGCCTGGCAACCGCGTGTCTATAAATGGCCTTATGAGTGTCCTTCGCCTGTTCAGAGCTCCGCGTGATAGCAGTCTGCAGATCTGCCCGTTCTGAACAGTACAAGGCAGTTTCACGCGGTTCTGCCCCTCACGCGACCCGCATCGTATTTTTCTTCACTTATGAAAAGAAATCAGCAGAATTGAAACCTGAATTTGTAATAATTGTTTTAAATATGTAATGTTTTAGGGGATAATAATGGGGGAATAGGAAATGGGGGGTTGGGAGGGACACGTCCCCCTAGTATTGTCTGGTAAATGTAAACACACACACACACACACACACACACACACACACACACACACACACACACACACACACACACACACACACACACACACACAAAACCCCATAACATTATTAACATATTATTAAAACATTGAATTCTACTGGGCGACACGCTGGTGTAGTGGTTAGCACTGTCGCCTTGCACCTCCAGGGTCCAGGTTTGATTCCCGGCCAGGCTCGATGCCCGTCTGTGTGCATGGAGTTTGCATGAGTTTGCGGGTTTCCTCCGGGTTCTCCGGTTTCCTCCCACAGTCCAAAGACATGTAGGTCAGGCTAATTGGTGTTCCCAAATTGTCCGTAGTGTGTGAATGTGTGTGTGTCTGTGCCCTGCGCTGGATTGGCACCCTGTCCAGGGTGTACCCTGCCTTGTGCCCTAAGTCTCCTGGTATAGACTCCAGGCTCCCCGTGACCCTGAATACAGCATAAAGCGGTATAGATGATGAGTGAGTGAATGAACTCTACTGGAAATTGTTTAATTAAGTAAGCAGTCAATTTAAGATGTAACCCCCCATGTCAGACAATAAATAAAGTCATCAGAATATTTTCTTTTAGTTTGTAAGATTAACATTTTTAAAATAATTTCTTCCCCAAAATGCCAGAATGAGAAGCAGTAATACTCCAGATACGCCTTGTCACTGCTCACATCCTTCACTCTTAACCATCCCAAACTGTTTTACAATCTGTGTCTCTGGCAACCAATGAGAGGAGAGGAGTTACCACTACAATAAGAGGAGTCATGAGGACTGGAGTCACACTGGGACACGACCACAGACGGTATAAATGTGACTGAAGTCTGCTGAAGGTCTGATTCACATTAATACAGAAAAACAGATGTGTGTTACTTTACCCTGATGCTGGTGAGAGGACAAACATTGACTGGGACACGGCGAAGGGGTGAGTGTCAACTTTATACACCGTTACACACTCGATTACACTCCGTAAACTTTCAGCTGTAAGCAGGTGGGGACAGACACACACTGTATATTTAAACATTTCTGACAGCTTGTGATTGAACAAGGTGGATGAAGGATCACTGAGGAACCTCTGGAGGGGGCAGTTTAGGGTTAAAACTCCATGTAGTGGAGTAAATTCAGGTAAAATGGGATACGTTACTGGAGCAGCTTTTACTGTCTGTCCTGATAGCAGAATATTTATGTTTATGTTCATCTTGTTATAAAAGTAATTCTGCTTCATCACTTCATCACACTATTACACTTTATTTATAACCACTTTAATGAGCTACCTCTGTTCAGGTGCGCTCAATCACCTGACCGAGGTGCCTTCTGGGAAACTGAGTCTACAAACAGAACTACAAAAACCTAAAAAAAATACTCATGTCCACAGTGCCCTCTAGGGGCAGTCCCTTACACCCTCCTTCCCAATTTTCATTTTATATGTTTATATTCAGTATATATTTAAATATTTATATTTAAGTTTAGAATGTTGGCATTTTAAATACTCAGAAATATCAGTTTAGTTCTATTTGTTTAAACTGAGTAATTCAATTAAACTTTATGTGTACAGCGGACCCTCGGCATATGGACGCAGATCTGTGAATTTTTTTCGACTTATGAACCAAAATTTTGTCTGGACAGTTATGTGCATGTGGGGGTGCGGGATTATGGTATCGGCCTCACCCACCTTATGAGTCGATCCGGGAGCGCGATTGTAATGGCGTGGAGTTTGCGAGTCTCCTGCAGATCTGCCCATTTTGAAAAGTTCAGTACATTTCATCACAGATCTGCAGGAGGCTACATCACCAAGTTCTCAACAGGCAGTTGTTGTATCTACAGTGAGACAGAAGGATTAAACATGCTCTTTAAACATGGTCAGCTGACATCCTTGTGTCTCCAAGATTCCCCTTGTGATCTGAAGAGAAAGTCTCTTACGTAACAAATACAACTGATTGAGCAAAACATCATATGGCAGTGGATTATGAAGTATCTTAAAGCAGCTTCATAAAAACCCAATATGTGGCTGATCTCCATGTTATCAAGGACAATATCAAGAAGAAAAAGTGTCACTTTCAGTTTAGTTTTTAAAGCAGCCGGTGCCAAGAGGAATCATAAATTAAGGTTAACTGAGGTTTAATGTCTATTTATTTAATATTTTACTTCATTTTTCTAATTTTCAAGTCTTTTCTAAATGTGTTGATTGTTTTTATATGTGAAAATATGATTACAGTGTTTGAAATTGATACACACTAAAAAATGCTGGGTTGTTTTTACTACTCAAACGCTGGGTTGCCTCTGTTGGGTCATTTTTCTGGGTTATTTAAAGGGAATTGGGTACTTTTTGTTTAACTTTTTGTTTTTGCTTGCTGGGTTGGAGGTGGGTTAGCTAGTTACAGCTAACATCACAGACAAGACCGCCCCTCCCCCGAAGTTCACCGGTGTATTCAGTGCCTGTCAGCTTCATGTCTTTTTTTTTGTTTTGTTTTTTGGAGCATTTAAGAGGAAATGTAAACATTAAATATAAGGTCTGTATACACACTTTCACTCACCTATGACTGAATTTGTTCACTGTATGTAACATTTATTACTGTTACCGTGTTAACGTTACACTCAAACTTTCAGCCTGATCTGTGCTATAGCATGCTAGTTTATCTGACAATGGCTGCTAGTTAGCCAAACCAAAGAACCCCACCTGTGTATGAAAGAAACTGCAAAAATGTCTGAGCTTTTTAGCTTTCTTTGTAGAATGCTTGCAGGGTGTATGAAGGTGGTGAAGTGATGAAAGAAAGCTAAACTGTTAACTGTAGTGCCAGCATGACGCTAGCATTTAGCTAGGTTGCTAGCGTTAGCAACCACATTAACATTAGAACTTTATTAATCTCAGTGCTTGAGACAATCGAAAGCTGAGGTGTTACAAAACACTAATCTTCTTACAAATATGCATACTAGCCAACCCTCTCGATTTCCCCATAAACTTTTACTTTCTTTCTTTCTAAGGTTGGAACCGACACCGTGGAATATCTCCAGCAGGCTGAAGTGTCAAGGCCGAACCCCTACATCCTGATGTTGGGAGATAATGACCAGCACTGCTCTCAGGCATTAGTGCTTCTGAGTAATAGTATCGTAATGATGTCGCGGTTGAACTTGTTTTGTATTATCGGATCCTGTGCTTTTGAAAAATAAATATTTTTTTCTATGATTTGTACATCTAATTGGGTGTTTATTGCATATATGTATGGTTTGCAAAACTTAGAGTTTTTTTTTTTTTTTTTTTGTAGTTGGTCCAATATTGACCTAAACTCGGTTGTTTTTAACCCAGTGTTTTTTAGAGTGTAATATTGGTAATATTTATGGGTGGCTGGAACAGATTATCTGCATTCACATTATTTCCTATAGGACAATGCGTTTCACAATACGAGATTTCACCTTAAGAACTCGCCTCTGGAACGGATTAAATTTCCATGCAAAGTTACCGTGTATCCACAGTAAAACAAGATGGAGAACGACGTAACCTGAAAGTCTGCTCAGGAAGAATTCACTGCTCCAAAAAGTGCCATAAAAACAGACTATGGTTTGATGCACATGGGGACAAAGATCTCCCTTTTTGGAAAAAGGTCCTCTGGCAGCATCATGATATGGGGGAGGTTTGCTCAAGAAGGGGACTGGTGCACTTCACAAAATAGATTGCATCATGAAGAAGGAAGGTTCTGTGGATATATTGAAGCAATATATCAACATTTTCATAGACAAATATACTGAAAAAGTGTGTATGAGCAAGAAATCCTATAAACCAAACAAGAAACACTATTATGCTAACATTTCACATTCGTAAAATAAACTACAGTAGTGATCCCAACTGACCTGACACACGGGAGGTTTACTAGAAATAAATGTCTGGAATTGTGAAAACTGATTGTAAATGTATTTGATATAAAGTGTAAGTAAACTTCTGTTCATCTTCTTACATTTTAACTGTGTGTGTCTGAGGATTCCCTTCAGTATGAATCTAGTTGAGCTCTAGTGTGGTCTGGATCTGAATTGACCCAACTTCTTGAAATGAGCCACTAGAACTGCGGGATGGATTAAATTATTGTGTTTAATCTGTAAATGCAGTCTCAATAAACACTTCTGTTTGTTGTAGTAAATCTACACACACTGATACATCATGGCCAAGGTTTCTTGCATCTGCATCGTGTGGATCAGCATCTGTGTGGGTAAGTCACATTTTATCATAAAATAAACAACAAAAAACTTGCTTGAAATAATTGCACTCTCCATATTAATCTAGATCACTATCTTCCCGTCTCAGTCCTCCTCTCTGCAGAACCTGAGATCAGTGTATCTGGCCCAGTGGGTTCTACAGCCGTCCTGCCGTGTGAACTGACGAGTGTAGACACTCACACACTGTATATTAGATGGAACACTGAATCTGAGATTGTGTTTGAGAGACTGGGTGAGAGGACCTTTCATGGTGAGGGATATGAGGGTCGTGTTGACGTTCCTGTGGAGGAGCTGCGTAAGGGGAACTGTTCACTGGTGTTGAGTGATCTTAGACCGACTGATGAGGGTATCTACACCAGCTACCAGGCATCTCTCCATATCAGCCCAAAAGAACTCCTGATCAGTCGTGTTGGACTTTCAGTCTATAGTGAAGGTGATTCAGAACAAGCAATAATCATTAAACACAATGAACACTCCTGTAATCAGAGCTGGACATGAGGACCGGTTGGACAAGTGATGAATAATAAGGAGCAGTTTAGTGACAACATCCCAGTGCTCCAGTCGCAGTGTGTTTCTGCACTACACAGATCATCACTGCATGGAGACAACAGAACACACAGCACCTGATATTCACTTCACATTACTCTTTAATATTTGATCATTTTATATTATAAAGTTAATAGATAAGAGTTATAGTATCATTAATGTACAACATGAAAAGGTTAGACTTAATACGTACACAAAGGTAAAGGAGTAGATTATTAGTGAGTCAGACCTACACACACCTCACAGTGTAAATGAATGTAGTATCATCAACAACTTACAGAGGATTTATGTGTTATGATGCAGTAATGTGTGTGCTATTTTTAATCCCCCAAAGAATCACACAGGGGTAAATCATCAGCTCCCACAGGTGAGTCTGTATCTTCCTTCCCTTCTCTGTAAAACACTTTGATTTTCCTGATTAGTCACTTATTCAGTCTTTATCAGGATGTTAGATGTGTGAGTAAGACCGGCTCCCTGAACCCCAGTGTGTTCATTAATCCAGATCTCTATCACCTGTGTGTTAGTGTCAGAGGGTTAGGGCTAAATGTAAGCACAGTTGTCCATAAGTATTTGGACAGCAACACTGTTTGTGTGTATAGGTTCATCTCAATAAATTAGAATATAATTGAAAAGTTTATTTGTTTCAGTAATTCAAATTAAAAAGTGAACCTCATATATTATATGAATCCATTATACATACTGTAAGCTCATATATTTTAATAGTTTATTTCTTTTAATTTTCATAATTATGGATTATGCAAATGAAAATTAGAATATTGTGAAAAAGTTCAATATGGCATCACACTTTAATCAGCTCATTAACTCAAAACACTTGCAGATGTTTGCTGAGCCTTTAAATGGTCTCTCAGTCTGGTTCAGTAGGCTGGCTGTTCATAGAGTGTTGTATCCAAGCACATTAATGGAAAGTTGAATGGAAGGAAAAAAATGTGGTAGAAAAATGTGCACAAGCAGCTGGGATAACCGCAGCCTTAAATGGATTGTGAAACAAAGCCCATTCAAGAATTTGTGGGAGATTCACTAGGAGTGGACAGCAGCTGGAGTCAGTGCTTCAAGAGCCACCACACAGGACACCAGGACATTACAACTGTCGCATTCCTCCTTTGGACCAGAGACAATGTCAGAGGGGTCTTACCTGGGCTAAGGACAAAAAGGACTGGGCTGTTGCTCAATGGGCCAAAGTCGTCTTTTCAGATGAAAGTAAATTTTGCATTTCATTTGGAAATCAACGTCCCTGTGTCTGGAGGAAGAGAGGAGAGGGATAGAGTCCAAGCTGTTCGAGGTCTTGTGTAAAGTTTACACAGTCAGTGGTGGTTTGCTGGTGTTGGTCCACTGTGTTTTATCAGGTCCAAGGTCAGTGCAGCATTTACCAGGACAGTTTTATAGCCCTTCATGCTTCCCTCGGCTCTCCAGCTTTATAGAGATGCTGATTTCATTTTCCAGCAGGCCTTGGCACCTGCCCACACTTCCAAAAATACTAATACCAGGTTTAAGTACCATGGTATCCCTCTGCTTGTCTGGTAAACAAACTCGCCCAACATAAACCCCATAGACAATCTATAGGGTACCGTGATAAGGAAGATGTGAAACACCAGACCCAACAATGCAGAGGCGCTAAAGGACACTGTCAGAGCAACCTGGGCTTCCATACAGTAACACATACAGAAACACCTCAGCAGTGCCACAGACTGATCGCCTCCGTGCCACGCTGCATTGTTGCGGCCATTAATTTAAAATAAAAAAAATTAAGTTTTCATTAGCTGTAAGCCACAATCATCAAAATTTTAAAAAATAAACACTTGAAATATATCAGTCTGCGTGTAATAAACCTACTGTATATGAGTTTCACATTTTGAATTCTGTCCACCACCACCATGGATTTCAAATGAAGCAATAACGTGTAGACTTTGAGCTTAATTTAGGATATAATATTGTTCTATCCATAAGAATTACAGCCATTTTTACCCAATCATACATTTTCCTGGGCTCAAAAGTACTGGGACACCTGAGTGATGAGCAGTGTAAAGGCCAGTTGTGGCTGTTCCTCAGTTGTCTCAGGACAGATTAAGGAGATAAAAGGTGTGGAGTTGATTCAGGGTGTTGAATGTGCATTTGGTAGATGATGATGAGAACTCTCAGTACACAGTGTAAAGAGGTGCTGATGCAGGTGAAGGAGCTCATCATTAGGATGTGCCTAGTGTATGTCTGCGTGTGTTTGTGTGTGTGTTCTAGATAAACTCATTCCTGTCTCTCTGCAGGTGATGCAGTAATGAAGAGTCCTCACCCACTGGTCCCGGTCCTGTCCCTCGTCTCATGTTCACTCGTCCAGCTCTTCTGTGGAGAAACATGAGTGTGACCTACAGCTGTGTATAGCAGCAGGACTATAGAACCTAACCTCACTCTAACCTCTCCCTTCTCTCTCCACGTATATACAGTTTTTCAGTTTTTTTTTCATTTTACTTATCAATCATTCCACAACATATTATCATCAGCTGTACATTATTAATATACATTTATTAATCGACCTGTCATTTATTTATTTACTGTGCAAATCTGTGGAATACTTTCATATTAGCTCTCCTCTTTTTTCCTCCTATCAGTCAAAACAACGAGTAAAGTGCAAATTAATTTAGTTCTGAATGTTCATTGAATGATATTAAAGTACTCATTAATTCATTAATTAATTCATTCATTACTTTCTTTTCTGAGTTGTGAGGAGTTTATTCACACAAATGCACTGTGATGTGATCCAGTAATGAGCACTGTACAGGTCGAGTGGTGATGAAGAGTAATAGTGCACTTATGTACAGAGCGTCTGAACAGCTGAAGTGTAGACGAGGTCAGACTGCGTTCTTTAACCAGTGAAGGTCTCAGATTTCCCTCATGAAGGGATTAACAAAGTCCACCTGTCTGCTGCAGTTAGCCAACACTCTTACCCAGAATGCTTTAAACATATTTCAATCAGATAATAAATCAGTTATGGTGAAAGAAGATCACGAGTCTAATCCCAGGTAAAGCAGTGAACTATTCCAGTCTTAAACTGACATGGGATGGATCTAAAAATGTCCTGTTGATCTGCTCTGTCACGTGCTGATGATCCTAAACCACGTGACTCCTGCAGGTCAGCTGCTCATCACATCCTCACAGCAGTCACACAGTGAGTCATGTGAGATTTAACCGGATGTCCAGTAGGGGGCAGAGACGCTCCTGTCCAAAACAAGAGAAAGAGGAAGTGAAAGATGAAGTGAAAGTGAATCCAGTAAAACTGTAAGCAGTCACAGCAGACAGATTAGTTTAGTGATTGAACAGTACGAGCGGTTTGGTGGTTCAGGTGTGTACAGGAGGTACAGAGGTGCTGGTGTGAGGAGATCTCTATCTAACACCTGCTCACTGGGAAAGAGGGATGTTACACTGCTGGTCCTGCTGGAGTAAGTAAGGGAGGAATATTCACCTTTTGTTCTAATTGTGTAGAGAAAGCAGTGTGTGTGTGTGTGTGTGTGTGTGTGTGTGTGTGTGTGTGTGTGTGAGTGTGTGTGTGTGTGTGTGTGTTTAAAAAAAAACAGAGAACAATAAATTATGGAATAAAATAAGAATATGTTTAGCTACAGAAATCATAGCTATAGAAAATAGAACAAAATATAAAAATATAAAAAAAAATATATATAAGAAAAATAAAAAACGTATCTATACAAATATAGAAAATATAGAGAAGAATTTAAATGGAAATATTATTATTATTATTGTTATTATTATTATTATTATTATTATTATTATTAATAATAATAATAATAATAGTAATAGTAATAATAATAATAATAATAATAATAATAATAATAATAACAGGAAAAAGCGAGAAAGAGAAACATTGTCAGAGCTTTAAATGTATAATACCAGAAAAGGACAGAAATTATGAATAAATAAATACATAAATAAATAAACTACTTAAAAAATACAAGAAGACTTAGACCTGGTTTGACTCGAACTATCTATCCACATACGAGGATGTTCAAGTCAAACTGGGATTAAATGTTCTCTTCATTCTTTTGATCAGTTATTGGTCATTTTATCTACCAGTTTATAAATATAGAGAGAGATTAAAGCAAGAATAAGAAAACTACATAAAAAAACATAATAAATTTGTTCAAAAATGTATCTGGAATATTTTAATTTTTTAAATTTTATATTCACATTTTTAGAGAGCAATAACTGCTCTAATCCATAGAGGGCGCTTTTTAAAGTTTTGTGTACATCTTTTTCAAATGAGTACAAAAATTATTATGAATAAAAGTTTTGTTGTTATTATTAAACTACTGCTTTTACTATAAATAATAATAATAATAATACATTTTAAATTGAAATTCAAATGTTATTTGTCACATACTGTACACAGTCACACACAGTACGAGATGCAGTGAAATGCTGCAACGTCCACCAGTGACCTTAAAATAAATAAATAAAAAAGAAACAGAGAACAATTAACAAGAAATCAATTACGGAATAAAACAAGAATATGTTTAGCTACAGAAAACATCAAATTTAATAATGTTATAATTATAATATCACACACTGAGCTGAAGGTGAACACACACCAACTGCTGTTACACAACACTGTGATTTTATAAGAGTGTGTGACTCAGTTTGTTGATCAGAGGCTGCTGAACAGTCCGAGCTTTGATTTGTGGAGAATTTTATTATTAGAAATCAGATTCCTAATCTGCTGGAGTGAAAACTCTCTGAAGTGTGAAGAAGACTAGTAATGTAATGCACATGAACAGTTTAAGTATAAGGATAGAGGAACATGTGACAGACAAGAGGGGCGTTCGAGTTAAACCGGGGACTCATTATGAGGTGTAAAAGTGATTGACATTTACAGAAGACTTTAATCACAGTAACAGTGATGAGACGCTTTGCTGCAGTGAAACGTATGTCCATGAATGTCCACGTCCAGCCGGGCTGAGGGGTTCTGAACCCACTGCAGTCGTTCCTGTGAACATTCAATGAGTGCAACATCTGATCCTTAAAAATCAATGTCGCCCCCTGGTGGAAGAGATGGAGAGATCTGTCTGTGAGAACTGCACACACAATCACTCACCAACACCTGAACATTACAGGAGCTCGGCTGGGAGCTTCAGTTAATGTTCACACCTTACAGTGGAATAGTAATGAGAAGAGTGGAATTTGTCTGAAGGTCTTTTGAAGGGATTCCTCACAGAAAAAAACAAACAAAAAAAAATCCCTGTCTGTAAACCTCCACAAGTCACTTTAGAGAGTCTCAAATCATAACCAGATTCAAACACATTACTGAGGGTTTCCTGTTACATTACTGACTGCACATCAGTGTGTGTGTGTGTGTGTGTGTGTGTGTGTGTGGAAAGAATCTGATGAGACTATAAGGTAGGGTGTGTCGTCACTCAATATCATCACACACCGTTTGTTCTCAGGAAAGTCCAGAGACTTAAACTACGTGCAGTCACTGTGTAGCTGGACTTTGTGCAGTGGTGCAGGTAAACTCCTCACATTACATTAACATGGCGACGTTCCCATTTCTGCTGTCCTGTATGATGAATATTTTATAATAATTCACAGTTAACTTTAATAAGTTCAAATGAACGTTTTAATGAGATTTTCACAATGTACTCATTATTACTGTGCCTGTTTTTTTTTATGTACAGTTTATTATTATTTAACATTTTAACTATAAGATCCACGAATGTTGTTTAAAAGAGCAGCCGTGTTACTCTGATGAACACATTTTACAGTGTGCACGGCTTGAGGAGGAGAACGTTTCCTGACTCGCTCGTCCAAAACCTCGGCTCTGTGTGTGTGGAGTTTGGGTGTTCTCCCCCTGCTTGGTTGGTTTCCTCGAGGTAATCTGGTTTCCTCCCAAAATCCAAAGACATGCAGATTAGGTTCATTTCCAAATTACCCAGTGTGTGTGTGTGTGTTTATAGACAGTAAATATTATAATGTCATAATAATATGTAATATTATAGAATTAAATAAACTTAAATTAAAAAATAGAAAATAATAAGAAGCACTCTGATTAATATAATTTGATATATTAATAGATTGGGTGTGGCCTCGTATCAGGGTGAGGGATATGAGGGTCGTGTGGACGTTCCTGTGGAGGAGCTGCGTAAGGGGAACTGTTCACTGGTGTTACACAATCTGAGACTGACTGATACAGGAGTCTACACCAGCTACCAGACAGTGAGACGCACCAAGAGAGGAACAGTCAAGATCAGCAGTGTTAATCTCACAGTCTATGGTAAATCAATCAGTC
Source organism: Clarias fuscus (assembly GCA_030347435.1). Classification (NCBI taxonomy): domain Eukaryota; kingdom Metazoa; phylum Chordata; class Actinopteri; order Siluriformes; family Clariidae; genus Clarias; species Clarias fuscus. The sequence continues at coordinate 45,293,492 of CM059204.1, read as the reverse complement.
TCAGGAGAACACACACTGACCATTTGTACCTTGTTACATGTAGTTTTTACTTGTGGATACTATTTTAATTGCAATTAAATATTATTTATATGATTAAAATCAGAGGTGGAAAGTAACGAATTACATTTACTCGCGTTACTGTAACCGAGTAGTTTTTTGTGTACTTCTACTTTTTAAAATCTGTAATTTCACTTAAGCATGTTTTGTTTGAAGTATTGTACTTTGCTATATTTGAAATCATATTCGCTACTGAGTAAAAAATAAATTAATGAAAATGAAAAATAATAAAGATAATGCAACGCGGAAGGAAAGAAATTCCACCCTGGAAACCACTGCACTGATTGATGGTCGGGGAGAACAAACACTCTAAACTGACAAGAACGATGGAGACAAAACAGATCCAGTGATGCGACCCAGCTGAAAGTGAAACGCCATCAGATTCTTCTGGCCATTGTAACGCCATTACTATGTTGTATACCACATTATGTATGTATGTTGTCCTTTGCCGCCCCTTGGCCGTGTGTGTGCTGCGGAGGTGTGTGTGTGTGTGTGTGTGTGTGTGTGTGTGTGTGTGTGTGTGTGTGTGAGAAGGAGAGAACGGAGTAAGTGCTCAGATGTGCTGCTCACCACCAAAACGCTCTATTCTTTATCCTTTTCTTCACTTTTACTTTATGTTTTGTATTGTAATGTTGTGATGCTGAAAAAAGGCGATGAAGGTTTTGTGCTGAACGTTATTCTCGGCTCTGAGCTCTTTTTCCTCTTGGCTATCCGGCGCAAAGCGTCACACCATATTTCAGCGACTACTTTGATTTCAAGCACAAGAAAGACAACAGCTTTATTATGTAAATGTGTTCCTTCAATTAAAAACACCTAGTTTGAGATTTATATCCGCTTGTCCTTTTTTGAACTACACTAGTAGTTCCCCAAATTTTTAATGAGCTACTTTTTATTTTTCCTTTGGTAGATTTTGGTAACTTTACTTGTATTTCAGTAACATTTCACTGAAGTTACAGTACTTTTACTTGAGTAGAAGTTTATTACTCTTTCCACCTCTGATTAAAATATAAGATCTATACTATTGCTTATACAGTATACCACATGCTAATATAAGACATACTCCTGCTGATTATTGTGTAAAGTCTGGGTTAATAAAGTGTGAAGTTAACAACAGTAATGGAGTGAAAGTTAAGACTCGGGAAGAGACACACTGAGTCACATTATTAGTGAGTCTGACCTTCACCTAAACCAGGAAGTGTACTTACAGAGTCGTTATGATTTATGATTGTGACAAAATATCAAATGTAATGTTTTTATTTCCCTCCTAAAGAAATAATCAGAGATGTTCCACCAACTACCACTGGTGAGTCAGTACCACCTTTGTGTATCTCGTAAGTTCAAAACAATTTTATTTTCTGCAAAAACCAAAAAATAAAAATGTAAGTGGGAGTAGTGAGGGTTTTTTTATTTGTCTATTTGTTTATTTTTTCCGCCCCCTCCTTAACCACCAGTGTATTTATCTGCCTCTAAACATCTGATCTTCCGACTGAGCACCGTCTAATCCACAAGCAAAGTTTATGTTAAAGATCAGGTGGAATTATATTGATGTTTGTGGATGGTTTCATGAATTTGTGGGAAGATTTCCGTCTGTTTACTGCTGTTCATAAGAGACACTGTGATAGTTTTAGTCTAAACAACATTCTTAGGAGAAAGTGTCTTGTTTTTAAAATCCATGTAGCCTTTATAATAATCTGGAGGGGAAACAACATTTACACCAACATTGTTCATGACTGAAATGTTTTGAATATTTATTTGTGTCTCTCTGCAGTAATGAAGAGTCCTCACCCACTGGTCCTGGTCCTGTCCCTTGTCTCATGTTCACTCGTCCAGCTCTTCTGTGGAGAAACATGAGTGTGACCTACAGCTGTGTACAGGTGTTAGGAACCTCCACTAGAGGTCACTGTTTATGTCTGTCGGTCTTGTGTAGTTCATGTTGGTTGACTCAGTTTCCCAGAAGGCACCTCAGGCAGGTGATGAGTGCTCACCTGGACTGAGGTGCCTCATTAAAGCTTCTATAAATAGCAGTCTGTTCTGGGAAACTGGGTCGAGCATTGTTTGTCTATTTGCCTGTTGGTTTGTTTGGTTTGTATTTGTAACTACCGTCATGTGGGCATTCCTTTTGTTTGGTTCTTGTTTCTTTAAGTTTATGCTTTGGTTTGTTTTGTAGCCTTTGTTTGTCTAGGGCTCTACTGTTTGTTCTCCTTATGTTCCTGGTGTTGCTGGATTCATGGAGCTATCCTGTTTCATGCTTAGCTAGGCTGTCTCCTCCTGTGTCCTGTGTAAGTACTGTTCTGTCTTCTGGTTTAGTTTTGTGTAGCCACATGCAGGCCCAGCCGCTAGCAGGGTTAGCCGCTAGTAGGCCTTAATTGCTAGTAGGGTTAGCCCTTAGTAGGGTTAGCCTCCTGTAGGCTAGCCTCTAGGGGAATTGACTGCTAGTGGTTCTGGTCGCTAGTAGGTTAGCCGCTAGTTTGGAGTAGCCTCATGTGTGCTTTGCCTTTGTGTTCAGTTCCCCACCATTAGGTCAGTACTAACCCGGTTAGCCCCTAACCCCTTTAGATACTAACCTGGTTAGGTCAGCATCCAGTGTCCCCAGCATTCCATATAGTTACTAACCCAACTAACCACTAACCCAGCCTGTTCCATCTCCAGTCCTGTCTCTAGTCTCTCCTGTCTCTAGTCTCTCCTGTCTCTAGTCTCTCCTGTCCTGTCTATCCCTGTCTCCTGTCTCTCCAGTCTCTAGTTCCCCTATGTATCTTAGTTAGCTCAGCTCCATGTTTCCTCATCCCCAGTTCTCTTTGTCGGTCCCCTGTGTCAGCTCCTGGCTCCCATGTCAGCTCTTCTCCCTGTGTTGGCGCACCGTCCCTGTTTTTCCTGAGCCCTAGTTTTAGTTTGAGTTTGTTGTTTTGGTTCCTTTGTTTGTTTGTGTCTGTTTTTGAGTTCTGTTAAATAAAGACTTTTTCTGTTTGCAACACCCCTCTGCCTTCATGCCTACCTCCATGCCCACGGCAACCCCATCAGCCGGGTCTAGCCAGCGCCCCCAGCTAGACCCATGACAACAGGACTGTGTGTGTGTGTGTGTGTGTTTCAATCCCACACAACAAAGTTTTGTGTTTCAATGTACACACAGCAGCTGTGTACAGAACAATCAGAACTGTCCAACGAATGAACTTATTAATTGACTAATGAAGTTTCTATACCTGCCACTCCAAACCGGTGAAACACTTTCACTGTGAGGTTGATTATTTTACTAAAGCACATACATAATGGGTTCATTGCTCTTAAACTACCTCAAGCTGCCAGTGTTTTTATGGTTTTTTATTGAACATTCATTTTAAGCCAAGCAATTGATCAAAAATTATTTGATCATCTACACTGGAATGGTCGCTGATCCAGACATTTTGAAAGTCGTGTAGTGTAGCGTGAACTCAGCATTAGTGAGACTGGACTTTCTTCCAGAACTGAACTTGAACAGGATTTTTGTTCTGGAGAAACCAGTTTGTTCTTCTCACAGCGTGGTGTATCAAATGATCCAAACATCTGCACTTTACTCTGAGTTAAGCTGCTGTTACACTGCACAGTTACAGCAGACCTTCATTATCATTACTGATCCCATTATAGATATTATCAGAGATTTTTCCTTTATGCTCAATGTCACTCTAAAACTGTGTTCACTTTTATAATGTAGGTTTTTTTTAAAATATTTTCATATCATCTCTTTTATACTGTATATAATCCACTGTATAATATTTGTGTTAATGTGACTCCAGAATGAACACTGAACTGAGGACTGTGTGTGAAGGACAAATCAAAATAAGAATCAGAACTTCAATGTTATGAAATAGCTTTAATTTCTTTGGTTTAGAGCAACATGGTGCTACATCACTATCAGAAGAAGAGGAGAACACACACACACACACACACACACACACACACACACTCCAGTCAGTGTGTGTAATAAGTTGAGTTTGTCTCAGGCTCTACAGAGGACTGTTTAAGATGAGAAGTAAAAGCCTGACAGATGAACAGACAGAACTCACACTACACATGCAGGAGGTCTGTGAGTCACATGTCAATAAGGAGGTGTGATCTAAAGGGATGGAGAGCCATCTAGTGGTGGGAGAGAGAGTGAAAGTGGGAATATAAATTAGAATTAGCGGTTTAAAAACGGCACACGCTGTATATTGTATGTCCTGTCCCTCTAACATCACACATTATGAGCAGCTCTTCAGTGTTCACTCTCAACGCCAAGCTCATGTATTACTTTGATTTTCGTTTGTAATAAAGTTTCTTGCTGATTCTAAAATGTTTTGCTTTTCTTTCTTTATCTCGAGCAAACATGTGAGATGGAAATAATTATTCCAGGCTTTATTAATGTCTGTGTGAGAATTTGTGTGAGAAAACAAACAAAAAAAACAAATCGCACTTTATACTCTTTGCATCATTTTTTTATGAGCTGCTTTAAAACAACACAGATAATATTGTATGTATAATTGTATTGTACTTCTCCTTTATCACGCGTGTGTGACGGCGGACCTACAGCCAGTGTCTCCTCTTACCATCTCCTTCAGCTCCGCGCATCACCGGGAGAAAAGAAACCAAAAGACACCGGAAGAGCTCAGACACCACGCGCGTTCAGCACCACGGACAGTTCCGCATAGGAAAAGGGGGAGGAGCCTATGTTGTCACGCTGGTTAAGAAAACGGTTTTCCTCCATGACACTGAGACTCCAGGATGAGATGAATGTTACTGCAGTGGTGTTTATGAAATCAGGTAGGACCGAGCACTCGGCTTGATGATCAGGGAAATAAAGCACTGTATAAATAAAGCTGAGTTTAATTAATTTTAGGGATTTTATTTCGATAGATCTGATTGCTTTGGGATGGAGTGTGTGTGTGTGTGTGTGTGTGTGTGTGTGTGTGATTACGGGAAGTATCAAGTCTCCTTTAATGCAGGAAGCATCATGTCTTCTTTCCTGCATTACACGGGGTTTCATATTGCACTGGTGATGCAGCCGAGACTGTATAATGACTGTAGATCATCACAGGGCTTGGAAAGAATACTTATACCATAATACTTTTACTTTGGCAATGCATATACAGTATAAAATACAATATTAATTCTTGCACAGACTTTTGCACAGTATTCTCTCTCTATGTACAGTACAGAGCAAAAGTTTGGACACCCCTTCTCATTCAGCGAGTTTTCTTTATTGTGTTCTTTAGCCCAAACGCGTCTCTTCTGCTTGTTGCCTGTCCTTAGCAGTGGTTTCCTAGCAGATATTCTAGCATGAAGGCCTGATTCACACAGTCTACTCTTAACAGTTGTTCTAGAGACGTGTCTGCTGCTAGAACTCTGTGTGGCATTGACCTGCTCTCTGATCTGAGCTGCTGTTAACCTGCGATTTCTGAGGCCGGTGACTCGGATGAACTTATCCTCTGCAGCAGAGGCGACTCTCGGTCTTCCTTTCCTGGGCCGGTCCGCATGTCAGCCGGTTTCTTTGTAGCGCTTGATGGTTTTTGTGACTGCACTTGGGGACACTTTCAAAGTTTTCCCAATTTTTTGGACTGACTGACCTTCATTTCTTAAAGTAATGATGGCCGCTCGTTTTTCTTTACTTAGCTGCTTTTTTCTTGCCCTAATACAAATTAAACCTCTTTGAATGAGAAGGTGTGTCCAAACATTTGGTCTGTACTGTATATGTATAATATATGCCATATTATCAGTCGTACAAATTTTGTTATACAAGTTTATGTTTGCATTATTATGTACAAGACCTTTCCCTACAAAGATGCACTACAATTAAAGAATAAATAATATTACAGAAGAATATTTGCATGCCTATAAAGAAAGTGACATATTAAATGACAGACCAGTTTTCAGATGGGAGAAGAAATCAATAATGTAGACTCCTGGGTTTTGCATAGAAAGGAGCAAGTGTGACAAAGTTACCAAAAGTCTGTGCAAAAGTCTTGGGAACATCCAAACAATGATGCTTTTGAAAACATTTCTACATTAAAAGAAACGTCTATAAAAAGCACTATATAAACAATAAATGGTCAATATGTGGTGTGGAAACTCTCTGCTTGAACATAAGCGGTAATGTTCGATACAGATGTGTGCAGTTTTCTAAATAAAACAGCTGTTAGGTTTTACTGAGCATGCTGGAGAATAGGAGTTCTTTTGATAACATCGTCACACTCACTACTTTCTATTTTCATGTAAAACCCAGGAGATAGATTTTTTTTTTCCCATCTGAAAACTGGTCTGTCATGTAATATGTTGCTTTCATTACCAGCATGCAAATATTCTTGTGTAATGTTATTTATTCATTAATGTTAATGTTTTTCTTTTTCCGGGAAAACTCCCGGTGTTCCAGATGGCCAGTCCGCCACTGCAGTACATGCATATTTAGCATCCATAGGTTACCCCTTTTCTCCGCAAAGGAAAAATAGAAATAAAAAAGAAAATCACCTTCTATCCACTTTCTAAAAAGAGTTATCCGATGACTAAACTTCAAAGCAGTTGTGTATAGCTCTGGATAAGAATGCCAAAAAGATTCAAAATTCATCAATAAATAAGAATGGACCAGAACGATGTGAAAGACTGATAAAGTCATACAGCGAACATTTACCTTTACTTTAGCAGTTATTGCTCCTGAAGGTGAAACTACAAGCTATTGACACAGGGTGTACTTAGTATAGCCCAAATGTATACATTTTCTGCTATACGTTTTGTTAAATAAATAATGGCATGGTAAAAAAAACAAAGATTATGTTTGTCTGAGGGTGTATTTGCCTAATACTGTCACGATCCCGGGTGTTACTATTGGTAGATCTGGCGGATGTAGTTGCCGTGGGCAAATAGGGCAGGCATAAATTCAGAGGGGTTCTTGAAACAAAGTCTTTTATTTACAGCAAAAACCAAAACAAACAAAGGAACCAAAACAACAAACTCAGACGATGGCTCATGGCTAAGAGTTATACAAAAGCTCTTTAAGCAGACATCGGGCTCTTTAAGCAGACAGGGGGCTAAGAGCTGACACAAGGGAGACATGGAGCTGGAACTAACTGAAGAGACATACAGGGAACTAGAGACGGGACATGACTAGAGAATAGGGACGAGACAGGACCAGGGACACAGGCTAGAGACAGGGCTAGAGACAGGGCGAGTTAGTGGTTAGCCGAATTAGTAGCTACACTGATTATTGATATACTGGGTTGCTGACCTAACCAGGTTAGTATATAATAAGATTAGTGGCTAACTGGATTAGTACTGACCTACTAGGGGGACCTGAACACAAAAGGCAAGGCACGCATGAGGCTAATCCAAACTAGCGGCTAAACCTACTACAGACCAAAACCACTAGGAGCAAATCCCACTAGAGGCTAGCCTACTGGAGCCTAACCCTACTAGCAGCTAAGGCCTACTAGCGGCTAAGTACTCATGTGGCTACACATATCTAAACATAATCTAAACAGACAAGGGACAATACATACAAAGAACTAAACAAGAGGAAGACCAACACTGGAGACACACAGAACAGTACTTATACATGAGGAGACACAGATTAACTAAACAATAAACAAGACAGCTCCATGAATCCACTAACACCAGGAACATACAGATAAACAATAGAGCCTTCTTGGAAACATAATTATAAAACATAAACCAAATATAAACTCAAAGAAACTAAACAAAACCAAACACACCACAAAATGCCCACATGACAGTAATAATACATAAAATGCTCGACCCAGTTTCCCAGAACAAACTGCTATTTATAGGATGTTTAATGAGCTACCTAGGTTCAGGTGAGCACTCTCATCACCTGACCGAGGTGCCTTCTGAGAAACTGAGTCGACCAACAAAAACTACAAAACAAACAAACAAACAGTGCCCTCTAGTGGTGGTCCCTTACAAATACTAACTCCTGCTTTGATCAGATGATTTTTATTAGGTTTTTACACTAAAACACATAGAATTTAAAGATGCAGCCCTTACCGTTACACCCGACTTTATTATACTGTATAAGTAAATAACATTTACAATTTAAAAATAAATTATATCAAAAAGCACTATAATTAATATAAGTATATATTTTAATATATCTTTATTTTTTCACACCTGCCCTGTTCTGTTTGTTGTAGTAAATCTCTACACTGAGGAACCATGACAAACTTTTCTTACATCTACCTTGTGTGGATCAGCATCTGTGTTGGTATGTCACCTTTTTTAAATAAAATAAATAAAAAATGAGACTTTTGATAATAAATGTACTGTGAGGGTTAATCCAGACTTTAATATCCTGTCTCAGTCCTCCTCTCTGCAGAACCTGAGATCAGTGTATCTGGCCCAGTGGGTTCTACAGCCGTCCTGCCGTGTGAACTGACGAGTGTAGACACTGACAGACTGTATATTAGATGGAACACTGAATCCGAGATTGTGTTTGAGAGACTGAGTGAGAGGTCGTATCATGGTGAGGGATATGAGGGTCGTGTGGACGTTTCTGTGGAGGAGCTGCGTAAGGGGAACTGTTCACTGGTGTTACACAATCTGAGACTGACTGATACAGGAGTCTACACCAGCTACCTTCTAAAGAGACCCAACAACAGAGAAACAGTCAACAGTGTTAATCTCACAGTCTATGGTAAATCGATCAGTTTCAGGAGAACACACACTGACATCACAGATGAAGTTATTTTGTTTAAACATTTGCAAAATGTTTATTTACTTGTAAATGTTATTTTAATGGCAATAAACGATTAGCATATATTATATAATTTAACGATTGGAGCTATATTATTGCTAATATACCACATACTAAGATAAGACAAATCCTGCTGATTATTGTGTAAAGTCTGGGTTAATAAAGAGTGAGTTTAACAACAGTAATGACAGTAACAGTAACATTATTAGTGAGTCTGACCTTCACCTAACCCACAGTGTCAGTCACTTCAGCATCACTGAGACGTCTACATACACAGGGGGGAGGAGTTATGAGTTATTGTATGCCAAAAGATTAAATGTAGTGTGTTTTTTCTTCTTTTTTTTCTCCTGAAGAAATAATCAGAGCTGCTTTACCAACTCTCCCAGGTGAGTCACTACCAACCTTGAGTATCAATTAGTTTCAAAACACTTGGATTTTCTTGTGTAATCAATAACTCAGTCAACTTTACAATGCTAGAGATGTGAGTAGGCGGAGTTAAGAATTGTTTTGTTCTGTTTATTTATGTGTAGTGTATTTATCTGCTTCTATACAGATCTGTATCATCTGTTAGTGACAGAAGGCTGGGGTAAATTGTAATCACAGTTACAGTCAGGTTCATAAGTAACAGGACAGTGACACTATTTGTCTGTTTTCTACCATGGTGGATTTGAAATGAAGCACTGCTTTATTGAGCTTTAACAATATATTCAGGGGTTAAAGTTCTCCAATGCTAAGAAGATCTCCCTCTGATTGACAGAACTCCATTATAGAGAGAATTATATTCCAGATAATTGTGTAAATCCAGTAAAAAAAAAAAAAAAAAAAACTGGGAAAAATGCATTTACTATTTAGCCAACAGACATTAAGTGCTTTTACAATCACTCATTCACACATAACTCACTAATTCTGGCATTTAAAAATAAGTTACTTAGTAATAAGTACAGTAAATATAGTCCTAGTTATTAATGAGTGCAAACTTGTGTGTGTAAACTGATCTCAACTGTTGTAGTTTCTCCCAAGTAATTGGATTTTTAAAACTATCCATTGATTAGTGTTGTACAATTAATCAGATAATAAATTGAAATCACAATATGGGCGTGTGCAATTGTTCAATTAGAAAAGGCTACAATTTATTACAGGGAATATACGCAAAGTCAGGAATTTTGGTAGTGTTTCCCAGTAATTAAAATATTTGCCACTGACCTTTAAACACAGTGAATAACTGTAGCTGGGGTGAAGTGCAAGTTGAGGACGGTTCGAAATAGCCTCCTAGCGGCATGGCTAAAGTCATGCAAAGACAGAAAACTGAATTAGTGAAAAGCAAAGAAGAGCCAAGCTGAGGTTTGAACTGGAGCAAAGCCATGAGTAAGTCCAGTGTTCAGGTTTGGCCAACACCTGGTCGACGTTTGGTCAGACAGAGACCTGTAGAGGACCACAAGCCACGGAATCTGTATTAGGAAGATTAGACGTACATTAACTATTTCATCTTTTACATGATGTAAATGTTCTTCCTCTGAAGACTCACATACTTTTGTGTATACTGTGCACACACACACACACACACACACCACACACACGTACATACATACAGTGGAACCTTGGATTACGAGCATAACTCGTTCCGGAAGTGGGCTCGTATTCCAAAACACTTGTAAACCAAATCATCATTTCCCATAAGAAATAATGAAAACTCAAATTATTCGTTCCACAGACCCAAAAATAAATACATAAAAATAATTAATACAATCTATAAAATGAAAATAAAACAAATTAATCTGAACTTTACCTTTAAAAAAAGTACAAATAAATCCTGACAGATAAGTGTTTCCGTTGGTGCGCGCAGGCGCCGTGTGTGTGTGTGTGTGGAATTAGCCCCTTCCCTTCCCTCGCCTCGTTTTTACACAGTAACACTCCTCCTCCCTCTCCCCACCTCGCTTTTAACACCGTTTTAACAGGAAAAAAAGAAATCTTTCTGAGACTGGCATGAGCGTATATTAACAGACTCACTTTTTAAGTTTCACAACAAACGCATAAAAACAGCGGAAACACCGTTTTAATAGGAAAAAAAAAAGAAATCTCTCTGACCTGGCGTGAGCGCATACTAAGGGAATCACTGCTGTAGAAAAATTAACCAGCACCTTATCTTTGAAAAGAATCGCGACAGAGCAGAGTTTCTGTGTGTTTGTGAAGCCGGAAAGGGGGTGAAAAGGCGAGAGCGTCTGTGCGTGTGTGTGTCAGTGTCAAATTGCGCACGCACGAGCAGAGTTTCTGTGTTTTTGCGAAGCCGTAGGGGAGGGAGGGGGGGGGGGGGGGAAGGTGAGGGAGTGACGCTTGGTGTCAAAATAAAAGTCGCATGCGTGATACATGATACTCGGCGCTCGTAAACTAATACTTGCTCAGTTTCCGAATAAAAAATTATTAAAAATCTTTGCTCAGTTTGCGGAACACTCATAAACCACGTTACTCGCAATCCGAGGTTCCACTGTACATACATACACACATACCTACACCACACACACACACAAACACACACACACACACACACACACACATATATATACATACACACAAACACATGCACATACGCACACGCACCTAGGCCACCTACCTAGTGAGCTTCGGAGTGAGTCAGGAGCGATATTGATTTGGGCGCACACCCATCACAGGCGCGCGCCGTGAAAAGTATACATTTACTTTGCTTAAATTTGATGCAAATAAGAAACAGCTATATGTATTACTATAATTTTAGGACGGTGATTATATTTTATAAGGTTTTGTCAGCGGTGGTACAGCGCAACGGGGGTCATTATTTATTAAAGAAAATTATGATGATCATAACATCGTACTGCATTTCATTCCCACACTACCGCAAAAACACAAGCGGGGCTGAATGACAACGACATCTGCTTACACAGTAGCACGTCCTGACAATGTTTTAATTTTATAGTCATTTAGTTTAATTTATATTGGTATTATCTACTACAAATTTAAAGAACACAACATTTAAGATGACCCAAAACCCTACACTGTAAACTCGATTAAGTTGGCAAAACGCCAAATATTTGAGGTAATCAGTTAAATTTTTTTAAATTAATGATGTTTCCAATTTTAAGTAAACAGAACTATCAATTTTTGAGTTTGTTGAGCAAATAAAAAAAATATATATTGCAAACTGTCCAACACAGGAATCAAACCAGGGGTTTTCCACATGGGATGTGAGACACATAACCACTGCGCCACGGGAGATCTATAGAGTTTCCACTCGTAGAAGTTTTACTTAAGTTATTGCTACTTATGTACTCAAAATGATTACTCATTCAATTATTTAGGTAAACAGTACTCAATGTGTTTAATTACTTTGAGCATTAGGGTTTACAGTGTAGTGTACTTGTTTTAATGTTCAACTTCAATGTTTTTTTTACTCATTACACTATTATACAGCAAATATCAATAGCTCTGATTCAGATTTTTCATGCTTGTTGTATAAAATATACAGATGTGGAAATTACCATTACTGTAGTATTTCTTCGATACAGCATATTGTTTAGACTTTTTTATGACTTAATTATTTAAAAAAAAACGAGATGACGGAAAATGTCACTTTGCGCCACCTGGCGGTCATTTCACGAATTCCCTTGAAATGCAACTGATTTATTTTGGGCGCTGTCGTTTTGTCGCGGCGGTGAGCGCGACGGTAATAGACATTCTCCTCTTCACACATCTGTACATACACACACACACACACACACACACACACACACACACACACACACATGCATTCATACACACACACACACACACACACACACACACACATACATATACACATACATACACACAAACACACACATGCATTCATACACACACACACACACGCACACACACACACGCATACACACACACACACACACACGCACACACACACACACACCTACCCTATCACATACTGCATGTATATTTCACTAATCTTATTTAATCGTAAGATGTTTAAGGTTTTTATTCTTTATAAGAAAATGTTTAAAAGCTGTATTAACATTTATAATGTCATGTCATTGAGAGTGAACTATTTACAACAATGAATTTCTGTCTCTGCAGATAACGGTGGAAGGAACCGTCTTTACTCACTGAGCCTCATCTTTCCCTGTCTCCTTACTCTGTGGTGTAACTGTGCTATATTATAGATCAGTCTGACCTACACAGTACACCTAACCCACGAGCTGACACCAAAACTGGGCTCAAAATCAGCTGACTTTGCATAAATGGGGTTCATCTAAACTGTAAAATGTCACATCATGTACCTCCATGATCAGGGTTTCAATTCCCGTCTCTCTGTGTGTGGAGTTTCCATGTTCTCCCTGTGCTTGGTGGGTTTCCTTCTGGTACTCTAGTTGTCTCCCACAGTCCAAAGACATGCAGATTAGAGTAACTTGTGTGACTCCATACCCTGGACCCTATTTTATCCTGCATATAACCCACTGTATAATCCCTTAATGAGCCTCCAGAATGAGCACTGAACAGTAACACATACTTATGTGACACCAAAGATAAGTGAAGAGAACTTCAGGTCTGATCTACACCTGAAAAGTTCTAAATAAGTACTGAACTATAATATATAAACTGGTCCACAAATTTTTGGAAATGATCGACAACTGAGATAAAAGGCACTTATTCTTAGAATCCTTAGATGATTTAAAGAATTAGAAAATGTGAGGAAGTTGCTAGTTGGCTAAATTTATATATATATATAAGTTATTTCATGATAAAGATTTATACTCAGCCGAGTGTATTTGCCTATATAGGGGGATGTCTAATGATCATGATGCCTCATAACTTCAAGAGGAAATAATGTAGAACAATGAAAATGTTACCACATGGAAGTTTATAAATTTATCTTCACTTTGAGACTAGTAAAATTATTACCTACCTGTAATTTATTAGTTTTATATTGTAGAGTACATTTGTCTTGGCCAGACCTAGTCATCATACAGTCACACTCTAGCTTGTGAAAGTGTCATTGCTCAACATTTCCAAGGAACATCTACTGTGCATGATATTTTCTCTCAGAAGCCAAAATGCCTTGAAACTGTGTCAAAACTCTGATAACTTCCGCTACATTCGTGGAGAGGATACATTTGCATCTCAAAAGTTCAGTATGACGGCTGTGGTGAAAAAGGCATACCACATACTGGATATTTTGTATGCAAAATAGGGGATCAGGACAAAGGTCAGATCTCTCATTGTTGCATTACATGTGCAACTTATCTGCATCATTGGCTAAACAAAAAAAAAAAGTCCATGCCTTTCGCAGTCCTAATGGTGTGGAGGGAACCCACCAATCATGGTAGCGGGTGCTATTTTTGCATGGTTCCCCCAGTTGCTAAGGGGTTCTCAAGAAAGAAAAAGTGAACCACTAAAAATCCAAACATTCCATTCTAAGGACCTGCCAATTCCAGATCTAGCAGAATCCCACTCTCTAGCTGATAATCAAGACTACGAGCAGGATTCAGCTGATCCGGGGCGTCAATGTCAGCGGACCCAGCCTTTAGCCCATTATATGCTCCTCCTTAACCACATCTAATTTCACAGAGTGAACTAAAAGACCTGGTCAGGGATTTGAAATTTGTTTGTACAATAGTACATATACAGTCATAAACTTAAAGTGTACTAACATGCAAACACATACAGTGCCCTCCATAATTATTGGCACCCCTGGTTAAAATGTGTTCTTTAGCTTCTAAAAAATTCGGGTTTGTTCTAAATAGCATAGGACCACAATGGGAAAAAAGGAGGTTGATTCCAACGTTTAATTCAAGTGCATTCATTCAGTGGAAAGTGGGATCCCACTTTGAGAAATAATTATTTTACATCAAATCATGGGTGCTGCAATTATTAACATCCCTAATGTTTAATACTTTGTACAACCCCCTTTTGCCAACAAAACTGCACCTAATCTTCTCCTATAATGTTTCACAAGATTAGAGAACACAGAAAGATGGATCTTGGTCCGTTCCTCTTTGCAAAATGTCTCTAAATCATCCAGTGACCTGACTCCTCTCCTCTTCAGCTCACTCCACAGGTTTTCAATGGGGTTGAGGTCTGGGGACTGAGACGGCCATGGGAGGAGCTTGATACCCAGTGACGACCCATCTTCAGCTTTCGGGCCGAGGTCACCAGATTTTGCTTTAAAATGTCCTGGTATTTCAAAGCATTTCATGATGCCATGCACCCTAACAAGGTTCCCAGGGCCTCTGGAAGAGAAACAGCCCCACAGCATCACCGATCGTCCCCCATACTTCCAATGAAGCGGCCCCAGTCGAGTACAAGAAGCCGGAAGTGACGCAGCCAGCGGCGCGGCTTCTTTCTTTCATTCATGCATATTGTTACGACGACGCTAAATACTTCCGGTGTTTTGAAATTTGTGGCAGTGTTTTGCGATTGGTGTTTTACGCTAATCCCGCTTCGTGTGTATTGTCTACGTTTGTCTAGGGACCCAGGGTCGGTTCTTCGTACGTCGCTAACTCAGTTAGCTGGATGTGATTGTTGTGGATTTGTCCTGATCTTGGATTGTTTTGTTCTTTGAAGCGAATCTCGCGCTTGCTGTTATAGCAACATGTCCGTAAGCTTAAAGCTGCTCGGAAGCAGGTTTATTTCATGTAAACAGGGTTTAGGCTGCGCTCCTGGCGGGTTATGATTGGTTGAAATGGCGAGATCACATCTGATTGGTTAAAGAGCATGACTGACTGACGCGGACTGACTCCGCGGGGAAAAGAAAAGTATCTTGCATGAATATATGGATGGATGTATTTAAACATAAATACAGTATATGTATACATGTGTGTGTGTCTGTGGTCATCATTCATGTGTTAATCTCCGTGTGTGTCTAATCATATGTAACATTCTATCCCCCGATTGCGTCTATATAAGTGGAGGTAATTTTCTCAAATCTGTCTCAGTCATGTCTTGTCCGTTTATGAGAGAGCAACCGGTTACTGAAGGTGTGAGGATTATACAGAGAGTTTTTCAAATTCCTCGTGTATTGCGTGATAGACAGGATCCTTTAGCACAGCATGACAACATACTTCTTACTATACTTCTTCTTCTACTTCACTTTTACACTGTAAACCCGATTAAGTTGGCAAAACTCAAAATATTTGAGGTAATCAGTTACATAATTTTTTAAAAGTAATTTGAAGTAAACAGAACCATCAATATTTGAATTTGTTGCAAATAAAGTAAATTCAATCCAGCGTGGGAATCGAACCCCTGGTCTTTCACATGGCAGGCGAGACACCAACCACTGAGCCACCAGAGCTCTTTAGATTTAAATCCGTGGAACTTTGAGGTGACACTTACTGTTACTGTTACTTAAGTACTTATGATTAATTAAATTATCAAATTTGTTCAGCTAACTTTAAATTAATACAAATAGGATTTGAGAGTGTATATATACACACACATATACATACAACATGTAACACGGGCAGCACTCACGTATTTAATAATTACTTTTATTTTAAATTATCTTTATTAAAGTTTGAAATTCTCTATAACCCTCTAATAAAAGCTTTTGCTCTGCTTGAGAAAGAAAATTGAGCTGCTCTTTTGCCATTTCGTCACCCAATCGCAGGGGTTGTGATCAGTGTTTCTACTGTCGATGCATATCGCCTTTTAAACCAACGCACGAACGCGCAATAATCCTAGACAACTCAATCCAGCGATACTAATCATCAACAACAGGTGTGCTCGAAGAACCGAATTAGGCGCATCGTAATTAGCACGACGATCTCATCTTAGATCTGTCAATTCATCTCGGATGTTTCAAGCGACGTACGAAGAACGGACCCCTGCTTGTGGCTCCCACCGTTGAATTTGTTATTCTATCTTTTGTATATATATTTTTTGTAAATATCATTTCTGTCTGTTTGTACTTTTGGTCTCCAATATGTAATTACGGAGCAATTGGGTGTGTGTTTTTTGTGCTTCAATCACTAAAGTCTGTTGAAGCTCATTGCCTGTTTTTTTTTTCTGTATTCACTCTCCTAGCTGTAATTAGTGACAGTGTAAACTATATTAATATTCACTTTTTTTTTTCTTATTTCGGCTTCCTATCTCCCCTAGACACCTAGAGATAACATAACATCTACTTAGGAAACCGTAACAGGTGCTTTTCTGCATACTCATCTTTTGTGTTCCACTTAGAGTGTTTGTTGCCAAAAAGCTCCATCTTGGTCACATCTGACCAAAGAACACGGTCCCAGTTGAAGCCCCAGTACCGCTTAGCAAAGAATTATGGAGGGCACTGTACATTAAAGTGTAGAAACATGCAAACTCCATGACGGGAATCAAGCCGGGACAGGAATTAAACTAATGTATATTTTATGTTTCTATATAAATTCTGTCACAGTGTTCATGCACCACATAACCACAAGACTACGTAAAATAAAATAATTATAATGTTTTTGTAAAATAATTATATATAATTAATATGTGGAACCTTGGATTATGAGCATAATTCGTTCAGGAAGCGTGCTCGTGTATCGAAATATTCATAACTCATTCATAATAATATAATTTTCCCCATAAGAAATACTGAAAACTCAGACAATTCGTTCCACAACCCAAAAATATTCATATAAAAATTATTAATACAAAATATAAAGTAAAAATAAAACAAATTAACCTGCACTTTCCCTTTGAAAAAAGTACAAATAAATCCTGACAGATAAGTGTTTCCATTAATGTGTGTGTGTGTGTGTGTGTGTGTGTACTGTATGTGTGTTTTTGAAGCTAAATTAAGACGAGTGTATTACTTTAGGAGGAATGCTTCCTTCCCTCCCCCAACTTACAGAGTAGCCCTCCCTCCTCTAACAGAATCACTGCTGTAAAGTAAAAATAAAACAAATTAAGCAGCACTTTATCTTTGAAAAGAATCACGACAGAGCAGTGTTTCCGTTAGTGTATGTTTTTGTGTGAAGGAAGGAAGGGGCACACTGTTTAATTACACAAACACACACACACTAATGTGTAAAAGGACGACTTTCACACAATCACACATACAAACACAGAATAAAAGATGCTGTACGCTCACACACCTGGTCACACTGTTAAAGTAAACAGTTCGTTAAAGCGCTCGCTCTATCATCCGGAGATCGCCAGTTCGAATCCCGGGTGATGCTGTAACCTCTCGCAGCCGGAGGTCTAGAGAGAGCTGATTGGCTGAGCAGGGGAGACGATTACTCACAACCTCATACCGCATAACATAAGATACGCAAAAAAAAGCTCACAACTGGGCATCAATCTGCTTATCTGTCAGCTGCTAAATAATTTTAATAAATTTAAATTTATTTTTAATTATTAAATGGACTTTGCTGTAATTTGCTGTCACATGCTGAAGCCCAGTACGGCGTCACTTCATTTTAACTCCATTGTGATGGTAAACAGAGACATGATCATATATGCAGATAGTGTTGCTGTCCAAATACTTATGGACCGAACTGTAACTGTGCTTTAATTTTCCCTGAGGTTGGTAGTGACTCACCTGTGAGAGCTGGTAAAACATCTCTGATTATTTCTTCAGGGGGAAACAAACTGACTGCTTTGACTCTTTACAGTTCTTTCTCCACCTCAAGGATAAAAACAAAAAATTGAGTGAGAGAGAGACTGTAAATAATTAATACAGGCTCTCAATAATGTGAACATTAAATGTTTATCATTAGGGATGTGCCATATCACAAGAAAACCTTTTTTGTTTCACCTTTAATAAATTTTGTTGATTACATTTTTTTTGTTCTTCTTACATAATGCATATAAAAATCTTTAAAATGTATTATTAGTATTACTATTTTTAAATTAAATGGGTTTTGGGAAAATAGGAAACCATATTTAGAAAGTTGTTCAAAATGACGCTTCTTTTAAACAAGTAACATTCACTCATTTGTCCATTTATATTCTATACCACTTATCACAGGAAGCCTGGAGCCAATCACAGGAGACTTCAGGTATTAGGTGGTGTAAACCCACTACAGGGTACCAGTTCGTTGCAGGGCAGACGTTCACACACACTCACACTCATCGTCTATACCGCTTTCTCCTGTATTCAGGGACATGGGGGGCCTGGAGCCTATCCAAGGAGACTTGGGGCACAAGGCAGAGTACTCCCTGGACCGGATGCCAATCCATCTCACACACACACACACACACACACACGCACACTCAATCTCAATAAAACATTCATTTGAACTGACTGAATTAAACCGACAAACCACGCCACACTATCCATCATCTTCATCATACTCATCATTCGCCACACAGGGCAGCAGAAATGGCAATCAATAAGTGATCAAAACAAGATCTTCTCATTGTCGAGCTTGTAGCTGAGGTTGCTGTGACAGTAGACCTACAGCCACCATTACGGTGGTTACCTCACTCAAAATGAGCCCGAGACAACCCTTAAGCACCACGGCCAGCTCCACGGTCCTTTAACGCCTCAACCCGCATGAGCAGCTCATCGATTTTTCACTCTTCACCATTTTGTTACAATAAAAGACCACCTTGATTTCCGCAGCTCGTTCATGGTGCCTGAGTTTGGTTTGGCGTGCTTAAGGCTTTGCTATATTGTAACTGAAATAACTTGAAACACTACAATGGAGAAATTTCTCAGACATTCGCTGCTGAGTAACAAATAAATATCACTGCTGTGCTCAAAGGAACAGATTTCACAACATAAAACCATTATAGTATAAGTATTATTTCAAAAAGCTGCATTGATTAGTATGCTGTTTTCAGGACTTTGCGGTAAAGGAGACATGATGCCACACCCTGTTTCTAATACAGTATCTGTCAAAATATACAGTATTGAACTGAAAAGATGAGCAATATTACCTTGTTGTCTTCTGTGATTGTATTTCTCCTGAACGAAACGCACATACACACTATTAGCGAGTTGATTTACCACGGTATGCGTCATATAAGTGTCCGAAGTGTGTGTGTGCGCACCGCCCTGCTTGTGTTCACGTCCTTCACGAAGATTCTCAACCCGGATATCCGGAACAATGGTCACTGCAGACGTCATGCAGAAACACCTCCTCACAAGTAGGCATCGGTTGGTGTGGGATCAGGGGCATGGGACGGGTATGGAAAGGAATTGTTCTGCCATCTTTTTTAAACTCGGTCCCAGATCAGGACTACGACTGTATGAGCAGAAATAATACTCAACTATGAATACTTTTTCCTCCATCAAAAGACCCATTTCCAACAACAACTGCACAACACAACTTCCTTTTCACTACTGGGATCACACACGGCTGGAGCTATGTCCCGTCAACAACGCACATGCAGGCTAAAGATGGGTAAGTTTCAGAACTGTATATTTTGCCACATAAACAGTTAGAACATTTAAAATAACAATTAAAATTAATCACATATACAGTCCTACCTCTTTAGTAGTTACACTATGATGTCCTCATTTTTTAATTCCTCCACTTGAATAAAGTCCACTGCAGTAAAGTCCAGCTCTGAGCTCAGATAGTCGTATTTATTCTCATCTTCAGCCTGGAGTCTGTCATGATGGAAAACTGTTTAATATCCAGTGTGTGCAATAATCCGCTTTCACTTCTCCTCATTCCTCCGCCCTTTCTCATACATTAACTCCGCACCCGGCCCTGATTCAGTGGAGTCTGTAACATGAAACCCGGGTTTGTGTTATTACTCATAACTGCCTCAAGTAAGTCAAGAAGTTAGAACTAATTCACTGTCTATATTATACGTACATGATCTATAGAGAGTGATTCTGTCATAAACAAAGTAATTTTATGAGGATGTTACGACAATTAATGATGTTTGTGTGTTAAGATGTATTATGTGACCTAAATAAAAAAAATAGTCTTATTTAAAGTCACATAGCTTAACTTTCTCATTGTTTTTGCATTCTCAGACAGAATGAAATTATTTTTCACCTGTTTAATTTGTTTATGGGTATCTTCACTCTCACTCTCTCACAAGTCTATATCGCTTTGTCCTGTATTCAGGGTCCTGGGGGACCCAGGAGTCTTAGGGCACAAGGTGGGGTTCACCCTGGACACACACAACACATACACCCCATACACACTCACACACTCATTCACACACTATGGGCAATTTAGGAACGCCAATCAGCATGTCTTTGGACTATGAGAGGAATCTCACCAAGCACAGGGAGAACATGTAAACTCTGCATGCAAAAAAAATAAATAATAATAAATCATGGTAATTGTTACGTATCCTGTGGAACATAATACAAATGAACAAATACACAGAATTATTTTAATAATGCCTTATACATCATCCAACTTATCTTGTGAACCTTGAAAAGACAGAATTGTAGCTAATAAAGTGTGAAGAAAGAAGAAGTAAACTATAGCATCATTATCTGTGTGTTGTTGTAAAGCAGATTATAAAGACACAACATACAAAGCAAAAATTACAGCTTCCTGCTGTTCACCAGACTAAACTTCACTGACTAGAGAGTCTATTAGGTCATGACTGATCTCTAATTAACTATAATTTATTTTAATGTGACTCTGATGAACACTTCAAAATGTTTTCACACACACTCCATCCTACTCATTACTATTCTCCTCTGTGTTTTGAACATTAACTGAAACTCTCGACCCGTATATGCAATGCATAGCTATTAAGGTTGTTCATAATCTCACTCTGCTTCTAACATTTTATTGAACACTTTGCCATGTTTTCATCCTTTCATTATTATGTCACATCATTTTCAATATTTTTATGCAAGGAGTGTTCAAGTCAAATCTGGACTTTTGATTTTTGTGCAAAATCACAGAACACAGGAAAGTAAAAACTCTCTTTATTTCTTTATGTAATCCTCTGCTACACTAGGAAACTTATTCCAGTGTTTAAAAATACTGTTCAAGTTCAGTTCTGGTAGAAAGCCCAGTAACACTAATGCTGATTTCACACTAGACTACAGGACTTTCCTTACATTACACTTTACTTTCATTTACATGGCAGTACTTTCAGCAGTGTCTGGCTCAGTGACCATTGCAGTTTAGATGACTCAAATCTTTTGTGATCAATTGCTTGGTTTAAAATTGATGTAAACATATATAATAAAACATAAATTTAAATCACTGGTTAAAGAGCAATAAATGCAGTATGGATGTGCTGTAGTAAAATAATCAATCCACATACAGTAATAACTCTGCCTGTAACATCAGTGCAGACTGTGATTTAATGCCTAATGATTGACACTTTAGCTCAGTAAGCTGCTGTCTGACTGTCGGCTGTAATTTTAATAACAAACACTGCGATAACATAAACATTCATAAAGAAACCTTTTTAGTAATGATCATCTGTGGAGATTCTCGGTTCTCTGTGTGATGCTTATCCCAGAGGTGCTGTTCAGTGGAAACACATTGATTTTATCAGGATGTTTCATTTTTTCTACCTTTCAAAGTGTCTTAAAGTCAAAGTTCTAAGTCTAAGTCAATTAATTGGATAGTTCTGATTGTTCAGCAGTGATGTGTCTCTAGAGTTCTGATTGTTCAGCAGTGATGTGTCTCTAGAGCTCTGATTGTTCAGTATCACACAGCTGAAGTGTGTAGTTTACTGTGTGGGATTGAAACACACACACACACACCTGTACACAGCTGTAGGTCTCACTCATGTTTCTCCACAGAAGAGCTGGACGAGTGAACATGAGACGAGGGACAGGACCAGGACCAGTGGGTGAGGACTCTTCATTACTGAATTATTTGCAGAGACAGAAATAAATACTCAAAACATTTTAGTCACCTGATCTGTTATCTTTAGTCACAGTGATCTTTATAAAGATAAATCATAAACTTTCCTTTTAGGCAATCCTCAAAAGATTGGATGTTTGTAAAGGACACTTGTAGTGTACCATCTATTTAGTAATTTATTTTCCCGATTTTTGATCTTCACTCATCTTATATAATATAATTGACAGAACTCCATTACAACAACAATCCAACTCACGAAAATCAGTCTTAGCCACTGAGAACTTAAATCCCTTAATATTATAGTTAAAGCCCACTAAAGCATTGCTTCAAACCCTTTAGGTGAAGAAAAAACATAGAAATAGTGTCATTGTCCAGTTACTTATGGACCTGACTGTAACTGTAACTTACATTTTGCCAATGCACTGTGACACTATCAGACGGATGATACAGATCTGGATCAGTGCAGATAAATACACTGGGGTTTAAGGAGGAGGTGGAAAAAACTAACAAACAGTCAAACAAAAAATCCCTCACTACTCCTTCTCACATTTTCTAATTGACAGAGATATTGATTAGCAAGAAAATAAAAGTGTTTTGAACCTACGGGATACATACGGGTGATACTAGTGAAACACTTCTGATTATTCCTTTAGGATGGGAAACTAAGATAAAAAAAAACAATCAAACAAACAAAAACATTACATTTAGTATTTCAGCACAATCATAAATCTATGAAAAAAAGCTATGAAAATATCAACTTATATTAATCAAGTGCTTCTTGATATAAATTATTCTTAAATTCAAAGTTACCTTATTATATAATATCATTATTATAACAATTATGCTTACAAAGCAGCCCAATATTTACAGTCTATAAACACACTGTAAAGCGTTTAGCAGGGGCAGACCAGAACACCGACACAGGAAACACGAGGGAGAGGAAATAAGTGCTTTATTATTTATGAAGCACAGAAAAATATTTTCAGTGGTTAGGGGAGGTTGCTCATTGAGGATCAGTTGAGAAGGTAGCCTGCAGGCCTCTGGGAACAGCACCAGCCGGTCTTGAGTAATCGACAGGCAGGACATGGGGAGACAGGAAGGCGGAGTCGCCTCCTTGGCCAGTTGTCCCAGGTTGAAGGCTTCCTTGAGTGTGTGAAAGAAATGGCAGAGACAAAGGACTGTGATCTTACATGTTGCACTTTTTGTTCTCACCCGTCTGGTGTCGGTTCTTCCCTTTTATACGTGGTGTTGTTGATGGCAGGCGCCATACTGTCTTCGGCCACAGTAAGCTAACGCACGTTGCCCCTTCTGTGCATGAGGTGGAGCTGACCGTGGTGCTGAATTTGTGCCGGGTTTTCCACTGCTTAGTTGATGCGCTGATCTCTGCCCGCTGTCACAACACACACACACACACACACACACACACACACACACACACACACACACACACACACACACACACACACACACACACACACACACACACACACACACATAACTGTGGTGCTTAAAGAGATAGATTTCTAATATACAGATCAATCAGATATTATTTCAGAACACTGTGATGACACAATACAATTTTCAGAGGTCTAGTACCACAGTAGATGTTTAGTTCTGTTACTGTGCTGCACCAGTGCAGTATGAAACCCAGTGTACTGCAGTGAAGAAGGCGCTGTGCTACACCCTATAGTCATATCTAACACTTTCTGTACACACACACAGTATACCTTCACACAGCAGTTAGACCAACTGACATAAAACCTTTTTAATTTAATTACATGCAGGGTTCTACCTTCTTAGAAATTACAGTGTGAGATTGTTATATTTTACAGTAAAGCCACCCTGAACTACAGCACAATCTGCTTTAATAAAGTCCACTGCAGTAAAGTGCAGATCTGAGCTCAGATAGTCAGTAATTATGCTGATATTCAGCCTGGAGTCTGTCATGGTGGAAGTTGCCTGGTCTCGTACATTAATGCACCCCCCCCCCCCCTCCCTCCCCAAACCCACACTGATGCGCAGTCAGTAATGTAAGAGGAAACCCTCAGTAATGCGTTTGTAATGTGATTCAGTGTGGTTATGCTTTAAGACTCTCTAGTGTGACTGGTGGAGGTTTACAGACAGGATCTCTGTTGGTCCATTTTATTGCTGAACCCAGACATCAAACATGATCCATACAGAGGGTCTCTATTACAATACAGTTATGATGATTTAATGATAGAACAATTAAATATATAAGATATATTGTGTGATGTAAAGATCTCATTTAAAGCTTCATTTTCTCATCGCTTGTGTTCAAAATTAATCAATATTACATGTTTATTTCTGATTTAATATAAATGTAAACGTATTCTAAATTAAATCACAATAAAAATGTTGTATGCTGACTATAAAATATGAAGCAATTAATATAAAATTGGTAAATAAAGCCTTACCAATTTCCGATGCCTTGATGCAGACCCACCTCCACCTTGAACTCTTCTGTCACACCTACAGCACATCTCACCACTGTCGTACAGCTCTCATACATGTCCTGCACCACTCTAACATACTTCTCTGCCACTCCAGACTTCCTCATACAATACCACAGCTCCTCTCTCTGCACTCTGTCATACACTTTCTCTAAATCTAACAAAGACACAATGCCACTCCCCATTACCTTCTCTGTACTTCTCCATCAGCATCCTCAAAGCAAATACTGCATTCTTTGTTCGTTTTTCTAGGCCTGAAACCATATTGCTCCTCACAAATGCTCACCTCTGCCCTTAACCTAGCTTCCACTACTCTTTCACAAAGCTTCATTGTAAGGCTCATCAGCTTTATTCCTCTGTAGTTGCCACAGCTCTGCACATCTCCCTTGTTTGGCACTAATACACTTCTTCATTCCTCTGGGATCCTCTCACTTCCCAAAATTTTGTTAAACAGACTAGTCAGAAACTCTACTGCAACTTGTCCTAAGCACTTCCACACCTCCACAGGTATGTTATCAGGACCAACTGCCTTTCCACCCTTCATCCACTTTAACGCCCTCCTCACCTCACTCTTACTGATTTTTGCTACTTCATGCTCCACAACAGACCTAGCTTTAATCACTATCACTATCTTTAATCACTCTACCATGCTGCACATCATTTCCATCTGTATCTCTCTGCCTCGCCAACCTGTACAGATCCACCTCTCCCTCCTTACTGACCAACCTGGCACACAAGTCCTCATATGCTCTTTATTTGGCCTTTGTCACCTCTACTCCTGCCTACTCTCTTCAGTCCTCTCAGTGTCCCACCTCTTTGTGGTGGACTTTGTGGTGGAATGAGGAAGTCCACCACTTTGTCCACTGCTCTGCTTTTATCCTCTTCACCTTCCTTACCAACGGCATCATTTTACACACCACCATCCTGTATTGTCTGGCTACAGTCTTCCCTACCAATAATTTGCAGTCACTAACCTCCTTCAGATTACAACATCGACACAAGATGTAGTCCACCTGAGTGCTTCTGCCTCCACTTTTAGGTCAACCTATGTTCCTGCCTTTTCTGTAAGAAAGTATTTACTACTGCCATTTCCATCCTCTTTGTAAAGTCCACCACAATCTGTCCTCCTACGATCCTTTCCTGAAGACCAAACCTGCCCATCACATTCTAATCACCTCTGGTCCCTTCCCCAACATGTCCATTAAAATCTGAACCAATCACCACTCTCTCACCCCTGGGGCTGCTCTTCATCACTTCATCTAACTCTTTCCAGGTTTTCTTCTTCTCATTTAACTCACATCCTATCTGTGGGACATAACCACTAACAATATTGCACATCGCATCATCAATTTCCAGCTTCAGACTTATCAACCCATCTGATACTTTTTTCACCTCCAGAACATTCCTTACAAACTCCTCTTTCAGGATAACCCCTACTCCATTTCGTTTTCTGTCCACACCATGGTAAAACTTCAACCCTGCTCCTAAGCTTCTAGCCTTGTCACCTTTTACCTGGTCTCCTGGACACACAGTATATCCACCTTCCTTCTCTGCATCATATCAACCAACTCTCATGCCTTCTGTGTCATAGGCCCAACATTCAACGTCCCTACTAACTACATTTATTTTCATTTAATAGAATGCTTCTTGATATTACTCTTTTGTTTAAACAACAAAAAGACTTGGATTTAAGATATAATCAGAATACAGGTAGTCCCCCTACTTACAAACAAGTTCTGTTCCAGGAGCTTGTTCATAAGTCGGATTCGTTCCTAAGTTGTTCTTATACACCTTTGACAATGTAAAGCACAGCAATCCACTTGGCTTGGCTCATGTGGCTAAAAACTGCACCGGCACCTACCTAAGGAAATTAATCTGAAATGTATTTTACACAAAATATAAAGTAAAAATACAGTGGAACCTCGGATTGCAAGTAACTTGGTCTGCAAGCATTTTGCAAGGCAAGCAAAAACTTTTAATACATTTGAACTTGATAAATGAGCCAGGTCTTGAAATACGAGTACTGCAGTATGTGTACGCTTTGTCTGCCGATCATCATGTGATCACAACTGAGCCAATGGTTCTTCTCTCTCTCTCTCATTGTGACCATGAGTGTGTGGTAAAGCAATTTTTAAATTTTTTGCCCTTTAGTAACTGTACTGCAACAGTAGTAAAAGGTAAAGAAAAAGGTTCAAAAGGGGTTGGTTAGTCTGATTACAGGAAGTCCAATAGTAGAACTGTGGACCATTCAAGTCTGTGGAAATCTGTAACTGGAATGTTCCTAAGTCAGGAATTATCTGTAATCAGACTAACCACCTTAAGGAGAAAAATACAGGTCTCTGCTACCCTCTCCTGCCAGAATACAACAAGAGAATGTCAGCAGGTGGTGAACATCAATTTTTATTCCAGAACACAAAGCAATAGCATCAGGGGCCTCGTATCAATAGTCAGCAGTGGCAGCTGGTGCAAAAAAAAATTGGAGAGGGGGAGGGGGCAACAAAATTAAAATTAAACTTTTAATACTCGACTGCAAATAGCCATTTATCAGGTGATTAAGCATCATTACTACTAGTATGAAAGACATGACTCACATCGCATCCAGTCAGCAGCTCCGCTCGTCAAAAGAAGTGCTGGAAAAGACTAGTTGAGAATGGTCCAATCACATGAGCCCAAATATTTAAAAACAATATGATTCGCTAAGAACAAAAGTGGGAGGGTTCGGGGTGCTCAGTGCTTCGCCTGAAGGATGATTTGAAAAGATCCAATCAGAGCTCAGCCTCAGGTCAAATGCTTTTCAAAGGTTTTCAAAAGCCATGTCGGTACTGTTGTCACAGTTTGGCTGGTACTACAAGCCAGACCGGCTGATGTAGTTGCAGTGGGCATATAGGGCAGGCATAAATGCAGAGGTGTTTTCAAACAGAAATAGTCTTTTATTTACAAGAACTCAAAAACAGACAAACTAAAACTAAAACAACAAACTCAAACTATAACTCAGGGCAAACACATGCTCTTAGCAGCAAACACAAGGGCTCAGAGCTGAACACGGGGACTAAGAGCAGATACAGGGAGACATGGAGCTGGGACTAAGAGCAGATACAGGGAGACATGGAGCTGGGACTAAGAGCAGATACAGGGAGACATGGAGCTGGAACTAACTGAAGATACAAAGGGACTAGAGACAGGACTGGAATGAGACAGGGCCAGAGACAGGACTGGAATGAGACAGGGCCAGAGACAGGACTGGAATGAGACAGGGCCAGAGACAGGACTGGAAGAAGACAGGGCCAGAGACAGGACTGGAAGAAGACAGGACTGGAATGAGACAGGACTGGAAGGAGACAGGACTGGAAGGAGACAGGGCTGGAAGGAGACAGGGCTGGAGACAGGGCTAGAGCCAGCATGGGTTAGTGGTTAGTTGGATTAGTTGGATTAGTAGCTACATGGAATATTGATATACAGAATGATGGCCTAACCGGGTTAGTATCTAAGGGAGTTGGTGGCTAACCGGGTTAGTACTGACCTGCTAGGGGACCGGAACACAAGAGGCAAGGCACACATGAGGCTATTCCAACCTAGAGGCTCATGTGCCCTCATGTGGCTAGACACATCTAAACAGACAAAGGAACAGTACATGCAAAGGACTAAACAAGAGGAAGACCAACACTGGAGACACACAGAACAGTACTTACACAGGAGGCGACACTGCCTAACTAAACACGAAACAGGACAGCTCCATGAATCCACTAACACAAGGAACATACAGAAAACCAATACTAGAGCCCTCTTAAAAACAAAGGTCAAACAATATAATTAAAAATATAAAACTCAAAGAACCAAAAAAACAAACAAAAAGGAATGCCCACCTGACAGTGATATGTTTACATACAAACATACATTCAATGGCCAACCCAGTTTGGGCAGGGGTAGCTCAGTGGTTAAGGCATTGGACGACGGTTCAGAAGATCCCAGGTTCAAACCTCACAACCATCAAGTTGCCACTGTTGGGCCCTTGAGCAAGGCCCTTAACCCTCAATTGCTCAGATGTAATGAGATGAAAAAAATAATAAAATGTAAGTCGCTCTGGATAAGAGCGTCTGCCAAATGCCTAGATGTAGTTTCCCAGAACAAACTGCTATTTATAGAATCTTTAATGAACCGTCAGGTGATCACTCTCATCATCTGACCGAGGTGTCTTCTGGGAAACTGAGTCAATCAACAAAAACTACAACACAGACAGACATACACAACAGTGCCCTCTTGTGGCGGGCCCTTACAACTGTACTCTCAAAACTAACAGCTGTTCTTCAAGCTTCAGTGAAGGGGGACACTCTTAACCAGAATGCTTTAAACATATTTAATCAGATAATAAATCAGTTATGGTGAAAGAAGATCATGAGTCTAATCCCAGGTAAAGCAGTGAACTATTCCAGTCTTAAACTGACATGGGATGGATCTAAAAATGTCCTGTTGATCTGCTCTGTCACGTGCTGATGATCCTAAACCACGTGACTCCTGAAGGTCAGCTGCTCATCACATCCTCACAGCAGTCACACAGATGTCATGTGAGGTTTAACCGAATGTCCAGTAGGGGGCAGAGATGCTCCTGTCCAAAACAAGAGAAAGAGGAAGTGAAAGATGAAGTGAAAGTGAATCCAGTAAAACTGTAAGCAGTCACAGCAGACAGATTAGTTTAGTGATTGAACAGTACGAGCGGTTTGGTGGTTCAGGTGTGTACAGGAGGTACAGAGGTGCTGGTGTGAGGAGATCTCTATCTAACACCTGCTCACTGGGAAAGAGGGATGTTACACTGCTGGTCCTGCTGGAGTAAGTAAGGGAAAAATATTCACCTGGACACGACGGGGTTAAACAGACCTGAAGTCTACAGCTATAGAACTTTAGTTTAGTGAGAACAATTAAACAGTCTTAAAGTAGTCTAGATTTCACCTTTTGTTCTAATTGTTCAGAGAAAGCAGTGTGTGTGTGTGTGTGTGTGTGTGTGTGTGTGTGTGTGTGTGTGTGTGTGTTATGTCCTGGTTATCTCTAACTGCTGTTATTGTGAGATAGAAAGTGAGTTGATCTGTGACTCAGAACTACACTGTCAGTTCAATTAAGCTCGAGTTTTGTACAGTTTTATTTATTACAGGATTTAAAGTATTTTAAAACTCCTAAAAGTACCTAATATGCGTTAATGATATATTATCATAAGATTTTTTTACTCGACATTTCATTCACAGTGATGATCTTTTTCCTTGTTGTTATTTAAGACCAGTAGGCGGCGTTATTGCACCCAACCACCCATAAACATAAATATAAAAGTAGAAGTGACACTCTCGCAAAATTTTCTGTGGTCTATTAAAAGTTTTATTTTCCACTTTTTAAACACAAATTTAAAACATGCTCACATACAGGCGTTATAGTGAACTGGAATCTTGAATTTCCTACAGGATCAATAAAGTATTTATCTCTCTCTATGTATCTAATATATAGATTCTATATCTTCACTCTGTGTCATGGTGACTTTGTGATCATCAGTGTCATCTCACATCCTCAGGGTTAGAGGTTCAAATCTCACTGCAGTTCTAAGTTTGCATGTTCTCCCAGCACTTGGTGGGTTTCCAGCATGATGATGATCCACAAAGCTACTGTAGCTCCATGAAGACATGATGATGAGTTCGTCCCAGTTCATCCCAACATCAGCACCTGATCTCACTAAAGGAGGGAATAAATCTGGAATGGGATCCGTATATGGGTGTGATGGTTAGGGGTGCACATACTTTTGCTCATATAGTGTGTAAGTGTGATACTGGATCTGAAATATCACTGTTATTAAAACGTGTCTTTGTTGTGTTTTAGAAAATGATCACGCCGAACTGCAGAGACTATTTGGGAGAGTTTTCTCGTTTGTATTTACGTCGTTGCTCACTAACAGTGTTGGTACGTAACTCAATTCAATAAAACACTGAAACACTTCAGACTCATGAGACATAAGAAGCTTAAACGCACTTAATATGCCTGATGTGTTTTATTTCCTGCTGTGTGCAGAGTCTCAGAGCGTATCTGTACCAGAGGGGTTCACAGCTGTCCTGCCGTGTAAATGTAACATCACATCTGTACGTACAGTGCATGTCCGCTGGAGCGCTGGGACAGAGACGGTGTTCGAGCGAGTTCATCAGGATGTGTACGAGGCTGAGGGATACCAGGGACGTGTGGACGTTCCTGAGGACGAGCTGCTTAAGGGGAACTGTTCCCTGGTGCTGAGGAACGTCAGAATCACCGATGCAGGAATATACATCAGCCGCATGAAGAGGTTTATAATTCAGAGTGTTGAGCTGTCCATCGATGGTGAGTCTCCATAACACACATCACAACATGTTCATAGAGAGAAAGAAGGTTTAGAAAGATAATCACAAGATAGAGGTCATATTGTTCTCACACAATCTTTAGATTTATTTCATAAATTGATTTATTATTATTTTTTTTACATTATTTTTAAATGTGCCCTTACACACTCCTCCACAAATCCCATGTGTGTGATTTTTCATTTAAGACATTTAATAGGAATTACAGTGTAAACTCTGAACACAGCACACATTAGTATTGTTTTATACTGAACACTTTCTCTATAAATCCTCACTTCTCTTTGTTTTTTCCTTCCCTGATCTCTGTGCACAAAGAAACTCCACAAAACTCCACCAAACTCACGAGTGGCTCAGGTGAGCAGATATTTCACCTCAAACTCAAACACTCACAACTTTT
The DNA here is from genome assembly GCA_030347435.1 of Clarias fuscus. NCBI lineage: Eukaryota > Metazoa > Chordata > Actinopteri > Siluriformes > Clariidae > Clarias > Clarias fuscus. The sequence goes on along the minus strand of CM059204.1, from coordinate 45,261,756 downwards.
ACTTAACTTCTCCATTTACTTAAAGTTTTTATTTATTCATTTATTTGCTATTTATTGATTAATTTATGTATTGTATTGATTTGTCTTGATGTTGTATTGAAGAAAAGAGGGTGTCAAGACTTTTGCACAGTACTGTATAAGTCTATAAATGTGTATAACTCCCAGCAGTTTATTAAAAAGAGAAATAATCAGTGTGTGTGGGGGTGAATACTTTCGAGACAGAGTGTATATACAGTGAGTGAAATGATAATCTGGAACTTTTGTGTTTTTAAATTACAGCCATGAATGTGTCTTCCTCTAGGTGGCGCTGGAGTGAGCGCTCTTCATCTGCTGGTCCTCGTCTCGTCACTTCTCTCATTTTTACTCTGTCATGACTTTGGAAGGGAGTTAAAATGATGTAAAACTCAGGTGTTTACTGTAAAGCGGACTGTAGATGTATTTATTTTACAGTTTAGAGCGGTGAAGCCTGGAGTGATGAGCTACTGAACTTTAGTTACACTGATGGAGGAGAGGATTTAAGTACAGGAATGTAGACGTGTTAGACTCTGTGAATGCTGCATTAATTAACAATTCTTTTAGGTGTTTGTGCTCGTAACACTACATCATCCCTAAAACCAGAACCAATGGGGTTATATTACTTAGTACCTTATGATATGTTTCTTCATCATAATCTGTACACTACAGTAACTGTGTAGTTCAGTGTAAAGTCATGTGATGGAATACAGGCTTCATAAGCCAACATTAAGTTTTATTTAGTCATGATTTATATTGACAAACAAATCTTCCATAATGTGAAGTTAATGGAGTTATTGGTGATTTTATCTACCAGTTTATAAATATAGAGAGACGTGCAAACTTGTATTTTACTAAGAATAAGAAACCTTCATTAAAAAAAAAAAAAAGAATCATAATAAATTTGTTCAAAAATGTATCTGGAATATTTTCTCCAAGTCTATTTTTTTCATTGTATTTTAGAGAGAGATGTATTTACAGTTTTTCTATTGTGATTTAATTTAGAATGTGTTTACATTATAATAAATCAGGAATAAAGTTTTACTATTAATACACTTTTAACACAAGCGATGAGAAATTTACGCTTTAAATGAGAAAATCTTTAGGTCACGCAGTGCATCTTTTATCTTATATTGTTCTATCAATAAATCATCTTAAGTTTACTATCTTATGACTGAAACTCTCTGTCCTTGACTCTTACTGTCCCTGTCTGTAAACCTCCACGTGTCACACTAGAGAGTCTTAAATCATTACCACATTCGAACACATTAATGAGGGTTTCCTGTTACATTACTGACTGCACATCAGTGTGTGTGTGTGTGTGTGTGTGTGGGGGGGTGGGGGGGGGGGGGTGGGAATGTACGGGAACAGGCAGAGGAATGATGAGATGGACAAGCGGACTTCCGGTTTTCCACCATAACAGACTCCAGGCTGAACATCACAATAAATACTGACTATCTGAGGTCAGATCTGGACTTTACTGCAGTGGACTTTATTAAAGCAGATTGTGCTGTAGTTCAGGGGGGCTTTAAAATATGACCATCTCATACTGTAACTTCTATACAGGTAGGACCCTGCATTTGATTAGTTTTAGCCATTGTGTGTGTGTGTGTGTGTGGGGAAAGAGTTAGATGCGACTATAAGGCGTGGCATCCATGGCATCGTGTCTTCTTTACTGCAGTACACTGGGTTTCATATTGCACTGGTGCTGCACAGTATACTGTATTACGGGGCTAAAGCAGTTTAATATAGTAAATTTTTGAAAAGGACAAACTGAGCACAGACACTGGAAGATGGAAGTTGGGAGAAATTAAGGGGCTCTTTTATATAAATAAAAAGGTGAAGAGTGTAAAATTGAGGTGCTGCCATGTGAGGTGAGGCGTCCTGTCCATCCTAAATGAACCATGGAGCTGGCCGTGGTGCCTAAAGGTTTCCCTGGGTTCATTTTCCTGGTTGAGCGACGTACAGTAACGTGGTACTGTAAGATGTGCTGGCTGTTGGCTCGCTGTAACAGAATCTCCAGCCATCAGCTTTAAACTCAAGAGCAACAGAAGAGCCCAAGATGTCTGGAGAGGTCGCCTGCATTGCCATGTTCTGCTCGGGCCCTGTGCGGTGACCGTCTTAAGCATAGTCCAAATGGCTAAGCAAGAATAAAAAATGAATTGTGCATAATATGTGCCCTTTAAGACTCAATATCATCAAACATTGGTTGTTTAAATGTACAGGAATAAGGTGGAGGAATGAAAAGAAGAGCAAGTGGATTATAGCACATTGTAGAAAATAAAATGGTTTTCTATTTCAGAGGCTCCAGGCTAAAAATATAAACAATAAATACTTAAAAATATGAGAATCTGATACTGTAACTTCTAAGAAGGTAGGAGACTACATGTGTGTTTCATTTTACAGGTTTTATTTTGTTTGGTCTGACTGCTGTGTGTGTGTGCGCAGAAAGTGTTAGGTATAACTGTAGGGCGTGGCATCGTGTCTCACTGAGTCTCATATTACACCGGTGCTGCACTGTATCCTGTATAACAGGACTAAACCTCTACTGAAGTTCTACAGCTCTGAAAACGGTACTGTATCATCATAGAATTTTAAAATAAGACTTATATGATAATGGTTTTGGGGAGTGGCGGCTCAGATGGCTAAAGCTCTAGGTTGTTGATTTGCGGATCCAGGTTTGAGCCCCGGTGTCTGTGGGTTGCCACACCAATGCTACTAAACCTCTATTCCTCTGTTAGGAATCTCTCTCTTTAAGCAAAGCAGGGATGTGTGTGTGTGTGTGTGTGTCTGTGAGACATAACAGGGAATTTCTAGAGAATTTCTCCACAGTATTGTTTCAAGTTATTTCAGTTACTGGATTAAGGACGAGTGATCCTTCAGTCAGAGTGTTTATTTGTGCTGCTGTTTTCTTGCTTTATGTGTTATGAGCAATGATAGAGAGACTGGGGCATTTTTGTTTTGTTCACAGACTAGAATAAATGAATGTTTTTCATGTGTTTACACACACACACACACTGGATTCCCATCATCAAACGCTGACTGCTGTTGAGAAAGAACTGAGACTTAAACTACCAGTTCAGTGGTGCAGGTAAACTCTTCCCATTAATATGAGGGCGTCGCCATTTCTGCTGTCCTGTATGATGAATATGATGAACGGTGTTGTGTGGTTAATTCATTCAGTTCGAAGAAATTGTTCAATGAGATTATCAAAATGTTTTCATCATTATTGTACATGTTTATATATATTGTTTATATATAATGTTTATGAATATTTAAAGTTTTAATTAGACCATCCATGAACGTGTAACCCGATCCTTGGAGTAATTTCAATCAAAAGGAGGAAAAAATATCTACAGGGTCTGAGCTCACCAAACATACATATGCATTTATAGTATTTGGAGTCTCGGGTTCGGGGTCTTACACTAAACGCAGAATTTCAGATAAAATTGGTTCTATAAATTGTGTCTGCACTTGTTTCAGTTTAGTCACCAACTGCTTGAATAAATACACATACACAGAAATCAGGTTTTAATGAATAGCTTGTATTCAGCAACCTTGTTTTCCTTCTTTTCCTTTCTTTTGTTTTCAACTACAGTTATATTACAATACCATTTCAGATATTCAACAGAAAATCTTTTCAAATCATTCTAATACAATCTTTGTTAAGTTGTTAATTCACAATTTCAAGTGAAGATTTAAATAACAATAAAAATAAAAAATATATATATACCTATAGTCCAAACAATCAAATGAAATATGGGTGCATGCTGAAATGGGTTTGAATGAATGCCGAACTCAGTTCAGTCAGTGTGCGTGTATGAATGCCTACAGAATCCTCGATGAACGAACGATGAAGAATCTTTGCCGTCCTTAGAACAAACGAGTCCTCCGATTGCGCAATCAATCCGTAGAGAAATCCAACGCGTCTATCTCCTGGCACGAATCCAAATGACCGCAACGCGATGAGACAGTATGATTTCGTCACTCACACGCTGTATCTTCTCAGCACACAAGCACGAGCTAATGCAATGAAACAGTTCAGGCATACATTTAAAGAAGGGAATGGCGAAGATGGATAAGGTTAAGCGCGAGCCGAAATGCGGCTTGCATATATCACCACGAGCTGGCGCAAAAGTGACGTCAGCAACCATCGACACACTTCTCTCATAGTTTTGTTAACTTTGCTTACAATATTATTTTTACACAAACTAGTGTACAAACATGTTTAACAATTCTGTTAACATATCAAACAATTTACATTTGTGCTTTTTGTGCACTTTGTTCAACTCACGAACAGAACATATAATTCACATTCATCATACATTAACGCATTAACATACGGAACAAATATGCAGAAAATATGAATATTTATAACTCACCTAATGCAATGAAACAGTTCAGGCATACATTTAAAGAAGGGAATGGCGAAGATGGATAAGGTTAAGCGCGAGCCGAAATGCGGCTTGCATATATCACCACGAGCTGGCGCAAAAGTGACGTCAGCAACCATCGACACACTTCTCTCATAGTGAAGCACAGAACCAAACAAACACACCTCCCTTTTCTCTTTCACATTAGTTCAATACACCTGAACATACAATACATCAAGTAAAAAAAATACATACAACAAATGTGAACAGTAATAATAAAAAAATATATATGTATATATATTCAATTATTAAAGAATATTGAAAGGGGTTTTCTATACTCTCAAATATTTGAGTGGGTTACATCCTCCCCTGCTCAAAAACTCTGATGTCCTCATCAGATACTTAATTACTTGTCTGACCATTAAGGCTAAACAGCAGTTAACTCTTAGTTTATTTAATTTAATTTGATACATGGCCCATGAGGCTAAACAGCAATTCACCTTGAGTTTGTTGTACTCTCATCTGCTGTTGCATCATTTCAAGTACTTGACTGAGGTAGTTAGGTTGGAATTCTGCATTTACACCTTGCCGCACACACTGGGCTTTCCAACCAACATAATCCTTCAATTTACTTGGGGGTCTCTTTTCTCTTTGGGACTTTCTCCACCCAACAAAAGAATCACATCTCTCTTCCGTACTCAACCCTTCATGCTGTACGGATACATCAGCATCTTTCTCCACTAAAGAAGAATCATCTTGCTGAACTTCTGTCTCACAGTCCTCTTCAACCTGGCTCTCAGGTTCCTCACTTAATAAGTCAACTAGGTTCGTTTCAACTTCTTGCTCGTTTGACACATTCAATTTCCGAGAGGGATCAGAGCCATCTTGTGGTGCTGTCTTCAATTGAAACTCTGGGACATAAGGACTCAGAGACACCTCTGACCTCTCAGCTTCCAAAATTTCACCACAACATTCCTCTTCCAAATCAGTTTTACGAACCCTGCGTGGACGTGTTGCTATAACTGAGGGAACTTCAACCTCAGAAGGACTTACTGGAAGAAACCCACATGGAAGTAAAAGATCTCTGTGCAGAGTACGTTCAGGGCCATCTTCATTCTCAGGCCGGACAACATAAACAGGAATCTCTACATTTGGCTGCTTTGCGACCACATAAACCGTGGATTCCCAACGGTCTGCGATCTTGTGTTTTCTTCGAATGTTGACGTTCTTTATTAAGACACGATCACCAACACCTACTGAAGCAGCTGTAACTTTCTTATCCCATCTGACCTTATTCATCAATTGCCTCTTTTCAGCATTTTGAACAGCCAGTTGATAGGCATACCTCAGTCTTTTCTTCAGTTCATTGACATAATGAGTGTGAGTTCTTGAATTATACCCCTTCGGGTTAATCCCAAAGCAAAGGTCAATTGGAAGACGAGGTTGGCGTCCAAACATTAAAAGAAAAGGAGACTCGCCAGTGGCGTCATTCCTAGTACAGTTATATGCGTGCACTAGTGGACGAACATATTTTCTCCACTGTTCTTTCTTCTTATCACTCAGGGTTCCCAATAAATCCAGGAGAGTTCGGTTAAATCTCTCTACTGGGTTTCCCCGTGGGTGGTAAGGTGTAGTGCGGGATTTTACTCCAGCTAAGGTACACAACTCCTTCACCAGCTGAGATTCAAAATTGGCTCCCTGATCACTATGTATTCTTTTAGGGAATCCGAAATGACAGATCAGATTCTCCCACAAAACAGAAGCCACAGTCTTGGCTGTTTGGTCCTTTGTAGGAAAGGCCCACGAATACTTTGTGAAATAGTCAGTGATCACTAAGATGTTACGGGTGTCACTCGAGTCTGGTTCTAATGAAAGATAATCTATACAAACTAGCTCCAAGGGAGCGTACGCTTTGATGTTCACTAGCTCTGCAGCCTTTTGAGCTCTGGCTTTTCTTTTGATACACCGCTCGCAAGTTCTACACTTTCGCTCCACATAATCTGCCATTTTAGGCCAATAGAATCTGGCTCGTGCAAGCTCCAGAGTTCTTTCATAACCCATATGCCCAGTTTCGTCGTGAACTCCTTCAAGGGCTCTATCTCTGAAACTAGGGGGAACAACTAACTGCCCGTACTTTTGTCCGTACTGATCAGATACCATACGGTACAGCACACCATTTACTAAGCTTAATCTGGACCTTTCTCTCAGCATTAGACGCACTTCTTTTGACTCCTTTAGTCTTTCTGCATGAGTTAAAGTTTCACCAGACTCTACAAGACTTATTACCCTTCCGATGGCTACATCCTCTCTTTGTAACTTGTACCAGTCAGATGGAGTCATACTAGGCAGAGTGGTTTGTCCAGGTAAGCTTTCAGGATCTAGTAAATCATCAGGAACTACGTCTTCATCACATAGTAACATCTCCACAGCCGGAGTTGGGATGACTCCGCCTTCCAGCGAGTCTCCCTCCTCACACTGCTGTGGAGTATGCATCTCACACAATACAGAATGTCTTAAACACACAGCTTTGATCTCTCCCTGACCAAAATTCTCGAACCCAGTGGCTGCACATTCGGCTTTGCTCAACAAACTTGCAATTCGCTCATCTATTTGGATGGTCTCAGCATCGTCAGCAAGTGGCGCATGGGGACGGCGAGATAGCCCATCCGCATCGACATTAGCTTTGCCCACTCGGTATTTAATTTCGAAATCATACATTGAAAGAGCTGCGAGCCACCTATGGCCAGCTGCGTCCAGTTTAGCTGTCGTAAGCACGTATACTAACGGGTTGTTGTCAGTTAGGACGGTGAATTTTGTGCCATACAGAAAATCATGAAATTTTTCGCACACAGCCCATTTAAGTGCTAAATACTCTAGCTTGTGCACAGGGTAGTTTTTCTCACTCCTCGACAGGCCGCGGCTGGCATAAGCGATCACTCTACTTTTCCCTTCTTGAACTTGATATAAAGCAGCGCCAAGACCATTGACACTGGCGTCAGTGTGAAGGATATAAGGTAACTTCCAGTCTGCAAAACCTAGCACGGGTGCAGTAGTAAGCTTCTGAATGACGGTTTCGAATGCAACTTGACACTCATTATCCCATTTCCCAACTAGAGACTGCGTTTTACCTTTAACACGACATGATGATGATGATAACCGTCTAGTGGAAAACTCACCTTGCAACATCGCATTCAAAGGCTTAACTATCTGGGAATATCCCTCAACAAAACGCCTGTAGTATCCAGCAAATCCTAGGAACCCTCTCAGATCCCTAATAGTTTTTGGAATTGGCCATTCCTTTATGGCCGAAATCTTGTCTGGATCGGGGTGTATACCTTGGGCAGAAATGACATGGCCCAGATATTTGACAGAAGTTTGAAAGAATCTGCATTTGGAAGGCGCCAACTTCAGTCCAAAAGCAGAAATCCTTTGGAGAACTTTCATGAGCCTATCCTCATGCTGTTCAAGTGTGTCCGAAAAAATTATTAAGTCGTCAAGGAAAGCTATGACTTCTTGCAAATTCAAACCTGCCATGACTTTCTCCATGGTTCTTTGAAAAGTTGCCGGCGAGTTTGTCAGTCCTTGTGGTAAGCGCCGGAATTGCCAGTTTCCAAATGGCGTAGTAAATGCTGTTTTATGACGGTCACTTTCTTCAACCTCCAACTGGTAGTACCCACTTTTTAAATCTAGGACCGAAAACCACTTTGAGCCTGACAACAAAGTGAATGTCTCCTCGATCCTTGGGAGAGGATATGCGTCTCTTTTTGTTAGTTTATTGAGTTTGCGATAATCGACCACCATTCTCAAATCCCCATTTTTTTTCCTCACCAGTACAACTGGGGAAGCGTAAGAGCTGCTAGATTCTTCAATTATCCCACTCGCAAGTAAATCCCGCAGATGTTTCTTCAAATCCTCAAAATCAGCTGGCGAGACCCGACGAGTCCGCTCTTTGAAAGGAGTGTGGTCGATCATCTCTATCCGATGTGCTACCCCTGACACACGTCCTACATCGAGATCATGATTGGCGAATGCACCCGATACTTCCCGGTTTATTCTTTCAATAATGTGAGATTTGAATTCTTCAGAAATAGGAGATTCACCAAAATCCAGAGTTAAAGGATCCTCGGTCTTCACCAAAAGATTTGCCATCAGGGAGGTAGTGGCTTGTGAAGTGGCAGAATCATCAAAAAGAGGCACAGACTTAATCCAGTCCACCACTGAACACTCAGCAAGCACTCCCTTCGGCTGTAGGGTCACGCTGTGGTCTGAGAGATTTCGAATGACTACCTTGACTTTACTCCTAGCACAGAGCTCTGCTTTTATCAATTTACATTCCACAACTAAACCACCAGGAACATGGTGCATCAAGGGCTCTTCAATAATCATCGTCTTATTCAAGCCACGATCTTTCAAACGATACACTCCGATCACCTCACACCTTTCTCCTTTGCTGATCGTTACCGATTTCTTGCCCGACAGTCTAACTGGGGTAAAGTGTTGTGCCTGTTTACAGGACGTCAACGTACTGTCACACATGCGATAAGCAGCCATCCAGTTAGCACTGATGGGCATATTCTGTGGGCACTCATTTTCCTGTAGCAGCCTACAACCCTGAACAAGATGGCGGAGTACATTTGTACCCACTAACAAGGGTAATCTAGCATTGTAGGTCTGATCAGGGCAGACCAAAGCTAACGCCGCAACGACTGCATCGGTTCCACAAGAAGGCTTGGGAAACTGTAAATCTATTTCGATGTATCCCATGTAGGGAACTATTTGACCTGCAGCTCCCTCAACCCGAAGCAAGTCTCCTATAGACGTAACACCCCTATGCTGTAAGTACTGCTTGTAGAAAGATTCGGCTACACAAGTTACCTGAGATCCCGTGTCAATTAAACAGTGACACTCAATGCCATCCAACCAAGCTTTACTTTCCCAAGATTCACCAATTAGGCCATTCGGAACCTGGTTACTCTTTTCTGTGGAACTTTTCACAAGTTCAGCTTCGGTTCGTTCCACAACAGAAGCTACTCCGAGTTTAAATGCACAGTGGGTGTCGTCATTTTAGGAGGAGAACTCCTTCGCTCATGCCTCTGAACTAACTTTTGCTGCACCAAGGTTGCATTAACAGGGTTAGTGCACTGTTGCAAATAATGAGAGTCCTCACCACAGCGATAACAAAACCCACTATTGAGGGGTGACTTAGAGGGAGTTTGTGGCAGAGGGTGTGATGGTTTCCCTTCTTTGACTCTTTTCTGCTTAGATCCACTGGCTTGTGACTGATCATATGTCTGTTTATTCACTGAGGTTGGCTTCTGTGCTTTAGCCTTAGCCACTTCAGCTTCAAGCTCTTTTATGCGCCTTGTCAACGCCATACTGTCTTGCACCTCGTCAGGGTTTGCTTTTCCTCTTTGATCAACAGTAACATGCACTTGGCTCTGAGCTCTAGTGGGAGGTGTACATAAATGAAGATTCATACGTTTCTCCTTAAGCTGCTTTTCATGCTCATAAGACCTGAGTTTGAAAAGCAGGCTAGAATAACTCAGTTCAGATTGTGATGAGTCTGTCAAAATGTCTTTAAGATGTAATTGGGTTATCAGAACTTCATCCCAGCACCCTCGTACGAACTGTTTAAGTAGTAGATTGTCAGAGCGCTTATCAACTACTCCCTTCTTTTCAATCACCTCTTGCATAGATCCATTGTAAAATGAGACAAGTAAATGAGAAGAAAAAAATGTGTGTATATCAGTAATAAAAAATTATTCAAAGCAGTTAGGATCAAAAGCTGTTACAAGTGCAGCCCCACGTTGGGCGCCAAATTTTTTCTCTCTCTTATGTAACCCGATCCTTGGAGTAATTTCAATCAAAAGGAGGAAAAAATATCTACAGGGTCTGAGCTCACCAAACATACATATGCATTTATAGTATTTGGAGTCTCGGGTTCGGGGTCTTACACTAAACGCAGAATTTCAGATAAAATTGGTTCTATAAATTGTGTCTGCACTTGTTTCAGTTTAGTCACCAACTGCTTGAATAAATACACATACACAGAAATCAGGTTTTAATGAATAGCTTGTATTCAGCAACCTTGTTTTCCTTCTTTTCCTTTCTTTTGTTTTCAACTACAGTTATATTACAATACCATTTCAGATATTCAACAGAAAATCTTTTCAAATCATTCTAATACAATCTTTGTTAAGTTGTTAATTCACAATTTCAAGTGAAGATTTAAATAACAATAAAAATAAAAAATATATATATACCTATAGTCCAAACAATCAAATGAAATATGGGTGCATGCTGAAATGGGTTTGAATGAATGCCGAACTCAGTTCAGTCAGTGTGCGTGTATGAATGCCTACAGAATCCTCGATGAACGAACGATGAAGAATCTTTGCCGTCCTTAGAACAAACGAGTCCTCCGATTGCGCAATCCATCCGTAGAGAAATCCAAGGCGTCTATCTCCTGGCACGAATCCAAATGACCGCAACGCGAAGAGACAGTATGATTTCGTCACTCACACGCTGTATCTTCTCAGCACACAAGCACGAGCTAATGCAATGAAACAGTTCAGGCATACATTTAAAGAAGGGAATGGCGAAGATGGATAAGGTTAAGCGCGAGCCGAAATGCGGCTTGCATATATCACCACGAGCTGGCGCAAAAGTGACGTCAGCAACCATCGACACACTTCTCTCATAGTTTTGTTAACTTTGCTTACAATATTATTTTTACACAAACTAGTGTACAAACATGTTTAACAATTCTGTTAACATATCAAACAATTTACATTTGTGCTTTTTGTGCACTTTGTTCAACTCACGAACAGAACATATAATTCACATTCATCATACATTAACGCATTAACATACGGAACAAATATGCAGAAAATATGAATATTTATAACTCACCTAATGCAATGAAACAGTTCAGGCATACATTTAAAGAAGGGAATGGCGAAGATGGATAAGGTTAAGCGCGAGCCGAAATGCGGCTTGCATATATCACCACGAGCTGGCGCAAAAGTGACGTCAGCAACCATCGACACACTTCTCTCATAGTGAAGCACAGAACCAAACAAACACACCTCCCTTTTCTCTTTCACATTAGTTCAATACACCTGAACATACAATACATCAAGTAAAAAAAATACATACAACAAATGTGAACAGTAATAATAAAAAAATATATATGTATATATATTCAATTATTAAAGAATATTGAAAGGGGTTTTCTATACTCTCAAATATTTGAGTGGGTTACAAACGCATGAAAAAAAAAAAAAAAACCTAGTAGATGTCACACATTCACGGTGTCCATCAAGTAACTCAATTTCCCAGACCATTCAGCCAACAAACATGGAAGGCATGGACTACAACTCCCAACAGCACTCTTTTCTCCGTTCAGGATCTCCTGATTACTAACCGGAAACACCTGTGTTCTGTCAGGCAGCACCTAATTAAAAGGGACTCTGAGCCATAGTTCGTTGTCTTTTCCTGTTTACCAAGCTGATGTTTACCTGTGACATTGTAAGCTTGACGCTACTTGTTTTTGACTTTGATTATTGGTTTTGCCCTTAACATTCTGGATGCACTTCGCTTGACACCTGAACGTTTTTGACCTCGATTCAGATTCGCATTTTGAATTATCTGTTACTATTAAATAAACAACGTTGATCTGAAACTTGCATTTGTTTACATTCATTACTATCATGACAGTGCATAGGACTAGCAGCCTTCTTACTCTGATAAACACATTCTACAGTGTGAACTGAACATCACTTATATAATAATAATGATAAAAGAATAAGAGGCTTATCAGGCAGCATGTCACTCTATTGATCTGAGAATAGATAGTCAAGAATTGACTTTACCTATGTGCTCACAGTTTGTCTGAAGAAAGACTCGCTCCCCACCCAAGGGTTCACTGAGTTGTACAAAAATAGCAACAGCGCCATCTGTAGCAAACATTGTGTTTTAATATCCTTGTTTAATATCAGCAATGTGGCCTAGTGATTAGCACTGTGATCTCACACCTCAAGGGTTAAGGATTCACGTCTCGGGTCTGTGTGTGTGGAGTTTGCATGCTCTTCTTGTGCTTGGTGGTTTTCCTCAGGGTACTCTGGTTTTCTCCTTTAGTCCAACGACATGCAGATTAGGCTTAATGTTATTCCCTATTACCCAGTGTGTGTGTGTGTGTGTGTGCCTTCCGATGAGCCGGTACTCTGTAGTGGGTGTACATCGCCATTTGTCTAAAGTTTCCTGTGATTGGCTCTCTTTGTTGTTGTAACTATGAGGACATCTTTATAAAATTTCTTTGATGCTGAACCTATAATTTCTGAGCAGCAATGCTGTGTTTTAGAATGTGTGTGTGTTATAGACTGTTAAATACTAGCATTTTTTGAGCATGGTTGTTATAATATAATATCTATTATAATTATAATACTATACAGTGTAATTAGATATTTTTTCATTTAAAAATAATTTTTAGTATCTTATTTCACACCCACCTCTGTTTGTCATAGTAAATCTGCACACACTGAGGTACCATGACCAACCTTTCCTACATCTGCATCATGTGGATCAGTGTGGGTAAGTCCCCTTTTTTCTTTACAAAACACACACACACACACACACACACACACACACACACGCACGCACACAGTATGTCCAGATTAATCTATATTATATTTCCCCGTCTCAGTCCTCCTCTCTGCAGAACTTCAGCTTGATGTATCTGGCCCAGTGGGTTCTACAGCTGTCCTGCCGTGTGAACTGACGAGTGTAGACCCTCTTATACCAAATATTACGTGGCTCATTAAATCTAAGATTGTGTTTATGAGACTGGGTGAGAACTATCCAGGTGAGGGATATGAGGGTCGTGTGGACGTTCCTGTGGAGGAGCTGCGTAAGGGGAACTGTTCACTGGTGTTACACAATCTGAGACTGACTGATACAGGAGTCTACACCTCCCACAACACAGTGATGCGCACCAAGAGAGAAACATTCCCAATCAGCCGTGTTAATCTTACAGTCCATGGTAAGTGAGTCGCTCAGGAGAACACACACTGACCATTACAGCTGAAATTATTTTCTCAGACATTCATACGTTAAGTTTTTTTTTTTTTTTTTTTTTTTACTTGTGAATACTATTTTAATGGCAATTAAATATTTTATACATAAATATTATATGATTAAAATATGAGAGTTATCAGTAATGGAGTGAAAGTTAAGACTGGGGAGGAGAAACACTGAGCCACATTATTAGTGAGTCTGACTTTCACCTAAACCACAGTGTCAGTCACTTCAGCATCACTGAGACGTCGACATACACAGGAGTTATGATTGTGCCAAAATATCAAATGTAATGTTATTTCCCTCAGTACCACCTTTGTGGATCCCTTCAGTTCAAAACACTTTTTTTTTTTCCTTGCCTAATAAATAACTCCACCAATTAAAAAAAAAATGTGAGTAGGAGTAGTGAGGGTTTTTTTTTTGTTTGTTTTGTTTATTTTTCCCACACCCTGCGTAACCACCATTGTATTTAGTGTCGGTCCAGAGTCAGGTCCATAAATATAAATAGTGGACAGTGACACTATTTCTGTATCTCTTCTCCACCTCAAGGGATTAAAATGAAGCAAACCTTTATTGGGTTTTAACTATAATATTCAAGTTCTCAGAGGTTAAGACCAATTTCCATCAGCCTGCTTGTCACCGTAATGGAGTTTTGTCAATTATATTATATAAGTTCAGCTGAAGATCCAAAATGGGGAAAACTGGGCCAATATTCACAAATTCTTCATTACATTCTCACAATTCTGCGAATTCTCTCAAAGAGCTCCTATCTTAGCCTAAAAAGTCCTAGCTGGGAGTCCTAGACTAAAAATTATTTAGGAAACATGTCAGAACAACTCTGAGTAAGGAAAGTAGAAAAACGTTTATCTTAGTGAGGGGGTGTGGTCGACCCTGTTTGTTAGGGATGATGCAACAATTCAAGGACTGTGATTGGTTGAAAAAAAATCTGTAAAGGTCTTAAAAGGTGCTTTTTTGTGAAAATAGAATATATGATAATAGAACAAACGGTGAAATCATAATGTTTGTTTATAAAGACATTGTATAATCATGACTACAGGCTACTTCATGGAAAATTTCTGTTATAGGCTCAATATTTATTAAAATAGTAAATAAAACAGCCAAATTTTGAACATGTGTCTACTTTTGAAGCAACCAATTTCCACACAGTAGTTACTATATTTAATACATGAATGCAGAACAGTCGATTTACGTTGTACTTTTGGATAGTATGTAGCTAACAATCCAAGAGAAATGGACAATTTTTTATCTTAGGAGTTGTTTTTAGGTCTAAGACGTTTGTGATTCTTTAAGATTTATTCCTAAATTTAATACCCGTATCTCACCTATGCGGTTTGACTCGTGGTGAGATGCGGTGTTAGGCACCGTGAGCCGCCGTGATTGCCCACCGACGTTCCGGACCAACTTTTAGGCTTCAGAAGCTTTGTGAATATGGACCCTGATCTTCTGACTGAGGACAGCCTAATCTACAATGAAAGTTTATGGTAAAGATCAGGGCCCGTATTCTTAGAATTATGACACTTTCTTAGAATTTCCCCTTAAATTTAGTAAAGATAAAGTATTCAGGAAACATCTTATCCCTAAAAACAGCTCCTACGGTAAAAATTGTAAGAGTAAAGAGGAGGACTTTTATGAAGCTTAAGAGTTTCTATAGCAGAGGACAAAATGGTGGAAAGAAGAAATATTCTCCAAACACTGAATGTAAAGCTAAAAGTAAACACTGCTAGTTTGTGTAGCCTGGCGAAATTGAACCAGCACAGGACACAAAAATGTCTTTTGGGGTTTTTTATTCTGAAAATAAAAATTGGGGTTCAATAAAAATAAAACAGTCTCGGGGAATTCTCCCCTTTATGCACAGTCCCAACACGTTCAGTGTTCTTCAATTAGTTCAACCTGAGAGGCCGTGCACCTGAGCCTCAGCTTCTAGTACAAATAAACTTCAAATTGCGGACTAACCAAAAGTGCTAGTACCAAACAGCAAATAAAAAAAACAAACGAAAGCTGTTCACTAAACATCCAAAAAAATAACTGTGGTGGCTCTTCCTGTTTCAACAACAGAAATGACATATTCCACTGTTAACAATCTTACATTCCACAGTGCTTGTATAAAATGTACTTTACAACAATGAATGTAGAAATTCTGACTGTTCGATGCTTTCACTCAAGAACAGGTTATCTTGTGGCAGACTTCACACAGGTCACACTTTAAACATTTCTCAACATATCTGTTAACATCCAACAATAAACAATACTATTAGTCCACTAACATTCCCACAGTATTTCTGTATAAGACACTCCTAAACATTGTTCACAAACTATTTTGAAGTAATAAGTAGACTTTACAGCATATTTACCTGAATGGAACAATCAGTTGCACCTAAACATAACGTGCTGCAGCCGACGGTCTGACTTCCTGGTTTTTTCTTCACCGTTATCCCTCCGTATCCCCAAGGATGCCCGTAAATGGCAGTGCCATCTGTGGCGTACATAAAATTGCATGTACTACTCCCACCTGGCTATATTTGGTTTTCCTTGTTGTTTTACTTATTTCCAGAAGATTGTTGGCTACATACCATCCAAAAGTGCAACTTCGATAGACTGCCCTGCAATCATGTAAATTGGTAAAAGCTGAGCCAATTTGCTCCCATCAATCTAAAATGGATTACAAGTAATAAAATCAGTACGGTAAATAAATGTGAGAACTTAAATATAGTAACTACTGTGTGGAAATAGGTTGCTTCAAAAGTAGACACATGTTCAACAGTCGGCTGTTTTAATCAACTATAAGATATTTAGCCTATAACAGAAACTAGCATACTAGCAACTATAGCATAAAGTAGCCTGTAGTCATAATTATATAATTTTTTTCATATACAAACATTATGATTTTACTGTCTATTCTATTATCATATATTCTATTTTCAGAGGTTTTTTTTTTTTTTTTTTTTTTTCCCCCCCCCCCTAGCAAGGGGGGTCGACCACCCCTCCTCACTAAGATAAAGGTTTTTGTACTTTAACAAAGTTTTCTAAATCACTTGGTGGACTCAAGATTCTAAGAAGCTTTGTGAATACGGGCCCTGATGGAATTACAATCATTTTTGTGCACAGTTTCATGACTTTGTGGGAATCTTCCACCATCTGCTTACTGCTGTTCATAAGAGATACTGTTTTAGTTTTAGTCTAAACAACATTCTTAGGAGAATCTTAGAATGAATTTTAAAATCAATGTACTCTTTCTAATAATCTGAAGGAAAAAAAAAAATTCAATCCACGCCAATGTAACCGGTCTGTCACTGACTGCTGTTACTCTCTTCCGCGTTGTGTGTAAGGAAAACCAGAACACTTGCTACTTCTACTCAAGTCAGGTTTGTTGATGCGCTCTGTCCACCTGTGTGTTAATATCAACAAGTTGATATTACAGGGCTGTGGGCATTTCTCAACAGGCACAATCCTCTCACCAAAGTATGTAACTTAAACTGCCATATGTAAAAATTTAACAAAATATCTATTAACATTGAAATATAATATTTAACTATATAATAAAACAATACAATAATATAAAAGACAAATAAATTAAAGACAATAATGGTAGCAACAACAGACATAATACCTGTGTGTTAATATCAACAAGTTGATATTACAAGGGTGTGGGCTTTTCTCAACAGGCACAATCCTGTGTAGTATGACATGTTAATACGGTTCTTAAATTTTGGTCAGCTAACACATGCACATACAGCCCACATAATATATATTCAAATTTCTAATACATCCAAACACCAAAACATGCAACAGAACACTACATATTATCCCACTAACATTTACAAAAAAGGAATCAATTTAATTTCTAAACTTTGTAAACTTTATTTGCTCATAAAACAAAGAGCTCTGAAAGGCATCTGCCTCTCACGAAAGTATGTACAGTGGAACCTCGGATTGCGAGTAACGTGGTTTACGAGTGTTCCGCAAACCGAGCAAAGATTTTAAATATTTTTTTATTCGGAAACCGAGCAAGTATTAGTTTACAAGCGCCGAGTATCATGCTTCACACATGCGACTCTTATTTTGACACCGAGCATCACTCTCTCACCTTCCCCCCCCTCCCTCTTCCCACTCCCACCCTCCCCCCACGGCTTCGCAAACACAGAAACTCTGCTCGTGCGTGCGCAATTTGACACTGAAACACACATACACGCACAGACGCTCTCTCCCCTTTTCACCCCTCCCGGCTTCACAAAGACACAGAAACTCTGCTCTGTCGTGATTCTTTTCAAAGGTAAGGTGCTGGTTCATTTGTTTTTTGTTTTTTTTTTACTTTACAGCAGTGATTCCCTTAGTATGCGCTCACGCCAGGTCAGAGAGATTTCTTTTTTTTTTCCTGTTAAAACGGTGTTTCCGTGTTTGTGTGTGTGTCCGTTTGTTGTGAAACTTAAGTGATTCCTTGTATGTATGCGCTCGTGCCAGTCTCGCTTTTTTCCGTTAAACCGGTGTGTTTATGCGCTTGTTGTAAAACTTAAAAAGTGTGTCTGTTAATATACGCTCATGTCAGTCTCAGAGAGATTTCTTTTTTTTCCTGTTAAAACGGTGTTTCCGTTGTGTGTGTGTGTGCGTGCGTGCGTCTGTTTGTTGTGAAACTGTGTGAAAAAGCGAGGTGGGGAGAGGGAGGAGGAATGTTACTGTGTAAAACGAGGCGAGGGAAGGGGCTAATTCCACACACACACACACACATGGCGCGTGCGCGCACCAATGGAAACACTTATCTGTCAGGACTTATTTGTACTTTTTTTAAAGGTAAAGTGCAGATTAATTTGTTTTATTTTCATTTTATAGATTGTATTAATTATTTTTATGTATTTATTTTTGGGGGCTGTGGAACGAATAATTTGAGTTTTCATTATTTCTTATGGGAAATGATGATTTGGTTTAAGAGTGTTTTGGAATACGAGCCCACTTCCGGAACGAATTATGCTCGTAATCCAAGGTTCCACTGTAACTTGAACTGGCTCGAGGCATGCACTCACATCAAAATGGTGTCATGACAGCCAGAAATTTCAAAATAAAAGTCTCTAAATGGTCATTAACAAAAGTCCAAATATTTTGCTGGGAGAAGACAGAAATTAAGTAATAAAAATAGAAGGGATTTTAGTGAAAAAGCAATTAGTGCATTACACCAAGATTATATTCACTATAAACCTGCTACGCC
This sequence comes from Clarias fuscus, assembly GCA_030347435.1. Lineage (NCBI taxonomy): Eukaryota > Metazoa > Chordata > Actinopteri > Siluriformes > Clariidae > Clarias > Clarias fuscus. Next base: position 45,243,078 of record CM059204.1, on the reverse strand, counting down.
AACATTGTTCATGCCTGAAATGTTTAGAGTATTAATTTATGTCTCTCTGCAGGTGATGCAGTAATGAAGAGTCCTCACCCACTGGTCCTGGTCCTGTCCCTCGTCTCATGTTCACTCATCCAGCTCCTCTGTGGAGAAACATGAGTGTTATAGAAGTTTCAATCCCACACAACACACTAAACAAACTGTATGCTGCTAAACAATCAGAACTGTCCGAATAATGAATTTGAATTATCTAATGAAGTTTCTATACCTGCCAATCCAAACCATTGAAACACGTGCACCATGAGGTTGATTATTTTACTAAAGCACATCCATAATTAATTTATTGCTCTTAAACCACCACAAGCTGCCAGTGTGTGTTTTTTTTATATTTATATTTTTTATATTTTTAAGCCAAGCAATAGATCATAAATAACTTGATCATCAAAACAGTAATGGTCACTGAGCCAGACATTTTGAAATGTCAATAATGTCAGACATTAGTGTAGAGTGAACTCATTAGTGAGACTGGACTTTCTTCCAGAACTGAACTTGAACAGGATTTTGTTCTGGAGAAACCAGTTTGTTCTTCTCACAGCGTGGTGTATCACATGATCCAAACATCTGCACTTTACTCTGAGTTAAGCTGCTGTTACACTGCACAGTATTATCATCATTAATTATTATAATTACTGATCACATTATACAAAATGATCTCAAGGACTTTTGATCAGAATTCTATAATGAGAGTGTGTGAGTGTGTGTGTTCTACATAACAGATTATATATGATGAAGATCTCAGATTACTGATGCAGCAGAGGTTTAAATATTTTTCTGCCAAAAACAATAAATAGTTCATAATAAATCAGAATAATAAATAAACTGTGTAATCCTATAAAGTCCTTCTGTTGGTGGATGTTGTGTGTGTATCAGGACACTGAACTGTAACAGACTCTCATGTGACGCCTAAATATGAATGAAGAGAACTTCAGATGTTCATAACCTGACTTTCATATTTCACTACTGATCTATAATCCTGCTCTGTATGTTTATTTACACTTTTATATATTACTATAATAATTATTAATCCAAACTGTAATATATTAGTCGACCACAGTCACCCAAACCCCCTCACCCTACAGTACAGCACTGCATCGTCACTGTCTGTCTGTGTTGCACATCTTTATCCACTTTACATCTTTGCACGAGCTCATTGTACAATATCATTAGTTTTTTTTTTTTTTATCCTCATAAATAGTAATTAAATTCTATTTGTGCCACAATTTAAATTCTGGTCTTTATAATATCCTGTTATACTCAGACTGTCCCTTTATCATGTTCAATGTGACACCAAAACTATGTTCACTTTTATAACAGGTTGTTATATTATCTCTTATAATCCACTATATAATGTCTGTCTTAATGTGACTCCAGAATGAACACTGAACTGAGGCCTGTGTGCGAATCAAATCAAAAAGGTGCTACATCACTATCAGAAGAAGAGAACACATACACTCCAGTCAGTGTGTGTGTAATAAGTTGAGTTTCTCTACAGAGGACTGTTTAAGATGGGAAGTAAAAGCACTGATAGATTAACAGACAGAACTCATGCTCCACATGTCAGTAAGGAGGTGTGATCTAAAGGGATGGAGAACCATCAGTGGTGAGAAAGAGTGAAAGTGAGAATATGAATTAGAATTAGCAGTTTAAAAAGGCACGTACTTTATGTCCTGATTCTCGTTTGTAATAAAGTTTTTTGAGGATTCTAAAATGCTTTTGCTTTTCTTTCTTTACCTTGAGCCTACATGGTCACCATCACAGTCCTTACACTCAAAAACAGGGGTTTATCAATGTGTCTGTCCGTGAGAATTTGTGTAAAAATATATTTAAATGTGCCTCAGGGTCATATTACAACAAAACTACATTTAATTAGAGATGAGGCCATGACCTAAATTCCCCTCTGGTCAGTGAAGCTCAGTCTTGTGAACAGCAAGTTTCCCACTTTTTGCTGTTTGCATAATTTTTTTATGAGCTGCTTTACAACAACACACAGATAATAAGCTTGTATTGTACTTCTTCTTTATCACGCTTGTGTGGCCGCGGACCTACAGCCAGTGTCTCCTCTTACCATCTCCTACAGCTCCGCGCTTCACTGGGAGAAAAGAAACGAAAGAAACGAAAGATCTCACACCGCGCCTTCAGCACCACGGACAGCTCCACGGGGAGAACGGGGAGGAGCCTATGTTGTCACACTGGATATACTGTATAACGGTTTGTCCTCCATGACACTGAGACTCCGGGACGAGCTGAATTTTACTGCAGTGGTTTTTATTAAAGCAGGTAGGACCGCGCACTCGTCTTGATGATCAGGGACAATCTGATCATTATCATTTATACACATTGTCTTACACATTTCATGCTCATTTACATAAATCTCCTTTTGACTCTATAAAGCTGCTTTGCAAAAATGATCGTTGTTAAAGCACTATATAAACAAAACTGAATTTAATTAATTTTAGGGATTTTATTTCGATAGATTGTGTGTGTGTGTGTTTACCAGACTTATTAGATATGACTATAGGGTGTGGCATCGTGTCACCGTTAATGCAGTACATTGGGTTTCATATTACACTGGTGCTGCACGGAAAACTGTATAACGAAACTTAGTTCTAGTGAGTTCTGAAAACAGTATTCTATCATCATAGCGTTCTGAAATAATAGTTATATAATAAGAATTTTACTTTGGCAATACGTATATATATATATATATATATATATATATATATATATATATACTGTACAGACCAAAAGTTTGGACACACCTTCTCATTCAAAGAGTTTGAATTTGTGTTATGCAAGAAAAAAGCAGCTAAGTAAAGAAAAAAAAAACGAGTAGACACAGCAGACACATCTCTAGAACAACTGTTAAGAGGAGACTGTGTGAATCAGGCCTTCATGCTAGAATATCTGCTAGGAAACCACTGCTAAGGACAGGCAACAAGCAGAAGAGACGCGTTTGGGCTAAAGAACACAAGAAAGAAAACTCGCTGAATGAGAAGGGGTGTCCAAACTTTTGCTCTGTACTGTATATATAATTGAGTATTATTATATGAAAGACCTGAGACTCTGCAGTCGCTGTGTGACTGGATGTTGTGGAGTGGTTCATGAAAACCTCACATTAACATCGGGATATGGCCATTTTCGTCTGTCTGTATGATAAATAACATGAATAGTGTGGAGTGGTTCTCAAGGTTTAATTCGGTCCTTTAAAATGAAGGTTTTAAAGATTTTCAAAATTATTCTCATCATGATTGTACATGTTCATATGTATATTGCATGAATATTTTGCATCCAATAAAAAAAAAATATATATATATAAATATATATATATGCAGTGGCTGCAGTGGTAAAGTTCTCGCCCTATCATCCGGAGATTGCGAGTTTAATCCCCGGGTGATGCTGTAACCTCTCGCAGCCGGAGGTCTAGAGAGAGCTGATTGGCCGAGCTCTCTCAGAGGGGAGGGATGAGAGGTACTTAGTGCTCTCACATTAATCACGGCTCTACAGCCAATCAGGGGCGTCTGTGAGCTCGCGCGACGGAGGGAGCGGATAGCGCCGTCCTCCGAGTGTGTTACTCCGCCCCCAATGGTGCGTGAGCGAGCAGTTCGAAAAGATGCGGTCGGCTGGCATCACGTGGTTCGGAGGAAACACGTGATAGTCTTCGCCCTCCCGGGTGAGCGGTAGTAGTAGCCTTAATGTGGGAGCCCCCTAGTGACGGGGAGGAATTGGACACGACTAAATTAGACTAAAGACCACTAAAAAAAAAAAAAAAGAATATAAAAAATAGCAATGTTGTAAAGAAGAATGGACCAGAACAATGTGAGAGCCTGATAAAGTCATACAGGGAACAATTAGCTTTACTTCAGCAAGTGGATCTACAAGCTATTGACGCAGGGGTTACTTAGTATTGCCCAAATTTATTTATTTAGTTTTTGCTCAAATTTTGTTCAATAAATAATGGCATGGTTAAAAATGATGATGTTCGTCTGTGGTTGTATTTGCCTAATACTTACACCTGCTACAACTGGATGAAATGTATTAGGTTTTTACACTAAAACACATAGAATAAAAAAAAAATGTGGCACTTACCTTTACATGTAACTGTATTATACTGTATAATTAAATAACCATTTCAGTTTTAAAAATTATTATATCAAGAAATACTATAATTAATAATTAATATAAGTATATATTTTGATTTATCTTAATTTTTTCACACCTACCCTGTTTGTTGTAGTAAATCTCTACACTGAGGAACCATGACAAACTTTTCTTACATCTACCTTGTGTGGATCAGCATCTGTGTTGGTATCTCAATTTTTTTTTCATAAAATAAATCAAACATGAGCTTTTTAATAATGAATGCTCTGTCCAGATGAATCTATATTATAATCTCCCGTCTCAGTCCTCCTCTCTGCAGAACCTGAGATCAGTGTATCTGGCCCAGTGGGTTCTACAGCCGTCCTGCCGTGTGAACTGACGAGTGTAGACACTCACATACTGTATATTATGTGGAACACTGAATCTGAGATTGTGTTTGAGAGAAAGAATGGAGCCAAATACGAGGCTGAGGGATACGAGGGTCGTGTGGACGTTCCTGTGGAGGAGCTGCGTAAGGGGAACTGTTCACTGGTGTTACACAATCTGATATTCACTGATACAGGAGTCTACAGCAGCTACCAGACAGTGAGACGCTCCAAGAGAGGAACAGTCAAGATCAGCCGGGTTAATTTCACAGTCTATGGTAAATCAATCAGTCTCAGAAGAGCATTTTTGTACATTGTTACATGTAGATTTTTACTTGCGGGTACTTTTTTTTAATGGCAATTAAATATTTTATTCACGTATGATATGATTATCATATAATTAAAATATACAGTAAATATATTGTGCTAATATACTACGAGCTAAGATAAGACATACTCCTACTGATTATTGTGTAAAGTCTGGGTTAATAAAGTGTGAGTTTAACAACAGTAATGGAGTGAAAGTTAAGACTGGGGAAGAGAAACACTGAGTCACATTATTAGTGAGTCTGACCTTCACCTAACCCACAGTGTCAGTCACTTCAGCATCACTGAGACGTCTACATACACAGGAGGGAGGATTTAGTATTCATGATCATGCCAAAATATTAAATGTAAAGTGTTTTTTTTTCTTTTGTTTTTCCCTCTGTAGAAACAATCAGTGATGCTTTACCAACTTTCACAGGTGAGTCAGTACCAACCTTTTTGGTTCTTGTGCAATCAATAACTCAATTTTAATAACTCAATAAGTCAATTTTATAGTGTTAAAGATATGAGTAGGTGGAGTGAGGGATCTTTAACCTTTCTTCTACCTGTTTGTTTATGCGTAGTGTATTTATCTGCTCTGATCCACATCTGTATCATCCATTTTTTAGTGTCAAAATGGAATCACAGTAACAGTCAGGTTCATAAGTAACTGGACACTAAGTCGCACTATTTGTGCGTCTGTTTTCAACCACAGTGGATTTCAAATGAAGCACTGCTTTATTCAATAAAACAATATTCAGGGATTAAAGTTCTCTGATGCTAAAACAGGTCTTCCTCAGTTTGATTGACAGCACTAGATTATATTGAAAATTATATTCCAGAAAAAGAAGTTCGGGTGAAGAACTGAACTGAGGAAAAAACATTTACTAATTAGCCAATAGAAAATTTTAGATTTTAGATTTTACAGTCACTCATTCACACATAACTCACTAATTCTGGCATTTAAAAAATAATGTTACGATCATCACTGGCCTAAGACAAGGAATGCTTACTAGTTATTAAGGTGTGTGTAAACTTCTGACTTCAAGTGTTTTAGTTTCTCCCAGATAATTGGAATTTTTAAATTACCATTGATTAGTGGTGCACAATAAATCAGATAAAAATTATAATCACAAAATGGGCCTGTGCAATTGTTAATTTAATGAAGGCTGCAATTTATTACAGGTAATATACGTAAAGTCAGGAATTTCTGTAGAGTTTGTCAATATTTTTAAGTATTTGCTACTGACCTTCAAACAGAGTGGCTAACTGTAGCTGGGGTGAAGTGCAAGGTCAGGATGGTATGAAATAGCCTCCTAGAGGCAAGGCTAAAGACATGCAAAGACAGAAAAAACCCATCATCAGGGAACAGCAAAGAAGAGCCAGGATGAGGTGTGCAAAAGATCACAGGAACTGGACTATAGAGAACTGAGTAAGGCCATGAGTAAGTCCAGTGTTCAGGTTTGGCCAACTCCTGACAGAGACCTGGAGAGGAGTTCTAGCCACAGAATCTTCATTAGGAAGCCTAGACATGCATTAACTATTTCATCTTTCATGTTCAGTGGGCAGGTGACACGTCTTCCTCCAAAGACTCACATACTGTTTTGTTTTTCCAGAGCTGACCTTACATATTGTCAGGGTTAACTCCTAGAAGACGCCCTGAGACTCTTTTGTGTTTTTCATTTATGGGACTCCATTTCCCAGAGTGCACCTCGTTCAGGTGATGGAACCTCTCACCTGAACTGAGGTTGCTAATTAGTGTGGCTTTAAGAAGCCAGGGTGTTTGAGTTGAGTTTGGCTCGCATCTGTTTATTTAAATGGTTGTTTTGTTAACCTGTTCCGTTTTGTTGGTCAGTTTTGGAGGTGAGTTCTTGTTTTCTCCTGTTCCGGGATTTGGTTTGAAGGGTTCTTGTTTGAAGTTTGTTTTGTTTTCTGCTTGGATCATACAACTTAGGATCACATACCTTTGGATCACTTACCTGAACTTAGGTTCACACAGACACAAACACATACACCCAGGTCTTGTATCATATTTCCTACCTTTACTTGTTCTGCGGGTTGTTAAGCTTCAGTTATAACCATTGCAGGTTATGTGAAATGAATATTATACACACATTCTCCAAGACTCAGTCCTGCATTCACACACCGAGCTCAACCACAAACACCACATGGAAATAAATGAACTGTGTGTTTAAAAAGAAATCAGTTGTGAGAATAAATAATGTGGAAAAATCACACACACAATCAGAACACACATTTAATATTATTTTATTAGAAAGGCTCCCCCAGGTGAGTGAATATAGTATCAAACCTTATTGTATCTCCTTTGCTTTGATGTTTAGCTGTTTATGAGTAAATTATACACAATACAAACCTGATTATGTGAGTGGGGATAAAAAAAAAATCCTCTAAAAAAAAACAGATAAAGAGAGATCAGATAAAAACTCAGGTTCCTCAGGTGAGTGAATATTAAACCTTATTGAAGTGTATATTTAGTTGTACAGCTCGCTGGTGGAAACATCACACACAGTGATGTAATTATGTTAGTGATATAAAAATGAAAATTACAAGTAAATATAAATGTGTAAATTACAATTTACATGCAAATCATTTGTGAGGTGTGTGCGTTTATATATCTTATACATTTTAGTAATGTTAAATATTAAGCTTTTTAAACTTTATAAGACGATGTTTAAAAGCTATATTAACATTTATAATGTCTGTCTCTGCAGATAACGGTGGAAGGAACCGTCTTTACTCACTGAGCCTCATCTTTCCCTGTCTCCTTACTCTATGGTGTAATTGTGCTACATTATAGATCAGTCTAACATACACCCAACCCACAGTCACTTCAGCATCATGGGGAAGTGTACATACAGAAGACTTATGATTGTGCCAAAATATCAAATGTCATGCAGTGTTTTCTTAGTTTTCCATTCTAAAGGAATAATCAGAGATGTTTCACCAGCTCTAACAGGTGAGTCAATACTACAGGCTTTCGATTCCCGCCTTTTCATGAGTTTCCATGTTCTCCCTGTGCTTGGTGGGTTTCCTTCTGGTACTCTAGTTGCCTCCCACAGTCCAGAGACATGCAGATTAGGGTAACTGGTGTGACCCTGGACCCTTTTTATCCTGCATATAACCCACTGTAATGTCTTAATGAGCCTCCAGAATGAATGAACACTGAACGGTAACAGATTCCCATGTGACACCAAAGATGAGTGGAAACAACGTCAGGTTTGATCTACACCTGAAAAGTTCTAAATCTGAAAGGTGCTGACTTTTATATTTCACTACTGATCTATAATATATAAACTGGTCTACAAATTTTGGGAAATGTTCGACCACTGAGATAAAATTATTCTTAGAATCCTTAGATGATTTGATCAATTAGAAAATATGTGAGAAAAGGGCTGGTTGGGTAAATTTTTCAAGTTATTTCATGAAAAAACATTTATACTTAGCCGAGTATATTTGCCTATATATATCGGGAATGAAGAACGATGAAAATTATACCACATGGAAGTTTATAAATTTATCTTCACTTTGAGACTAAAAGTTATTACCTGCCTGTAATTTATTAGTCTTTTATTGCAAAGTACATTTGTCTTGGATGTTCATTATACAGTCACACTCAGTAGCTTGTGAAAGTGTCATTGCCCAACATTTCCAAGGAACATTTATGTGATATTTTTCTGCAGAAGTCAAAATGCCTCAAAACTGTCAAAAACTCTGCTAACGTCTGCTACATTCGAGGTTACCCTTGCATCTTACAAGTGCAGTATGACTGCTGTGATGAAATACATTACGCCTATATTTTGTATGCAAAAAGTTCTTACCTTTCGGGTTAGGGTTAGGGTTAGGGACAGGGCTCCAGATTACGACAGGAATTTAATTTAATAAGTACGTAACTTCTTGTCTCCTGAAGTCTAATAGATAATTTGCTCTTATCCTGCTCAATATCATAGATGCTATGTTTTTTGTCAGAGGACCAACTGTTGGCACAGTTATACTGATTCTTTAAATAATGTGGCATTTTATAAATACACAGTTGGTAGCAACAGCAAAGATAAATTTTTTTTTTTAAAAAGCCAGCATTTGGTCTCATGATGCACTGTATAAAAATTGAGGTGACTAAAAGGTAATAATAACAAAGTTATAGAAGTTAGGTATATGATTAAGTATGTTAATTATGCATTCTCTTAGCTAAATTGTTGTAGTTCAATTTAAACTTAACCCTGACTCCTGTGCTGAGTAACAAACAGGAAAATGCTCTGCCATAAAAAAATGTTGGTAACTGTTAGTAAATATATCCAGATTTCTACCTAGCTTTAGCTAATACAAATGAAATGGGCCATAAAACTTCTAAACATCCCCTCATTTTTAGAAAAGATAAAAAAGGTAAAAGTTTCCACAGGAAATGGAAGCAAACACCTAATTTTCATGTCCTAGCCTATGAGCTGAGCATGACCTCTGCCTCCCCTTTAGGTTTACTAAGTGATATGTTTGGCTTACCCTGTATAGCAATGATAAAACTATTCACAAACTCAGTCTACCATTTGATTTTGTGGTCAGTTATAGATGACTTCACAGATGTCTGATGTATGTTGAAGCAGTGTTTATGAAAACGAACCACAACTTGATCATGAACATGTTTCAAACAATATACTCCAGCACTTAAACAAACAGCACGGCACCTGTGTTAATATGACATTGGCAAAGGCCTGCCTTATTTTTATAGGCTCATCTACACAATGATTTCTGGTGGCACTGGTGCAGTAAACTACTAAATAGTGCACTCTAATAGACACTATGCTGTGTATGGTGATGTTTTCCTAGTGGAAAAACAAAAAAACACACACACACTTTGGTGTATTTCAAATTTATTTCGATCTCCTATACAAAACGTTGTACCATCAGTTAATATATAAAAAGTATACTAACATCATGCTTTTACCAATTTTTGGAATTCAACTTTAAACATATTTCAAAATAATTATATTAAAGTACACCTTCTAAAAATATATGATAGTGAAATAAAGGTCAGTGTAATTTCCAAAACACTCTTATTTAAACTTTGTTTTTCAATCATCAGTCATTGTTAACATGACAAAAAGGTAAATTTCATGTTTTTTGTCAGGTAGTTTGTAATTAAGTACATGGGTTAAACTATAGAATGTATTCTCTGTTATTGCTAAATCTAAAACTTCTGGTATAATGCTCTGTGGCTCTCGCCCCATTTTTTTATTTATTTATTTTTTATTTTTTATTTTTTAGTCTCTGTGTAACAGCTAGAATCAACACACCAGGTTTAATACAGTATATTGCAATAATAATGCCTGTCTTTGTTCAGACAACAGTTTATATTTTTGTATGTTTGTCTCTGTGTAACAGCTAGAATCAACACACCAGGTTTAATACAGTATATTGCAATAATAATGCCTGTCTTTGTTCAGACAACAGTTTATATTTTTGTATGTTTGTGACAATCTGAAGTTTTGTTGAAGGCAAACAGTAGTACAGTTTTTTTTTTTTTTTTTTTTTTTTGCTCAACCTGCGTAAAATCTGCCTTATAATTACTGAGGTAATGTGTTTTTTAAAAACACGTTATAGTGAAGAAAATGCATTCAGCATTTGTATATGATTCTAAACTCCTTTAGTGTACTGGTAACACATTTGCAATACAAAAACTACAGAAATGTGTGATTACTGTATTATATAATAAAGTATATTTGTATTAACCACAAATTTTACCCTTTTAGTATTTGGAATTGGCTAGAAATATAACAGCATGCTACTGCTGCAGTAAGAATATACTCAAGATATAGTACTTGTGTATTTATAACACAGCAAAAATTAATGTAATGTACTTATAATACATTAAATATATACTTTCATTTCATTAATCATCATGTGTATGTACGATAGTACATGTACATCATATACATTCAGAAACTTCCAAAAATATGTTATAGGAAAATATACTATTAAAGACAAGTGTAATTTTCGAAGCACACTTACTACACTTAAGATCGTGCTTTTGTATGATTTTCTTACAAATTAAATGCACTTAGTACAAAATTACATGGTTGTAATTTTTTTTTTTTTCAATTGGATTATTGCGTAAGTGCACAGCCGATGCATGGTTTTTGTATTTTACAGGTATGCAAAACACTGGGATCCAGGTTATTCTTGCCACGTTATAGGAGGTCCTGAGCTGTAGTAAATTAGGTAAATGGGTTACTACAATGTAGATCAATGGTCAGTAGTTTAAGGTTATGTTCTGTTATATAAGGTTTGGTTCAGAACAAGTTCATCTTTCGCGTCCATCATTATGCTCATAAGCCACGATCCCTAGCAACATTATTAGCATGCTGTTAGCATGATGCTAACAATATTAACATGTCGCTAGCATAATGCTAATATAATTAGCATATTGATGTAGCATGATGCTAGCATGGTTAGCATCTTTCTAGAACGATGGTTACATGATTAGGATATTGCTAGCTTGAAGATTAGCATGTTGCTAGCATGATGCTAAAAATATTAGCATGATGCTAACAATATAAGCAGATTGCTAGCATGATGCTAACTATATTAGCATGTTGCTATCAACATCATTAGCATGTCGCTAACATGAGGCTTGCGTGACTATCAGGTTGCTAGCATGGCTCCAAGGTTTTGCCATGGCAAGCACCACTCATTTTCTTCAGAAAATATACCTCTCTACTTCTTCTTATTATTAATTAACTAATACTTTATATTCATTCAAAAACATATAATGTACAGTATAATGATATTGTGCATTCAGAACAAAATTATATTGCAGTTGACTCGCTCTTTAGACCTGATATTGACACAACATGAGAAACATAAATAATATTTTATTATAATAAAAAAATATTAGATGATACTTATTTTTCTTATCTCTTTTTCAACAATACTTTAATGTGACTTGTGTCACATGATCCAACTTTTGTGTTTGCAAATGAACTCGATAGTTAAAGGACAGTCGTATCCTTCCGGGACTCAGGGACATTTCCTCCATGTCACCCTGCAGGACTGATGATGGACGTATCCTACTTGCACCTGAACACAATCTTAAAGCATGATATTTAATATAGGTGACCGCTTCATTCCACAAGCCATCTGTCTCCTAAGCAAAAAAGGACTGGACTGATAAACACATGCACACACACTAAAACAAACAATGCACAAACACACTGATCAACAACCATCTAGTAATTGTACACAGCCAGCATGCAGTTGCTTTTTTGCACCATATTTATTACCTGTTATTACATTTATTTGTACAAGAACTCTTTCATATCTTAGTGCTAATTACAAGAAATGTGTAATCAACTTTCTCATATCACTACCCCAACTCATCACCTCATTACCGCAGTATTGCGTTGTTTGCAGAATACAGTTGTTTGTCGTGATAGTTTTTGTGAATTTATAGTGTTAATCTGTTTTGCCTAAGCTTAAATTACTTTGCATGTATGTACAGTAGCACTTTGGTGAGGAACGTTGTTTTGTCTCACTGTGTACTGAACATTATGTAGTTGAAATGACAATAAAAGCCTACTTGACTTGACTTGGTTTAATTGTTTTTGAGTAACCACACACCCCTAATCTTCTTCTGATCTAATTAACCCAGTGTTATTGCTCGCCAGTTCATTTATCATTTATCATTACAATTATTTTAATACATCATAAAAATATTTATATATTTCTGTGAAGCTGATTTATTACAGTTTCTATGTATTAAAATAGTTTGATTAAAGTATTAATTTAGCTAGAGTTTAAATTGTAGCACCAGTAGAATTCAATTGCTATTTCTGAGTATTCTAAAATTAATGTCCATTCAATTAGATTAGTTGCAACTTTATTGTCATTGAGCAAAGTACATGCGAAGTGCATAAGTTGTCCATTTGCCATAGATAATGTGGTAAATGATCATATGGGTTTATATGTATGTATGGGTCCATTAGGTAAGAGTAATGTAATGTACAGAAGTCACAGTACATAATATGTACATGGTATATAGTAATATACAGTATAACTGTGTAAACATTGTGTAGTGTGTGGATAAGACATGTAATATAACTTATTATTCTCAAATAAACATGGTATACAGTATGTACATATACTGTATGGATGTCTGTATGATACAGTATATATAGAATAAATATGTGTGAAATATAGAGTAGTGCAATGATAAACATAAATACTGGATCATATAGTGCGATAGACGCATAGTGGATGAAGCAGTGCAATGTAGAGAGAACGTGACAGTGCAGTGGTGTATTTGTTAACACCACGCGAGGTCCTCAGTGATGTGTACTCCAAGGAACTTAAAGCTAGAACAGCTCTCTTCATGTGAAACCCACAATAACCTCCTTCATCTTCCTGGCGGTGAGTTCCAGGTTATTGCCCTCACACCATGCTACTAGGTGCTGGATCTCCACCCTGTAAGCGTTTCATCGGTACCTCTGATCAGGCCTAGTCACCGTTGTCATCTGTGAACTTGATGATGCCGTTTGAGGCAGAGGCAGGTACATAGTCAGGGATGAAAAGGGAGAGTAAGAGAGAATACACACCCCTCGGGAATTCCATTGCACCCTGCATAACATACTGTATCTAATACATGACAGCAATATGACCACAAAGTTGCCACTGTTGGTCCCTCAAGCAAAGCCCGTAACCCTCAACTGCTCAGATGTATAATGAGATAAAAATGTAAGTCACTCTGGATAAGGGAATCTACCAAATGCCATAATGTAAATATAATATATAATCGGTTATTGTCAGCCATCGATTATCCTGATGTACAACGTTCTGATTGTTTTGGGAATAAAAGCTTTTGCCGAATGGAGAGGCATGGTGTGAGCCTTGAGGACAGAACGTGGAAGTAAAGAGCCAGCGTGCATGGAACGCAGGTCTGGTCTGCAGGGAATAATCGTAATCGTGAGCGTGCGTGGCTCAAAGGCATTATGTCAAAGTCCGTGATCTAGAATTGTGGTCATTAAACAAGAGAATGAGGGTTGATATCCAAAAATCAGAAAAAGCAATAATCCAAATCATGAAACATGACTGAGATCTGTAAAATTGAGCCTGGGGTCGAAGGTGGATGAAGACTTGAGCCTCCTCTTGGTGGAGAACAGTGGTGGTTGGCAACCAAGGAATCATTGTAAGGGGGACATTCTGGTGGAGTAAGTGAGGAGTGTATTATGGGCATACTCCACAGAGGGGAGACAATGGCTCCACCCAGGAGAAATAATGGAAGCAAAGCCAGAAGCAATGCAGATCAATGATTTCTCGATCTCTTATTTGGTGCTTTCTGTCTGGGGGTGAAAACCTGAAGAAAGGTTAGGTGTGGTGGTGATGGGAGCTGATTTGGAGAAGCAGTTGACAATGGTGAGTATGCAGGTGTTATTGTTTGGGAGGGGGGGTGGTAATCGAGTTTAGCATTCTTGTAACCTGGGCGGTAGGACAACATGAAGTTAAACCTAGAGAAGAACAGGCACAAGTGTGCCTTTCGTGAGTTGAGCCTCTTGGCTTACTTGAGATAGTCTAGGTTTCTGTGATCCATCCATATGAAAAATGGAAGGTCAGCTCCCTCCAGTCAGTGTCTCCACTCCTCGTGGGCGAGTTTGACTGCTAGAAGTTCACAGTCCTCGATGTCATAGTTGAGCTCGGGGTATGTGAGTCATCGAAAGAAGAATGCACATGGTTGAATCTTGTTGTCTTGGAGGGATCTCTGAGAGAGAACAGCTCTGACTCCTGTTTCAAATGCGTGCACCTCCACGATGTATTGAATATAGGAGTCAGGAAAGACAAGAACGGGTGAATAAATTCTTGAGATTGTTGAATGCTTTCTCAAGTAGAGCAGTCTACTGGAAGGGGGTCTTTGTGGATATGAGCAGGGTTGCCGCCATGCTATAATTCCTAATGAAACTTCTGTAGAAGTTAGCAAAGGCAGCGTTGGAGCTCTCATCTAGATAATGGTGGTGGCCAGTCAATGACTGCTTTTACTTTAGCTAGGTCCATCTCAATGCCTGATGGAGAGATGAGGTAACCTAAGAATGACATCGAGTTTGTTCTCCGTTGGACGTTTCATGACTTGACGTACATGTACTCTGTGTTCCTTTAGTGAACAGGAGAAAATCAGGTAATTGAGGTAAGCAAAGACAAAGATGTTTAAGAAGTCTCAAAGGACATCGTTAATAAGAGTTTGAAAAACTGCCGGGGCATTGGTTAGCCCAAAAGGAGCTACCAGATAATGGCCGATGGGGAAGTTGAAGGTAGTCTTCCGTCGATATCCAGAAAACCAAAAAGCAATAATCCAAATCGTGAAATGTGAGCAAGGTCCGTGAAATTGAGGATGGGTCGAGGTCCGAAAGTCAAAGCACAAAAGAACACTGGAAAATTGGGCATGAAAGCACACAATCATCTAGGAGGTATTGGTTATTTGTGAGAGAGTTGTATGAATGAGTGGATTAATGAATGAACTGAAGAACAGGTGTGCTGGGGCCAGTGAATGAGGCGGCAAAATGGAAGTAGTGGACCGGAGTCGTGGGTGATCATGGCTTGGCTTGTGGGCTGACTTGGCGTACCGTGACAGTAATTTAGAACACACACTCTCACACAGTCTGTTATAGAATTCTATAATAATAATATAATATAATTATAATATAATATAATAATATTTGATATATGAATATATAATATAATAATAATAATAATAATAATAATAATAATAATAAAGGCCTGCTGTAACTGTGCCGTGTAACACCAGCTTAACTCCAGAACAAAATATTCAGTTCTCTGTGTAATTCTTATCCCAGAAGGACATGAATTTCATCAAGACATTTCGGTTTTTCCTTGGCTTGGAAAGGCAGCTTCTGTGGGTAGTTTGTTGTCTAGGATTGAAACACACAGACCTGTACACAGCTCCACAGAAGAGCTGGACAAGTAAACATGAGACAAGGGACAGGACCAGGATCAGTGGGTGAGTACTTTTCATTACTGCATCACCTGCAGAGAAACAGACAGACAATTCAACTCCATTGTGGTGAACATAAATATACAGTATGGAAAGAGTGTCACTGTCCAAATACATATGGACATGACTGTAATTGCGCATACAATTGTAAACTAACAGACAGATGATAAAAAGTTAGATCTGACCAAATTAAATGCAGTAGGGTTTAAGGAACAGCTGCAAACAGGATAAAAAAAAAGAAAGAAAAACTCACACCTCCTACCCACATCTCTAGCATTGTAAAATTTACTGTTATTGATTACACAAGAAAACAAAAGTGGAACCTAAGGAATACTCAAGGTTGGTACTGACTCACCTGTTGGAGCTGGTGAAACACCTCTGATTGCTCCTTTAGGATGGGAAAATAATAATTAAGAAAAAAAAAAACACACATTACATTTGATATTTTGGTTCTGACACTGTGGGTTAGGTGAAGGTCAGACTCACTAATAATGTAGCTCAATGTGTGACACCTGTGCCACCTCAGTCTCAGGGAACAAGATCTGGTTCTCCTGATTACTGAGTCCCCTTACTGAGGGCAGTGGTGGCTCAGAGGGCTAAGGCACTGAGTTACTGATCGGAAGATTGGTGGTTCGATTCCCAGCTCAGCCAGGTTGCCATTGTTGGGCCCTTGAGCAAGGCCCTTAACCCTAACTGCTCCAGGGGCGCTGTACCATGGCGCTTGACCCTAACTGCTCCAGGGGCGCTGTACCATGGCGCTTGACCCTGCGCTCTGACCCCAGGTACGCTGGGATATGCGAAGAAGGAATTTCACTGTGCTGTAATGTATATGTGACAAAATAAAGGCTTTACTTCACTTACTTTACCCTAGTGTGTCTACGTGTATACAGTATATGTTTCACTATAACAATAAATCAAGTTCACCTGTGTCTCTCTGATGTGTCTCACTATTTAAACCAGTCGGACCCGTTGCTCATTGTTCGTTCACTGTTATGCACGCTACATGTTTGTTGGTTTTCCCACTCTCCTTGCCTTTGTTTGTTTTTTTTTCCCCCAGGACTGAGCAGTGTCTGCAGGGTCTGCGTTAGTTTTGTTTAGGAAGATCCAGGTCAAGGTCAAGGCTGACGCAGAGGCCTTCTTCTTCTTTCAGTTCAACAGCGCCAGGCCACCTACAGACTCTGCTGGGGAGTTTTTTGTGTTTGTTTGTTTTTTGTGGACATTCTTTATTTAAATAAACCTCTGTTGGTCATCCCTGCGTCTGCGTCCGCCTCTTTGTGCTACGAGACATGACAGATGAATGAACCCTTCAGGACACAGCAGGGACCTCCCTACCCGAAGAGGAATCCCGGATGCACCGTCCGTATGACTTCGCGATAGAGCTCCTGCCGGGGAAAACACCGCCTTGCTCGCATGTTTATCCATTGTCCGTGGAGGAAACCCGGGCCATGTAGGAATACGTGAGTGAAGCTCTCTGGCGGGGTCTCATCAGCAGGTCGACGTCCCCCACCTCGGCAGGTTTTTTTTTTTCATAGAGAAGAAAGGGGGGGTTACGCCCCTGTATTGATTACCGTGGTCTCAACGCAGCTACCATAAAGTATAAGCACCCACTGCCGCTGGTACCGGCCGCGACCGACAAACTCCGAGGCGCTTCCATTTTCACTAAACTTGACCTCCACAGTGCATATAATCTCGGTTGTGTGCAAAAAGGCGATGAGTGGAAGACTGCGTTTAGCACAACATCGGGACATTACCAGTACAATGTGATGTCTCACGGACTGGTGATGGCACCTGCGGTGTTTCAGGGGTTCATGAATGATGTGTTCAGGGATATGTTTAACCCTTTCATTATAGTATATTTGGATGATATCCTGGTATACTCGCGGTCATACTCCGAACACATCCATCATGTAACCGCCGTCCTTCATCGCCTGCGCAAACACAGGCTCTATGCGAAGGCTGAGAAATGCAAATTCCACAAGCGGGAGATTGCATTCCTCGGCAATCACATAGAGCCACAGGGGGTCTAAATGGAGGTGACCAAAGTCGCTGCGGTGCAACATGGCCGGAACCTAAGTCAGTAAAGGCGCTACAGAATTTTCTTGGGTTCGCCAATTTCTATCGCGTTTCATCCGGGGCTTTAGTAGTGTGGCAGCGCCGCTCACCTCTCTATTGAAAGGCAAAGGAAATGACTAGAGGAATTCTCACCGGAAGCGCAAAAGGCATTCCTGCGTCTAAAAACAGCCTTTACCACCGTGCCTATATTAAAATTACCAGAACCAGAAAAGCCTTTTATCGTCGAGGTTGATGCGTCGGTAGTGGGGATAGGAGCGGTGCTGTCACAACGACACGGCAACACAGAAAAACTCCACCCTTGCGCTTTCTTTTCTTGAAAACTGACACCTGCCGAACGAAACTATGACATCGGTCATCGAGAACTGCTAGCAGTTAAAGCAGCGTTAGAGGAGTGGCGGCATTGGCTGGAGGGAGCTAAACATCCTTTCACAGTACTCACAGATCAGCAGAATCTGGAGTACATCCAACAAGCTAAAAGATTAAACCCTCGTCAGGCCCGATGGGCGCTGGTTTTCATGCGTTTCCGATTCTGCATAAAGTATCATCCCGGCTCGAAAAAAAGAAAAGCGGATGCATTGTCCTGCTGTTATCCGACACCAGAACTAGTTCATGACCCGGAGCCCATCTTGCCCTCGTCACTTGTGGTGGCTCCGATTGTGTGGGACATTCAGACATAGCTCATTGCACGTGGTTGGATGCCACACCAAAAAATTGTCCGCTGGATCGAACATACGTCCTGGAGGCACTGCGCGAACGAGTGACTATAGAGGCACACTCCAATTTAGCCGCGGGACATCCAGGTATACTGTAGCACGCACATACAAACTTCTTAAACGAAAGTTTTGGTGGCCAAAGATGCGTGAAACGGTGAAAACAGTGGTTTCATCTTGTGCAATTTGTGCGACAACGAAAAGCCCTCGTAGTTTGCTCGATGGTAAATTATTGCCCCTACCTACACCTAAGAGACCTTGGTCCCACATCGCGGTGGACTTTGTCACAAATCTACCGGTGTCTAAAGGTTACACTACAATCTTGCGTACTGGGGTACGTGGGGTACTGTGACACCTGTGCACCCTCAGTTTCAGGGAACAAGATCTGGTTCTCCGGATTACTGAGTCAGTTTTTTCTGTTTGTTTATGTTTTTTGTGGACATTCTTTGTTTAAATAAACCTCTGGTGGTCATCCCTGCGTCTGCCTCTTCGTGCTACGAGCCATGACACAATGTTTCTCTTCCCCAGTCTTAACTTTCACTCCATTATTGTTGTTAAACTCACACTTTATTAATCTACACTTTACACAAGATAAGAGTTACAGTGTTGCTAATATACAACATGTTAAGATAAGATGTAATTATACATCTTATCTTAACATGTTGTATATTAGCAACACTGTAACTCTCATCTTATATAATTTATGATAATATTTAATTGCATTAAAATTATAATATTTACCAGTAAATGACCATTGTACAAATGTCTAGAAAAATAATTTCAGCTGTGATAATCAGTGTGTGTTCTATTGACTTATTTACCATAGACTGAGAGTTTAACACTGTTGATCGGGAATGTTTCTCTCTTGGTGCGTCTCACTGACTGGTAGCTGGTGTAGACTCCAGTATCTTCAAGTGTCAAATTGTGTAACACCAGTGAACAGTTCCCCTTACGCAGCTCCTCCACAGGAACGTCCACACGATCCTCATATCCCTCAGCCTGATACAACTTCTCACCCAGGCGCTCAAACACAATCTCAGATTTCATTCTCCAAACAATATACAGTCTGTCAGGGTCTACACTCGTCATTTCACATGGCAGGACAGCTGTAGAACCCACTGGGCCATTGATCTCAGGTTCTGCAGAAAGGACGTCTGAGAAGGGAAAATTAAAGTCTGAATAAACCCTGACAGTGCATTTATTTTTTTAAAAAAGGTTATGTTTAATTAATTTTGTTAAGAAGATAAAATGGTGACTTACACACACAGATGCTGATCCACACGGCGCAGATGTAGGAAAAGTTGGTCATGGTGTGCAGATTACTGCTACTACAGGGACAACAAACAGAGGCGTGAAATAAATAAATAGGTTTTGTATAAAAACCTAATAAAAATCATCAGATCATCGCAGTTCTTAGTATTAGGCAAATACAACCTCAGACAAACAATGACTTTATTTACCATTATTTATTGAAAAAAAAAATGCATAAGTAGTACTAAGTAACCCCCATGATTCAGTAGTGTGTAGATCCATAATTAGCAGCGATAACTTTAAATAATAAGCGCCTTGCAAAAATATTCATACACTTTGACCCTTTCCATATTTCGTCATGTTAAATACACACGTGGACAAAATTGTTGGTACCCTTCGGTCAATGAAAGAAAAACTCACAATGGTCACAGAAATAACTTTAATCTGACAAAAGTAATAATAAATGAGAATTCTCTGAATGTTAACCAATGAAAGTCAGACATTGCTTTGCAACCATGCTTCAATGGAATTATAAAAAAAACTCATGGAACAGGCCTGGACAAAAATGATGGTACCCCTAACTTAATAGTTTGTTGCACAATCTTTTGAGGCAATCACTGCAATCAAACGATTCCTTTAACTGTCAATGAGACTTCTGCACCTCTCTGCAGGTATTTTGGCCCACTCCTCATGAGCAAGCTGCTCCAGTTGTTTCCGGTTTGAAGGGTGCCTTTTCCAGAAGGCATGTTTCAGCTCCTTCCAAAGATGCTCAATAGGATTGAGGTCAGGGCTCATAGAAGGCCACTTTAGAATAGTCCAATGTTTTCCTCTTAGCCATTCTTGGGTGTTTTTAGCTGTGTGTTTTGGCTCATTGTCCTGTTGCAAGACCCATGACCAGCGACTGAGACCCAGCTTTCTGACACTGGTCAGCACATTTCTCTCTAGAATCCCTTGATAGTCTTGAGATTTCATTGTACCCTGCACAGATTCAAGACACCCTGTGCCAGATGCAGCAAAGCAGCCCCAGAACAGAGCCTCCTCCATGTTTCACAGTAGGGACAGTGTTCTTTTCTTGATATGCTTCATTTTTCCTGTCTGTGAACATAGAGCTGATGTGCCTTGGCAAAAAGTTCCATTTTTGTCTCATCTGTCCATAGGACATTCTCCCAGAAGCTTTGTGGCTTGTCAACATGTAGTTTGGCATATTCCAGTCTGGCTTTTTTATGATTTGTTTTCAACAATGGTGTCCTCCTTGGTCGTCTCCCATGTAGTCCACTTTGGCTCAAACAATGACGCATGGTGCGATCTGACACTGATGTTCCTTGAGCATGAAGTTCACCTTGGATCTCTTTAAAAGTCTTTCTGGGCTCTTTTTTTACCATTCGGATTATCCGTCTCTTTGATTTGTCATCAATTTTCCTCCTGCGGCCACGTCCAGGGAGGTTGGCTACAGTCCCATGGATCTTTAATTTCTGAATAATATTTGCAACTGTAGTCACAGGAACATCTAGCTGCTTGGAAATGGTCTTATAGCCTTTACCTTTAACATGCTTGTCTATAATTTTCTTTCGAATCTCCTGAGACAACTCTTTCCTTCGCTTCCTCTGGTCCATGTTGAGTGTGGTACATAACATGTCACCAAACAACACAGTGACTACCTGGAGCCCTATATATAGGCCCACTGACTGATTACAAGATTGTAGACACCTGTGATGCTAATTAGTGGACACACCTTGAATTAACATGTCCCTTTGGTCACATTATTTTCAGTATTTTCTAGGGGTACCATCATTTTTGTCCAGGCCTGTTCCATGAGTTTATTTTTTTTAATAATTCTGTTGAAGCATGGATGAAAAGCAATGTCTGATTTTCATTGGTTAACATTCATAGGAATTTTTTTAATTATTACTTTTGTCAGATTAAAGTTATTTATGTGAGCATTGCGAGTTTTTCTTTCATTGACCGAAGGGTACCAACAATTTTGTCCACGTGTGTAAATAGATAAAAGGTTTTTAAATTGTTTTTTTTTTTTTTTTTACAAATAATTATCTGAAAAGTGTGGTGTGCATTTGTATTCAGCCCTCCTGAATCAGCACTTTGTAGAATACCATCACTGTACTTACAGCTGCAGGTCTCTTGGTGTGTGTCTCTATCAGCTTTACACATTTAAAAAGTGAGATGTGTGCCCGTTTTTCTTTTCAAAATAGCTCAAGCTCAGTCAGATTGGATTGAGAGCATCTGTGACTGGTGATGTTCAAGTCTTGCCACAGATACACAATTGGATTTAGGTCTGGACTTCACATGAATATACTTGGCTCTAAACCATTCCATTGTAGCCCTGGCTTTATGTTTGTCCTGCTGGAAGGTGAACATCTTTTGAAGACTCAAACAGGTTTTCTTCTAAGATTGCTTTTTTTTTGGCTCCATCCATCTTCCA
Source organism: Clarias fuscus (assembly GCA_030347435.1). Lineage (NCBI taxonomy): Eukaryota > Metazoa > Chordata > Actinopteri > Siluriformes > Clariidae > Clarias > Clarias fuscus. The sequence continues at coordinate 45,220,785 of CM059204.1, read as the reverse complement.
ATCATCTCTGACAAGCTTCACTGTCCCTGCTAAAGAAAAGGAGCCACCAGCCGTTTTCCACCATACATAGTATGTTGCATTTCGGCCAAAAACTCATCTGACCAGGGCACCTCCACTTATTGGCTTGCATGGTTTATCGCCAAGTGCAACTTCTTATTACTTCTTCACTCTTCCATAAAGACTTTGTGGAATGCACGACTAAAAGTTGTCCTGTGGACAGATTCTCTCACCTGAGCTGTGGATCCTTGAGTTACCATGGGTTTCTTGGCTACTTCTCTGATTAATGCTTTCCTTGCCCGGCCTGTCTATTTAGGTGGACGGCCATGTGTTGGTAGGTTTGCAGTTGTGCCTTATTCTTTCTATTTTCAGGTGAGGGATTGAACAGCGCTCTGTGAGACCTAACCATGCTTTGAACCACTCCATACCTTTGTCCCTGAAATTTATAGGGTGTTTTTTGGACTTCATGATGCTGTTTGTTTACTAATGTCCTCTAACAACCGCTGAGGGCTTCATAGAATAGCTGTGTTTATACTGAGATTAAAGTACACACAGATGAAATCCAAGATGTATCCTTTCAGATCCAGTGTTCAAATACCAGTAAGTAGTGTCTTTAAGTATCATGTGGAAGGCAAAGAGAATGACACACTGGTTATTATTTTATGCTATAAGACTTCTAAAGCACTTGATGTTGCATTGCTGTACAGTTGCAGATGTGCTGGTAGACAGCAACCCTGAACTATCTTAAGGGATAGGCAAATTGAAGAACTTTCAGTTAAAACTACTCATCAATCCCATTTCACATCTGCAAAAAGGTTGAAGAGGAATTTCTGAAACTAGAAGCTAATGAGGAGACCATTATGGAGATCACTGACCCACACCAGGGATGTCACCCACTGTCACACCTCCTAAACCAAAGGATCCTGACAAAGTAAGAATTTGTGTCAGCATACACCAGGCTAACATGGCCAGACAGAGAGAAAGAACACGTCACAGCACTCCCATCAGCTATAACTTCACAAAGACAGCAGATACAGCACCACATACACCTTTCATCTTCGATTAAGGTGCTACAAATGACTGGCATATGTTCAGTTGACGAAGTGTTTCAAAATGCAATATGCCAAACACTGCAAGGTTGGAAAATCTCAGTGATGACATAGTGTATGACTAACTACCCTAACAGGTAGAAACAGAGTTGATTGTCGGTGTCAGCCATGTTGGACTAGGTGCTATCCTTTATCAAAAAGAGGAGAAAGAGGTGAGACATCGACCAATTTATCCTCAGGTCTTACCTTACTATTGCTATATACAGTCGTGGCCAAAAGTTTTAAGAATTACATAAATATTGGAAATTGCAAAATTTGCTGCTTAAGTCTTTATAATAGCAATTTGCATATACTCCAGAATGTTATGAAGAGTGATCAGATGAATTGCATAGTCCTTCTTTGCCATGAAAATTAACTTAATCCTGAAAAAAACTTTCCACTGCATTTCATTGCTGTCATTAAAGGACCTGCTGAGATCATTAATCAGTAATCGTCTTGTTAACTCAGGTGAGAATGTTGACGAGCACAAGGCTGGAGATCATTATGTCAGGCTGATTGGGTTAGAATGGCAGACTTGACATGTTAAAAGGAGGGTGATGCTTGAAATAATTGTTCTTTCATTGTTAACCATGGTGACCTGCAAAGAAACGCGTGCAGCCATCATTGCTTTGCATAAAAATGGCTTCACAGGCAAGGATATTGTGGCTACTAAGATTGCACCTAAATCAACAATTTATAGGATCATCAAGGAAAGAGGTTCAATTCTTGTTAAGAAGGCTTCAGGGCGTCCAAGAAAGTCCAGCAAGCGCCAGGATCGTCTCCTAAAGAGGATTCAGCTGCGGGATCGGAGTGCCACCAGTGCAGAGCTTGCTCAGGAATGGCAGCAGGCAGGTGTGAGCGCATCTGCACACACAGTGAGGCCAAGACTTTTGGAAGATGGCCTGGTGTCAAGAAGGGCAGCAAAGAAGCCACTTCTCTCCAAAAAAAAAACATCAGAGACAGATTGATCTTCTGCAAAAAGTATGGCGAATGGACTGCTGAGGACTGGGGCAAAGTCATATTCTCAGATGAAGCCTCTTTCCGATTGTTTGGGGCAAAGGTGAGCGCTACCATCAGTCCTGTGTCATGCCAACAGTAAAGCATCCTGAGACCATTCATGTGTGGGGTTGCTTCTCATCCAAGGGAGTGGGCTCACTCACAATTTTGCCCCGAAAACACAGCCATGAATAAAGAATGGTACCAAAACACCCTCCAACAGCAACCTCTTCCAACAATCCAACAACAGTTTGGTGAAGAACAATGCATTTTCCAGCATGATGGAGCACCGTGCCATAAGGCAAAAGTGATAACTAAGTGGCTCGGGGACCAAAACGTTGAAATTTTGTGTCCATGGCCTGGCAACTCCCCAGATCTTAATCCCATTGAGATCCCATGTGGTCAATCCTCAAGAGGCGGGTGGACAAACAAAAACCCACTAATTCTGACAAACTCCAAGAAGTGATTATGAAAGAATGGGTTGCTATCAGTCAGGATTTGGCCCAGAAGTTGATTGAGAGCAGCCCAGTCGAATTGCAGAGGTCCTGAAAAAGAAGCGCCAACACTGCAAATAATGACTCTTTGCATAAATGTCGTGTAATTGTCGATAAAAGCCTTTGAAACGTATGAAGTGCTTGTAATTATATTTCAGTACATCACAGAAACAACTGAAACAAAGATCTAAAAGCAGTTTAGCAGAAAACTTCGTGAAAACTAATATTTGTGTCATTCTCAAAACTTTTGGCCACGACTGTACATGGACAGAAAGTTCTTTGAAGAGTAACAAACTTAGAAGTGGGATCAAATTTTGTTTTGTTTTTCTTGTTTCATATTGTTTAAAATATTTCTACTGTGCATTTTTGTTTAAATAGTTTTACAACACATGAGACATTCAAATGTAAAATTGGTATGATGTGCCATATCTTGAGTTTAATTAATTAATTAATTAATTAATTAATTAATTTAAAAAAAATAAGAGACCACTGCATAATTGTCAGTTTCTTGTTTTTTGTCTTCTTACTGGTGCATGTGTTCACTGTTTTGTTTCATTTTTTGTCAACTGCTGACAATATTTCTCCTAAGTTCAAAATATAATATTGTTATTTCGAGTGTACTGTATATTTAAAGTAAATTACATCATCACAACACATCAAAATAACTCAAGATCAGCATTTGCAGAGCTTTAATAACTCAAATAAAACAAAATACAAAAAAATTGTAAACAAATAGTGTTAAACCTTTGCCTAAATAACATTAATAAATCCTGATTTGCAGTTACAGCGTTCATGAGTTTTGTCTCTCCACCAGTTTTTCACATTGCTGTTGGGTAACTTTATACCACTCTTCTTGCAAAAAAGCAAACAGCTCATCTTTACTTGGTGGTTTGTGACCCTCCATCTTCCTGTTGATGACATTCCAGATGTTTTCTGGAGTAAATTGCAGTGCTCTCTTATTTATTACTTTTTTCAGAGCTGTATATAGTTAAAGTTATAGTTAGTAAAAAGGGCAATGTAATATTCATATAAACCGTGTGCATGTTTATGTAAAATGCGCCATGTTGTGGATGTAGGAAAAGATGCTCTTAGATTAAGCAGTTTAAAACAGAAGTGTCAGACCCTGTGTACAGTAAAAGACACGGTTTGACACAAGTGTTGAACACACACCGAATGAATACATTTCATTCCACTTAGTGCCTGTCTACAACACGTTCAAACATTACAGTCAGAAATTTTATATACATACTTTGACGGCAGGCCCACCTCCACAGTGACAGTGACAGCCGCTCACTTAACCAAGTAAAATCATTCAGCACCTCGGACACCACCGCTATATGGATGAGAGGGGCGGTTCGCCGTGGCTGGTAGTGAATAATCTCCCACAGTCCTGCCGTCATCTACACCTCATTAAAGGACCTCCACAGACCTGTATGGTTGTCTGGCTCACGGATCTGCTTTATTTGTTCTGACATTATAGACTCATTGTGTTCCAGAGACTCCAAGAAGAAGCTTGGCAACTTGCTACACTGCCTCATCGGTTTCTTCACCTTCAGCCTCGACCTTTCGCTGCTACCACCAGTACAGTCCAGGAACTGTAACCCTTGCACCAACGCATCTAATTCTCACTTCACTACCTTCCTTACTGACTGATTCTCCACACACACACACACACACACACGCACACACACACACACACACACACGCATGCGACTGCTGTGTTTAAAGAGACAGATTCCTAATAGACAGATCAAACAGCCAAAAAAGTAAAAAATATTAGAAAGTAAAAATATTATTATATACAGTAAGTATATTACTTACTGAGGAATGCAAAATCCTATATTGTAATCATTTATATTATTACACATTTCGCTGCTGTGTTTAAAGAGACAGACATTTTTACCTAATAGCTAATAGGCAGATCAAACAGGCATTAGCAAAGTAAAAGCATTATTATATCAGTATGATACAGTACCGTTTTCAGAGCTCTAGTACCACGGTAGAGGTTTAGTCCCGTTATACAGTATAGAGTGCAGCACCGGTGTAATATGAGACTTCGTTTACTGAACGAGAACAGAAGCCACACCCTGTAATTGCATCTACTGTAATACTTTCCATACATGCCTGCGCACACACACACAAACACACACACACACACACACGTTCCTTTACACAGCAGTTATAACTGCTATGGGTTTCAGTTATAGTTATATTTGTGTGACCTTCTTGATTTTTCCCTCTCTGACCCGGTTTGTCCCACCTTTCATCAGCACGCACACTCGGGACTTGGATGATGTCACAATTTATTTGGTTGCTGCACACAGAGCAGTAGGAGACAAAATGGCAAGTTCAATAATGCTATAGCTCCACCCACAGGAGATCTCCATAGCTCTGCTGCACTTAATATAACAGCATACAGTATGATATTATAAACAAAATAGACAAAAAAAGGAAATAATAATCTGAAAGTAATCTGAAATATGTAAATTTCTCAATTTTCTCAATATCGTCTTTTCCTTCTGTCTTTTGTTTAAACGTTGATTTGTGATCGAATAGGCAATTTTAAATCAAGCAGGAACGAAATAAATAGAACAGTCTGAATATAAAGTAAAGCATGTGTGCTACATAAATTACACAGCTTACATTCATCTATTTTATAGAACTCTGTATGTGTGAGAATTAATGAAAATCATGACATTTCTTAAGTGCATTCACAAAAAAAAAAAACCATAGCACCAAACATTTGCTTAACCACAGAAAATGCACAGAAGACTGCAGAGTAAATGCATATTATATGATGAAGTAATGAACTGCACACACAGCAGTAGAAGACAAACAGCAAGTTCAGTAATGTTACAGTGTCAGGGATAACCCCTAGAGGGCGCCAAAGCGCCCTGTGACTTTGTTGTAGTTTAGTTTCGTTGTACTTCATTTCCCGTCATGCAGCTCGGTCAGGTGACATGGGCGCTCACCTGAACCGAGTTAGTTATTAGTTTCTTTATAAATAGGTTGTTTTGAGTTTAGTTATTTGTCTTGCATCTGTTGATTTTCACCCCGTAAATGTTTGTAAGTTTAGTTTGTGCCTCCCGTTTCCTCTATACGTGTTTTAGTTTCGTTTTTATATAAAGTATATTTGTTTGTTTAAGTTCCCTGTTTTCCTTTAAAAATAAAACATCGGTTCCTTTAAACACCTGGATCCTCTGCATTTATGCCTCGCACCAAGAAACATGACATACAGCTCCAACCATTTCAGAAAACATTTCATTTCATTAGCACATGGAAAAACATGGTATGTCAAAACGGAAATAAAAGTATAAAAATAACACATAAATAAAAAGAAAATACAATTGACAGATGAATCAATATCTATAATGTTCGATATCTTTCAAAAAGTGCCTGACATTATTTTTTTAACATTTATTGTGGAGCTACAACAGATGCAACTTACCCACAGCACTGCTCCATCGCTCTGCTGCAGACTCGGGGTGGGCTAACGTGACTCTGTAGTGCCAAAAACAAGCAGCTGCAGTGAGTGTGAGAGCGAGCGTCTGTAAAAAGGTCGTTCGCTACTGTCGTAACACCACCAACTTACACAGACACATAAAATGACATGACAAAGAGAACTTGGAACTAAAAAAAAAAAAGAGAGAGAGGAGGAAAATCTTTCAGACAGAGTTTACTGATCCCATTCAGAGAAAATGAAACATAAACAGTCATCATGGAATAATGCAGTTTTTTAATGAAAGAAAAGAAATGTATTTGGGAAAAGAAAAAAAAAATTAAACAAATGAATAGATAAAAAAACTGCTGCAACAAAAGAGTCTGGGTAAGTTCTTAATGTAAAAAAAAAATAAATAATTAAAGTGCACCTCAGTAAAAAAAAAATGTTTCCTCAAAATGTATTTCCTCAAAATACTGGAAAAGTCTTACTTGTAAACGTTGAAATCAACTTGAAACTTAAAAACTTAGCAATGAAGGTCTTGTCCCTCAAAGACATCAGCGGCGTCCATCTTGAGTTTCACTGTGACCGAAACCTCCGCCGTTAAGCTGGATATGGGACTCAACCCAGTGGGGGTTTTACATTGAATTACTCCCCGGGCAAAACTCCCCCCCCCCCCTCCCCACAAAAAAAGGACAAAGTCCACATTTTGTACAAACAGTCAGTTTTATTGTAGTAAAACAAGTGTATATTTATCTTTGATTTATCATTTGCAAAAATCCCTCAACAGACTAAAAAGTGTCCAAACCACACTACTATAAGGAATTTTGTAATGGTTTTATTAGAAAACGTTAATGGTTTATAGTGGTAATTAATAGAAACCATTAGAATTTCTGGGATGTGGGCCTCCGAGTGGCGCAGTGGTAAAAGCGCTCGCCCTATCATCCGGAGATCGCCAGTTTGAATCCCGGGTGGTGCTGTAACCTCTTAGTGCTACTTAGTGCTCCCATATTAATCACGGCTCCACAGCCAGTCAGGGGCGTCTGTGAGCTCGCGCAACGGAGGGAGCGGATAGCGCTGTCCTCCGAGTGTGTTACTCCGCCCCCCAACGGTGCAAGAGCGAGCAGTTCGAAAAGATGCGGTCAGCTGGCATCACGTGGTTCGGAGTCTTCGGCCCTCCTGGCTGAGTGGTAGTAGTAGCCTTAATGTGGGAGCCCCCTAGTGACGAGGAGGAATTGGACACGACTAAATTAGGGAGAAAATCGGGAAAAAAAAAAAAAAAAAAAAAGAATTTATGTGATGTTTTTATATTGGGCTGTTTTTTTAGCAAGGTAAGCATAGCAAGCATTATAAGCAAGAAGGCTAACAAACCCAAGAGTTAACGTTATACCACTATAACGTTAGCCCTTCATTGATGACATGGATATCGGAATCATACAGAGAGAACATTGAGGCATAACTTTCACATCTTTTGCTTGTTTCTACTCATCTTCTTTTCTCTTTTTTCTAAATTGGTCATCTGACAGCTCTGGCGTTTTTCTTTCCATTCGACAATCAACAGTTCCACCTCCCCCAACACTGTCACTCGAGGCCAGAGTCAAGCCTAAACGAATTCTCCTGCACATCATAATCGTTTTTGATGTGTTGTTGTGAAACCTATTTTTATTATCCATTTCACACAATTTAGAAAAAAAAAAATTGAAAATAATAAGTCTGTGTTTATTAGGGGTGTAACGATTAATCGTGTGATTCTGATGGGTAGCTCCTCAATAAATTACGGTGAAGTGATGTGACATCCAAACGCTAGAGGGCGCTCTCGTGCGGAAACTCAGCAGAAGCGACGTAGAAGATGAAGAACCATTTGGTCTACTCAGTGCTCCGCCCGTATTCAGCTGACCTGCCTGAGCTCAGAGAACCCCTCAATGAAACACACAAGTCAGTGCTCAGTGAGATGCGCAAAGTTTATTGTGGAAGACAGAAGTATATATATGCATACACACACACAAGAAGCACCAAAAAGGAGGGTGTAGGAGTGGTTACATCTGGTCTGGAATATTTTTAAAAGATAACGTGGAGAAGAACAGGAGCTTGGGAGCCTCCAACGGTTCCACGACCTGAACATAGCTTATATTAAGGAAGGTGTTTGCTGATAGCGCTCCATGTCGAGGTCAAAGAAAGAAAACACTCTATTCACATACACATGCAACACACTAAAAATGAAAATTTCCCTACAATTAGTTAATACCAGGTGAGGCCCTGAGAGATGGCAGGATTGTATAAGCGAGGGCACAATACACACCCTTGAGGAACTCCAGTGCTGAGGGGGAGACTGGAGGAGGTGAGGTTGTTTTGGTTACTACTATATCTACTATTATAGATTATAGATAACGGTTTGGTTTAATAAATATTAGAGTAATATATAACAGTGTAAATAAACATACAGAGCAGGATTATAGATCAGGAGTGAAATATGAAAGTCAGGTTAGGAGCTCCATTGCAGGGTGCAAAGACCCATCACCCAACCACCCCTAACCCCCCCCCCCCCCATCCCCCCCCCCCCTCCCCCACACACACACCTGTAGATCACACTAATGTTTCTCCACAGAAAAGCTGGACAGGTAAACATGAGACGAGGGACAGGACCAGGACCACTGGGTGAGGACTCTTCATTACTGCATCATCTACAGAAAGACAGAAATAAATGCACAAAATATTTCAGTAATGAACAATGTTTCATGCAGTGGTTCGACAAGATTCCATCTGATCTTTACAATAACACACATTAGTAATACTGTAACTTCTTTTTAACCCTATAATATATAATGATATTATATTTAGTTGACATTAATGACAATAATAATAAATAATTAAATAGTAGTTCAATAATTAAACTGCACAGATTATGAGATAAATCACTTCAGTTCCAGCTGCTGCCAGGTGTGAACCTCCTCTGAATAAAAGCCGAGTGTACATGTGCAGGGAATTAAAGTGCAATTTCAAAAATCAATGCTGCATGTCACATGATGTATGTTTGGGTTTATTCTGGTGCTGAAGTGAGAGCTGAGTGGAGTTTAAAGTGTTCTACATCGTCTACATTTGGGCATCATAATGTTATAATCTTTCTCTCATGATCATATTTACATGACTTTCTGAGTGCCAGAGATATACGTACTGTACACTTCTCCTTCCTTACACCAGTTCCATCTACAGGCTGGGTGCTCCAACATCTACAAAGCGTATGTTTCCTTTTTAAGTGATGCTATAAAATGGAAAAATGCATTTAAACCAATACTTTACTAATTATATACTTTACTAAGCATTTTGAGGGGGGGGGGGGGGGGGGGGCTTTTTCTTTTCCTCAACCTCAGGTTTACAAAACGCCTCACCAGGAATCATGTCCTGCTTCTTTTTGCTGTTCTTACCATGTCAGGGATAACCCCTAGAGGGCGCCTGGCGTCCAGAGACTCTTTTATGTCTCGTTTGTAGTTTTCCTAAGTTTGTTTTGAACTTCATTTCCCAGAATGCACCTAAATCAGGTGATGAGGTCTCTCACCTGAACTGAGGTGACTGCTTAATTAGTCTGGCTATAAGAAGCCAGGTTTTCAGTGTATTTTGTCTTGCATCTGTTAGAATAGAATCAAGAACTGCTGGTTAGATTATGTTTAGTTTGTTTCATGCTAGTTTAAGTTCAGAGTTCTTTGATTAGTTTATGTACTCTTTTTTTTTAATTGTTTGTTTGTATTTATGTTTTATGTCTTCTTTATTACATCTACATCTACATCTAGGCATTTGGCAGACGCCCTTATCCAGAGCGACTTACATTTTTTATCTTATTATACATCTGAACAGTTGGGGTTAAGTGGGACTTGAACCTGGGACCTTCAGAACCGTAGTCCAATGCCTTAACCACTGAGCTACCCCCGGCAAAACATCTAAACATCTTCACCTCTGCATCTGTGCCTCACCTACAAGACCGTACGAAATGTGACATACCAACCCTACATATTCATATTTCATATTTTCATATTTTCATATTTCATGAATATGAAAATTTTAATATTCATATTTAGTATGCAAATAGCGTCATTGTCCAAAGATTTATGAGTGATTGGACAACGATAATTATGAGTAGTTATGAGTATGAACACCTTAATTATTTCTTTAGGGGGATAAAAACAAATGAGTACATATGATATTTTGTCACAATAATAACTCAGAACTCCTCCCTCCTGTGTATGTAGACGTCTCAGTGATGCTGAAGTGACTGACACTGTGGGTTAGGTGAAGGTCAGACTCACTAATAATGTGACTCAGTGTTTCTCTTCCCCAGTCTTAACTTTCACTCCATTACTGTTGTTAAACTCACACTTTATTAACCTGTTATTATAAATATATATATATATATATATATATATATATATATATATATATATATATATATATATATATTCAATTGCCATTAAAATGGTATTTACAAATGAATGGTATTTACAAATTTATGAATAATGTACAAATGTCTAAGGAAATAATCTGTCAGTGTGTGTTACAGTATATTGACTAACCCACTCACCATAGACTGTGAGATTAACACTGTTGATCAGGACTAGTTCTCTCGTGGTATTTCTCAGGTAGCTGGTGTAGACTCCTGTATCAGTGAGGGTCAGATTGCTCCACACCAGTGAACAGTTCCCCTTACGCAGCTCCTCCACAGGAACGTCCACACGGCCCTCATATCCCCCACCCTGATATGGATCACCCTCACCATCTCGCTCATACACGGTCTCAGATTTATTTTTCCACCTGATATAGGTCTTTACACTTTTATTACTTGTCAGTTGACACGGCAGGACAGCTGTAGAACCCACTGGGCCAGATACACTGATCTCAGGTTCTGCAGAGAGGAGGACTGAGACGGGAAAATTATAATAAATATAAATTAATCTCAGCAGTGAATTTATTTTAAGACCCTTACATTAAATTTGTTTCATGAAAAAAAAAAGGTGACTTACTCACACAGACGCTGATCCACATGAGGTAGATGTAAGAAAAGTTATTCATGGTTCGTCAGTATGTGCAGATTTACTACAACAAACAAAGATTGGTGTGAAAAAATACAGATATACAGTATTAAAATATCTCGTGATATTAATCATAGTTATTTTTGATAGTATTTATTTTTAAATTGTAAAGTTATCTAATTATATAGTATAATACACCATTTTAAGAACCATGAACAAAAAGCCATCGCCAAATAGGTTTTGGAAAAATAGAAACCATATTTAGAAAGTTGCACAAAACAATGCTTCTTTTAAACAAGGAACATTCACTCATTTATTCTTAAATATTCTATACCACTTATCACAGGAAGCCTAACCTACATGTTTTTGGACTGTGGGAGGAAACCCACCAAGCACGGGGGAACATGCATGCAGTGCAAACTCCATGCACACAGAGACGGGAATCGAGCCTGGCCGGGGATTGAACCCAGACCCTGGCAGTGCAAGGTGACAGTGCTAACCACTACACCACCGTGCCGCCTCTGGGTACAATCAATTCTTGACTATTTATTCTCAAATATAAGTCCTCAGCAACATGCTGTGACAGCGGACCTACAGCCACCATTACGGTGTTACCTCTCTCAAAATGAGCCCAAGACAACCCTTAAGCACCACGGCCAGCTCCACGGTCCTTTAACGCCTCAACCCGCATGAGCAGCTCATCGATTTTTCACTCTTCACCATTTTGTTACAATAAAAGACCACCTTGATTTTCCGCAGCCTCTGTTTCATGGTGCCTGAGTTTGGTTAGGCGTGCTTAAGGCTTTGCTATATTGTAACTGAAATAACTTGAAACACTACAATGGAGAAATTTCTCAGACATTCGCTGCTGAGTCACGCATACAGTAGATATCACTGCTGTGCTCAAAGAAGCACATTCCTAATAGTTAGATTAAACAGATTTCACAACGTAAAACCATTATAGTATAAGTATTATTTCAAAAAGCTGCATTGATTTAGTATCGTTTTCAGGACTTTGCGGTAAAGGAGACATGACGCCACACCCTGTTTCTAATACAGTATCTGCCAAAATATACAGTATCGAACTGAAAAGATGAGCAATATTACCTTGTTGTCTTCTGTGATTGTATTTCTCCTGAACGAAACTAACATACACACTATTAGCGAGTTGATTTACCACGGTATGCGTCATATAAGTGTCCGAAGTGTGTGCGCACCGCCCTGCTTGTGTTCACGTCCTTCACGAAGAGTCTCAACCCGGATATCCGGAACAATGGTCACTGCAGACGTCATGCAGAAACACCTCCTCACAAGTAGGCATTGGTTGGTGTGAGATCAGGGGCATGGGGCGGGTATGGAAAGGAATTGTTCTGCCATCTTTTTTAAACTCGGTCTCAGATCAGGACTACGACTGTATGAGCAGAAATAATACTCAACTATGAATACTTTTTCCTCCGTCAAGAGACCCATTTCCAACAACAACTGCACAACACAACTTCCTTTTCACTACTGGGATCACACACGGCTGGAGCTATGTCCCGTCAACAACACACATGCTGGATCAAGATGCGTAAGTTTCAGAACTGTATATTTTGCCGCATAAAGTACTTTCTGTAAAAACACACACACACACACACACACACACACACACACACACACACACACACACACACACACACACACACACACACACACACACACACACACACACACAATTATACAGTAGCTAGAACATTTAAAATAAAACCTCTTTAAATTAATCACATATACAGTCCTACCTCTTTAGTAGTTACACTATGATGTCCTCATTTTTTTCATTCCTCCACTTGAATAAAGTCCACTGCAGTAAAGTCCAGCTCTGAGCTCAGATAGTCGTATTTATTCTGATCTTCAGCCTGGAGTCTGTCATGGTGGAAAACTGTTTAATATCTAGTGTGTGCAATAATCTGCCTTCACTTCTCCTCATTTCTCCGCCCTTTCCCATATGTGCAGTGGAGTCTGTAACATGAAACCCGGGTTAGTGTTATTACTGCCTCAAGTAAGACATGAGGTTAAGACTAATTCACTCTAATGTGACTGGTGGAGGTTTACAGACAGGGACTCTGTTTCTGTTTATCCATTTTATTGTTGAATTCCTACATTATACATCATCTATAGAGAGCGATTCTGTCAGAAAAAAAAATAATTTTATGAGAATTTGATGGTAACAATTAATTAAATTAATTAATTTAATCAAAAAGTTGATTTACTTCAGTAATTCTATTCATAAAGTGAAACGCATATATTATATAGATTCATTACACACAGGCTAATACATTTCAAGTGAATAAATTTATTTATTTTAATTTTGATTTTTACAGCTTACAGCTAATGAAAACCCTAAATTCAGTCTCAGAAAATTAGAATACTGTGAAAAAGTTCAATATTGGAGACACGTGGTATCACACTCTCATCAGCTAATTAACTCAAAACACCTGCAAAGGTTTACTGAGCCTTTAAATGGTCTCTCAGTCTGCAATCTCAGTTGGCTGTTGACAGAATGGGTTAGGGTTAGGGTTAGGTGTGTCCAAGCACATTACTGGAAAAAAATGTGATAGAAAAATATGGTGCACAAGCAAGAGGGATAACTGCAGCCTTGATTGTGAAATGAAGCCCATTCAAGGATTTGGGGGAGATTCACAAGGAGGGGACTGCAGCTGGAGTCAGTGCTTTAAGAGCCACCACACACAAACGTATCCAGAACATGGGCTGCAACTGTCTCATTCCCTGTGTGAAGCCACTCTTAAACCAGAGACAATGTCATAGGCGTCTTACGTGGGCTAAGGATAAAAAGAACTGGACGGGTTCTCCGTGGGCCAAAGTCCTCTTTTCAGATGAAAGTAAATTTTGCATTTCATTTGGAAATCAAGGTCCCAGTGTCTGGAGGAAGAGAGAAGAGGTATAGAGTCCAAGCTGCTCGAGGTCCAGTGTAAAGTTTACACAGTCAGTGGTGGTTTGAGTTGCGATGCCATCTGCTTTTATCAGGTCAAAGGTCAGCTCGGCCATCTACCAGGAAGTTTTATAGCCCTTAATGCTTCCCTCTGCTGACAAGCTTTATAGAGATGATGATTTCATTTTCCAACAGGCCTTGGCACCAGCCCACACTGCCAAAAGTACTAATACCTGGTTTAAGGACCATGGTGTCCCTGCGCTTGATTGGCCAGCAAACTCGTCCGACCTAAACCCTGTAGAGAATCTATGGAGACTTGTGAAGAGGAAGATGTGAGACACCAGACCCAACAACACAGAAGAGCTGAAGGCCGCTATCAGAGCACCCTGGGCTTCCATAACACCTCAGCAGTGCCACAGACTGATCACCTCCATGCTACGTCCATGCAAACGGAGCCCCAACCCAGTTCATACATGTTCATACTTTTCAATAGTCCAACATTTCTGTATTAAAAATCTTTTTCTTAAGTAATATTCTAATTTTCTGAGGCTCTAAATTTTGGGTTTTCATTAGCTGTAAGCCATAATCATCCTAATGAATTGAAATATATTAGTCTGTGTGTAATGAATCTATATAATGAGTTTCACTTTTTGAATTGAATTACTGAAATAAATCAAATTTTCAATGATATTCTAATTTAGAAAATTAAAAATAGTCTAGTTTAACATCACGTAGCTTAACTTTCCCATTGTTTGTGCATTCTCAGAAAGAGTGAAATAATTCTTCGCTTTTTTAATTTGTTTAAGGGCATCTTCAAAAAATCAATAATAATAATAATAATAATAATAATAATAAATCAATGTAAATGATAATGGCTGACCAAGCATGGTCGTGAACATAAAACTTTGTGAACTGTAAAAAAGAAAAAGCATGGTAATTGTTACGTATCCTGTGGAACATGATACAAATGAACAAATACACAGAATTATTTTAATAATGCCTTATACATCATCCAACTTATCTTGTGAAGGTTGCAAAGACAGACATGTAGCTAATAAAGTGTGAAAAAAAGAAGTAAACTATAGCATCATTATCTGTGTGTTGTTGTAAAGCAGATTATAAAGACACAACTCACAGCAAAAATTACAGCTTCCTGCTGTTGACCAGACTAAACTTCACTGACTAGAGGGGACTTTAGGTCATGACTGATCTCTAATTAAATATAATTTATTTTAATGTGACTCTGAAATTCCATCCTACTCATTACTATTCTCCTCTGTGTTTTGAACATTAACTGAAACTATATTTATATATGCGTATATGCAATGCATAGCTATTAAGGTTGTTCATAATCTCACTGTGCTTCTAACATTTCATTGAACACTTTGCCATGTTTTCATCCTTTTATTATTATGTCACATTATTTTCAATATTTTTATGCAAGGAGTGTTCAAGTCAAACCTGGACTTTTGAATGTGCAAAATCACAGAACACAGGTGTAACATCTGTACCTCCACAGCTCAGGGGAATAAGATCAAGTTCCCCGGATTACTGAGTTGATACTTTGTCCCCACCTAGTGTGTCTATGTATGTACTACAAGCACTTAAACACTAAACACGAACACCTGTGATCTCCTTGTGTGTCTGACTATTTATTCCAGTCGAACCCGTAGGGCTTCGCCTGCTCACTGTTGTGCACACGTCTTGTCTTCACCCGGTTATGTCTACTCTTCCCGTCTCACTCCCAGGACTGAGCGTGTCTGCAGGTGCGGGATCCTTGGAGGAAAGGAAAATCCCTCACTAGCCGCATGGACTTTGCAAGTGCTTCATTTTCGTTATCTTTCTCCTCACGTGTGAGACTGTTTCTGTTGACCCACCTGCAGACCCGGTCTGGGAGGTCAGCTCAGGACCGCAGTGCGCGCCAAGAGACATTGTGTGTAGTGTGATAAAAGAAATAAAAAGATTATACTTGTAAACATGGAATCTGCATCTGCGTCTGATTCTTGATGAACAGGCCATTCCAGACGCAGCAGGAACTCCTCTACCTGAGGAGGAGGCACCAGTCCTCGATTACATTCGGGGCCAACAACACGAGATTGACGGGTTGGCCAGAGCGGTGAATAACCTGGTGCGCGGGATGGAACCGCCCTAACCCCCCGGAAAGGTATGATGGAAATCCGGAGGGGTGCAAGCGGTTTCTCCTGGCCTGTGAGCTGTGGCTCGCAGAGTATCCGGATATGACGGATCTACAGAAAATCAGCTTCGTCACACAACAGCTCACAGGTGCAGCGATGGATTGGGCCGTGGCAGTTTGGAGCGCAGGCGGGATCACCGCAAAAAAATTACCCACAGTTTCTCTCGGAGTTCCGCACGGTATTCGATCACCCCGATCAGGGTAGAACGGGGGAACAACAGCTGCTGAGGCTGAAACAAGGGACGGCCACCGTCGCGGATTATGCGATCCAGTTTCGGGTACTGGCTGCGGAGAGTGGCTGGTGTGACCGCACTCTCCTGGCGAGGTTCAGAGATTACAACCCGAAGTCCAGCTGGAATTAGCCTGCCGGGACACGGGCATGTCCCTGAACGAATGCATCACGCTGGCCATAAAACTGGATCAGCACCTCCGTAGCCAGAGACGACACATCTCCCCGAAAACCACGCCCAAACGGTCGGAGTTTAACCGTCGTTCTAGCCTCAGCACCCCCACGACGGAACCCCGGGAAGGTACTCCGGGGGATCCTATGGACATCAGCACCTCCCGCCAAACTGCCCAGGAGAGAAGGCGACGTATACAATCGGGGTTGTGCTTATACTGTGGGGGGGACAAACATCTCATAAATCATTGGCCGTTACTACCAAAAGTAATCCACATCACACCCCCACGCACCCATCACTCATTCTGTGTAAAAGCACAATTATCTTATTTTAACCGTTCTTTGTGTGTTTTCCCCCTTATAGATTCTGGTTCGGCTGGAAATTTTATAACTTCTTCTCTTCTTTCCTCGCTACAGGCTCCCTTGTCGAAGCTACCAGCCCCTATCGCAATTAAAGCTCTGGATGGTCATAACCTTCGACATTCGACTATTAAACAGATATCGGCGCCACTGCGATTAACTTTTCCCAGTCACTCCGAGGAACTAAAATTCTTCGTACTCTCTCGGTCAGATCATTCCGTCGTGCTGGGTCTACCCTGGCTCAGTTCTCATAATCCCAATTTTGATTGGGAAAAATCTCGCATCCTATCCTGGGCCCCTAGATGTGCAAAAAAGTGTATACCGCCGACATTGATGGTCCAAACCACCTCAATTGAAAGCTTGCAAGCCCTAGTATCAACAAAGGTACCATCAGAGTATGCACAGTTTCAAGACGTGTTTAGCATTAGGGCGGCCGCACGACTTCCCCCTCATCGGCCGTGGTACTGCGCGATAGAGATTTTGCCGGGGAAAACACCGCCGAGCACACGTATTTACCCATTGTCCGTGGAGGAAACACGGGCTATGGAGGAATACGTGAGTGAAGCTCTCCAGCAGGGTCTCATCAGTAGGTTCACGTCACCCGCCTCGGCAGGTTTTTTCTTTATCGATAAGAAAGGGGGGGGCTTACATCCCTGTATTGATTATAGAGATCTCAATGCAGTAACAGTAAAATACAAGCACCCACTACCGTTGGTACCGGCCGCAATCAACCAACTCCGAGACGCCTCTATTTTCACTAAACTCGACCTCCGCAGCGCCTATAATCTCGTTCGTGTGCGTAAAGGCGATGAGTGGAAGACTGCGTTTAGCACGACATCAGGCCATTACCAATATAATGTGATGGCTTATGGATTGGTAAACGCACCTGCGGTGTTTCAGGGGTTCATGAACTACATGTTTAGGGATATGTTAAGCCGGTATGTTATAGTGTACTTGGATGATATCTTGATATACTCTCGGTCATATTCCGAGCACGTCCAACATGTAACTGCCGTCCTTCATCGACTGCGCAAACACGGGCTCTATGCGAAGGCGGAGAAATGCGAGTTCCATAAAAAGGATGTTGCATTCCTCGGATACTGCATAGGGCCACAGGGGGTCGAAATGGAGATGACCAAGTTGGAGGCGGTGCAACAATGGCCGGAACCCCAATCAGTAAAGGTGCTACAGAGTTTTCTGGGGTTCGCTAACTTTTACAGACGCTTTATCCGAGGATTTAGTATGCTGGCAGCGCCGCTCACAACCCTTCTAAAGGGGAAGCCTAAGCATCTGCGTGAGTTTCCGCCGGAGGCACGCAGAGCTTTTCAATATCTAAAGACAGCATTCATTACGGCACCGATATTAAAAATCCCCAACCCAACCAAGCCTTTTTTGGTTGAAGTCGATGCCTCCGAAGTGGGGATTGGAGCAGTGCTGTCGCAGCGTCATGGCAACCCAGAAAAACTCCACCCTTGCGCTTTCTTCTCGCGTAAACTAACACCTGCCGAGCGCAACTATGATATCGGCAATCGCGAACTGTTAGCAGTAAAAGCGGCGTTAGAGGAGTGGCGGCACTGGCTAGAGGGAGCCGAACACCCATTCTTAGTACTGACCGATCATCGCAACTTAGAATACATCCAACAAGCAAAACGATTAAACCCTCGCCAAGCCCGCTGGGCGCTGTTCTTTACTCGCTTCCGCTTCACTATCACTTATCGTCCCGGGTCCAAAAATAAGAAAGCGGATGCTTTATCCAGGTGCTACACAGCCCCTGAGGAACCATCAGAACCCGAGCCAATCCTACCTTTGTCTCTCGTGGTGGCACCGATCATGTGGGACCTCGACTCGGAGATCGCACAGGCGGCACGGTCCCACGCCGCACCACGACAATGCCCTCCGGGAAGAACCTACATGCCGATGTCACTACGAGAGCAGGTAATTATCCAAGCACACACTAGTGTAGCGGCCGGGCACCCCGGAACGGTTCGTACATTTCGGCTATTAGAACCAAAGTACTGGTGGCCAAATATGCGGAAGTCAGTAAGAACAGTGGTTTCATCTTGTGCGGTTTGCGCGACATCGAAGAATCCTAGACACCTGCCGGTTGGGAAATTAATGCCATTAGTGACGCCTAACAGACCGTGGTCCCATATCTCCGTGGACTTTGTCACGGATCTGCCTGTTTCTAAGGTCTACACCACTATTCTAGTAGTGATCGATCGGTTTTCCAAGGGATGTAGATTTATCCCCTTCGGCTCCCTCCCGTCAGCCTTCCAGGTGGCAGAAGCCCTATTTACAACTGTGTTTCATTGCTATGGCATCCCCGAAGATATAGTATCCGATCGTGGTCCCCAATTTATCGCCCGAGTCTGGAAAGCTTTCTTTCAGAAATTGGGAACCACTGTTAGCCTAACGTCGGGCTATCATCCCGAGTCTAATGGGCAGGCAGAGCGGACTGTCCAAGAACTCGGAAAATATCTTCGAGCATATTGTAGCAGCCGTCAACACGAATGGGCAGAATGTTTAATCTGGGCGGAATATGCACAAAACTCGCTACATCACTCCGCTACCGGCCTAACGCCCTTCCAATGTATACTTCGGCATCAACCCCCGCTCTGTCCCTGGGATAACACACCCACCGAAGTCCCTATGGTGGACGATTGGTTTAAAAGAGCGGAAAAAGTATGGGAAGATGCCCATACCAAAATCTCTCAAGCAGTTCGTCGCTTTAAGAAATTTGCCGATAGACGACGAAGGGAAAGTCCTCTGCTCCAGGTAGGCGATAGAGTATGGCTCTTGACAAGGGACCTTCACCTGAACCTTCCGTGCCGTAAGCTCACTCCCCGCTATATAGGTCCCTTTCCTATATTATCTCAAATAAACCCCGTATCTTTTAAATTGCAACTCCCCTCTCACTTACGCATTCATCCTGTCTTCCATATCTCTCTTCTTAAACCAGTGACCCGGGGACCGCTGGACGAAG
The DNA here is from genome assembly GCA_030347435.1 of Clarias fuscus. Taxonomy (NCBI): domain Eukaryota; kingdom Metazoa; phylum Chordata; class Actinopteri; order Siluriformes; family Clariidae; genus Clarias; species Clarias fuscus. The sequence continues at coordinate 45,200,887 of CM059204.1, read as the reverse complement.
GTGTGGCGGAACCAGCAACCCCTGGAGCAGTGGAGATTGAGGGCGCTCCGGCGTTTCGAGTCAGTAAACTCCTAGATTCCCGGAGGAGAGGGGGTTCCCTCCAATATCTGGTGGAATGGGAGGGATACGGCCCGGAGGAACGGAGCTGGGTGCCGGCCAAGGACATCTTACATCAAGGGCTAATCACGGATTTCCATCAGGAAAGGCCGGAACGACCGGCGCCACGACGTCCGGGTCGTCCCCCTCACCGGCCATCCCATTAGGTTGGTGAGCCTCGACTCCCTCCGGTAACACGGAGACAGCCCTCACATCTCCTCCTGGGAGCCGGTCCTGGGGGGGGTGGGGGTATGGGGGTAACATCTGTACCTCCACAGCTCAGGGGAATAAGATCAAGTTCCCCGGATTACTGAGTTGATACTTTGTCCCCACCTAGTGTGTCAATGTATGTACTACCAGCACTTAAACACTAAACACAAACACCTGTGATCTCCTTGTGTGTCTGACTATTTATTCCAGTCGAACCCGTAGGGCTTCGCCTGTTCACTGTTGTGCACACGTCTTGTCTTCACCCGGTTATGTCTACCCTTCCCGTCTCACTCCCAGGACTGAGCGTGTCTGCAGGTGCGGGATACTTGGAGGAAAGGAAAATCCCTCACTAGCCGCATGGACTTTGCAAGTGCTTCATTTTCGTTATCTTTCTCCTCACGTGTGAGACCCACCTGCAGACCCGGTCTGGGAGGTCAGCTCAGGACCGCAGTGCGCGCCAAGAGACATTGTGTGTTGTGTGATAAAAGAAATAAAAAGATTATACTTGTGAACATGGAATCTGCATCTGCGTCTGATTCTTCTCCAGGAGACATGACACTCTCTTTATTTCTTTATATAACCGCCTCGCGGCAGCACGGTGGTGTAGTGGTTAGCACTGTCGCCTTGCTTGATTCCCGTCTCTGTGTGCATGGAGTTTGCATCTTCTCCCCATGCTTGGTGGGTTTCCTCCAGGTACTCCGGTTTCCTCCCACAGTTCATAGACATTAGGTTAATTGACCTTCCCATAGTGTGTGAGTGTGTGTATGTGTGTGTGTGTCCTGTGATAGATTAGCACCTTGTCCAGGATGTACCTCGCCTCACGCCCTAAATCTCCTGGGATAGGCTCCAGGCCCCCGCGACCCTGAACACAGGATAAAGCGATATATATACGTAGATGATGAGTGAGTGAGTGGGTGATAATCTCCTTCTACACTAGGAAATAAATTCTAGTGTTTCAAAATCCTGTTCAAGTTCAGTTTTGGTAGAAAGTCCAGTAACACTAATGCTGATTTCACACAAGACTACAGGACTTTCCTTACATTACACTTTACTTTTATTTACATTACAGTACTTTCAGCAGTGTCTGGCTCAGTGACCATTGCCAGTTTAGGTGACTCAAATCTTTTGTGATCAATTGCTTGGTTTAAAATTAATGTAAAATAATAATAATAATAATAATAATAATAATAATAAAAACCACTGGTTTAAGAGCAATAAATCTAATATGTGCTGCAGTAAAAGAATCAATTCACATAACTGCAGTCAAAGCTGTGCTTTAATGCCTAATGATTGACACTTTAGCTCAGGAAGTTGCTGTCTGACTGTCGGCTTTAATTTTAATAACAAACACTGCTATAACATAAACATTCATAAAGAAACCTTTTTAGTAATGATCATCTGTGTAGATTCTCAGTTCTCTGTGTGATGCTTATCCCAGAGGTGCTGTTCAGTGGAAACACAACAAACATTAATTTCATCAGGATGTTTAATTTTTTCTGTCTTTCTGTCTTTCAAAGTGTCTTAAAGTCTAAGTTCTAAGTCTAAGTCTAAGTTAATTAACTGGACAGTTTGGGTTGTTCAGCATCACACAGCTGCAGTGTGTGAGATTGAAACACACAGTCCTGTACACAGCTGTAGGTCACAATCATGTTTCTCCACAGAAGAGCTGGATGAGTGAACATGAGACGATTGACAGGACCAGGACCAGTGGGTGAGGACTCTTCATTACTGCATCAACTGCAGAGAGACAGAAATGAGTACTTAAAAGAATTTAGTCACCTGATCTGTTCAGTGATCTTTATAAAGATAAATCATAAAGTTTCCTTTTGGATTAGGCGATCCTCAGAAGATTGGGTGCTTGTAAAGGACACTTGTAGTGTACCATCTATTTGGTAATTTTTCACTGAACTTATATAATATAATTCACAGACCTCCACTACAACAACAATCAAACTGACGGAAATCGGTCTGAGCCACTGAGACCTTTAATCACTGATTATTATAGTTAAAGTGCAATAAAGTATTGTTTCATTTGAAATCCCTTGTGGTGAAGAACAGACATACAAATAGTGTGACAGTCCAGTTACTTATGACCCTGACTGTAACTGTGATTACATTTTGCCCAAACCCTCCGACACTAACGGACAGATGATACAGATTTGGATCAGTGCAGATAAATACACTGGGGTTTAAGGAAAGGGTGGAAAAAAAAAAATACAGAAAAATACAGAAAAATGTTTTGAACCTACAGCTTCAGTGTAATCATCTAATATATGGTCTGTCAGTGTCTACACTCGTCAGTTCACACGGCAGGACAGCTGTAGAAACCACTGGGCCAGATACACTGATCTCAGGTTCTGCAGAGAGGAGGACTGAGACGGGAGATTATAATATAGATTAATCTGGACAGAGCAGTTATTTTAATAGCATTATGTTAAATTTATTTTATGAAAAAAGGTGACATACACACACAGACGCTGATCCACACAATACAGATGTAGGAAAAGTTTGTCATGGTGCATCAGTGTGTGTAGATTTACTACAACAAACAGATACAAGTATATATATATATGAAAATATTGACTTATATTAATCATAGTGCTTCTTAATATAAATAATTTTTAAATTCAAAGTTACTTTATTATATTATATTATAATTATTATGCTTTGTTATGGGTCAGAGGTCGTGATGGATCCAAGTGCAGGGGAGGAGCTTCTTGGGATAGGTTATATTGTGTAATAGTTGATGTGGAGTTGGAAGAGAGCTTGGCAGAAGTGTTTTTATAAGCGTGCTTGTTGCTGTAGAGCTTGCTGCTCAATGTCGGGAAGCTGCGTGTGCTGAGTGAGTCGGCGTGAGAGCTCTGTGTGCAGCGCGAGCCTGGGAGGAATGCGGAAGTGCCGCGAGCCGGCGAGACAGCCTTGTGTGTAGCGCGCTTCGGGCAGGAATGCGGAAGCACCGTGAGCCGGCGAGAGAGCCTTGTGTGTAGCGTGCTTCGTGCAGGAATGCGGAAGCACCGTGAGCCGGCAAGAGAGCCTTGTGTGTAGCGCGCTTCGTGCAGGAATGCGGGAGCGAGAGGAGCCGGCGAGAGCGTGATCTTCGCGATGACGGCGATGAGCGCGCGGAGAAGTCGTGCAGGTTGGTGGCTGCTTTGCAGGGCTTAATCGTGGTCAATAGGTGAGCAGGATTCAAAACCAGAGAGACAATGAGATATCCGTGATCCAAGTTCGCAGTAGTCAAAACAGGTCCGTTGGTCGATAATACAATAGTCCGTGGGCGTGGAAATCCAAAACAAGAAGCGAGAGCATGGTCGGGAGAAACAAAGCGTGGTCGGTATCAGGAAAGCAAGGTCTAGGAAAACGCTGGAGAATTGGGCTATGGAAGGCACTCAATAATCTGGCGACGTGGTGGTGTCAGAGTGTGGTTTAAATAGGTAGGGGAGATGATTAGTGATGAGACACAGGTGTGTGGAGGGCGGAGGATGAGGCGGTGAGACATAAGGGTCGGTAGGGAACATGGAGCAGGATGGCTTAAGTGATTAAGACCGAGCTGTGGCTTGGCGGGTTGTGACAGTACCCCCCTCCCCTATGAACGCCACCTGGCGTTCTAGCAGGTGCCTCAGGGTGGAGTCTGTGAAAGTCAGTAATAAGGGAGCGATCTAGGATGAACCTGGCTGGTACCCAACTTCTCTCCTCAGGGCCATAGCCTTCCCAGTCCACCAGGTACTGGAGACCACGTCCACGGCGGCGAGACTTAAGGAGTCTGCGGACTGTGAAGGCTTCACCCCCATCTATGAGTCGAGGAGGAGGGGGGGGTTGGGTGGGTGGGGATAGTGGACAGGAGACCAATCTGCGAATCTGTGAGACATGAAATGTGGGGTTGATTCGGCGCATGGATAAAGGTAAGGCCAACTGAACAGAACATGGGTTGATAACACGGGTGATCGTGAATGGACCGATGAATCTTGGTGAGAGTTTCACTCTTCACTTCCTTGAGAGGAAGGTCACGAGTTGATAGCATAACCCTTTGGCCGATACGATACCTGGGAGCTGGTAAGCGGTGGCGGTTAGCCTGATGCTGGAAGGAGCTGACGGTGCGCCGCAATTGGATACGAGCCCGCTGCCACGTTCTTCTGCAGCGGCGGACGAAGGCTTGGGCAGAGGGGACTGCAGCTTCCTCTTCCTGGGGGGAAAATAATGGTGGCTGATACCCAATGCAGCATTGGAACGGAGACATCCCCGTGGCAGAGGTGGGGAGCGAGTTGTGGGCATATTCTACCCAGGGTAAGAAGCGGCTCCAGGAGGCAGCATCCCGAGAGGCCATGCACCTTAATACTTTTTCCAGTTCCTGATTCATGCGTTCTGTTTGTCCATTAGTCTGGGGGTGAAAACCAGATGAGAGGCTGGGGGTGGCACCAATAAGACCGCAAAAGGCCTTCCAGAACTGTGCTGAGAATTGCGGTCCTCTGTCAGAGACAATGTCCAATGGAAGTCCATGGAGACAGAAAACATGGTTGATGAGCAACTCTGCAGTTTCCTTGGCAGATGGGAGTTTGGGTAATGGAATAAAATGGGCAGATTTGGAGAAACGGTCTACAACGGTTAAGATGCAGGTGTTATTGTTCGATGGTGGTAGTCCAGTGACAAAGTATATGGAAATGTGAGACCATGGGCGGTGGGGAATGGGGAGGGGCCTTAGGAGACCCTCAGGGGGGCGGCTAGTTGTCTTGTTCCTTGAACAGACATCGCAAGCAGCTACAAACTCCTTAACGTCTTCCTTCATGGTGGGCCACCAGAACCGTTGCTGCAGGAGTGAAAGGGTGCGTGTCATCCCAGGGTGACAAGCCAATCTAGAGCTGTGGGCCCAGTCCAGCACTTGGGGTCTTACTGACGCAGGAACGAAGAGCATGCTCGGGGGAACAGTACTTGGGCCTGGTTCCTGTTTGAGAGACAGATCTTCCACATCTAGCCGTGTAATAGCCACAAGGCATGGAGGGGGGAGGATGGTTTCCATCGTGGGAGTGCGTTTGGAGGTGGAGAATTGCCTGGAAAGGGCGTCGGGTTTGACATTCTTAGATCCTGGCCGATATGACAATGTGAAGTGAAAGCGGGCGAAGAAGAGTGACCACCGCGCCTGGCGAGAATTAAGTCTTTTAGCTGTCCTTAAGTACTCGAGATTCTTGTGATCCGTCCATACAAGAAAAGGGTGTTCTGCTCCCTCCAGCCAGTGTCTCCACTCCTCGAGTGCCAGTTTGACTGCCAATAGTTCTCGGTCCCCAATGTCATAATTTCGTTCAGGGGGTGTGAGTTGGCGGGAGAAGAAGGAGCAAGGATGAAGCTTGTTGTCCTTGGGCGATCTTTGCAAAAGAACGGCCCCTACACCCGTCTCAGAAGCATCCACTTCTACGACAAACTGAAGGGAGGGGTCAGGGAAAGTGAGAACGGGTGCTGTGGTGAATCGACGCTTGAGGTCCTCGAAGGCGCTGTTTGCCAGGGGGCTCCAACGGAACGGGGTCTTGGTCGAGGTGAGTGCTGTGAGTGGGGTAGTCACCATGCTGTAATTCTTAATGAATCGGCGATAGAAGTTGGCAAATCCCAGGAAGCGTTGTAGTTCACGCCTGGATGATGGTTGTGGCCAGTCAGTGACCGCCTTCACCTTAGTGGGGTCCATTTGGATGCCGGACGGTGAGATGACGTAGCCTAGGAAGGAGGTGGAAGAGCAGTGAAATTCACATTTTTCTGCCTTGACATACAACTTGTTCTCCAGCAGGCGTTGCAGGACTTGGCGAATGTGGAGCTTATGTTCCTTTTCAGAGCGTGAGAAGATCAAGATGTCGTCTAGGTATGCGAACACGAATACGTTGAGAAAGTCTCTGAGGACGTCGTTGATGAGAGCCTGGAAAACTGCTGGGGCATTAGTTAGACCGAAGGGAACAACCAAGTACTCATAATGACCAGTGGGGGTATTGAAGGCGGTCTTCCACTCGTCACCTTCCCTTATTCTGACCAGATGGTAGGCGTTTCTTAGGTCAAGTTTGGTGAACATACGGGCATCCTGGAGCATTTCAAAGGCAGATTACATCAGTGGCAGTGGGTAGCGATTTTTAACCGTGATCTCATTTAATCCCCTGTAGTCAATGCAGGGTCTGAGGGACTTGTCTTTTTTCTCCACAAAAAAAGAATCCTGCCCCTGCAGGTGAGGAGGATGGGCGAATTATCCCTGCTGCAAGTGACTCGTTAATATATTGTTCCATAGCCTCTCTCTCAGGGCGGGAGAGAGAGTATAGTCGGCCCTTGGGTGGGGAGGTGTCAGGGAGAAGATCAATAGCGCAATCATAGGGACGATGAGGTGGCAGCGAGACGGCCTGTGCTTTGCTAAAAACCTGTTGGAGATCATGGTATTCGGTAGGCACTTTTGCCAGATTAGGGATCTCCTCCTGGAAGGAGGGCAAGGTTCGCCCAGTGGTGGCAGCACGTAGGCATGACGAGAGGCAGGTGGGGCTCCAACCCAGGATGCTTTGTTTCAGCCAATCTATGTGGGGGTTATGCAACCTTAGCCAGGGGAGGCCCAACACAATGGGTGCGTGAGCGTTCTGGACAGTGAGAAAAGTGATGGTCTCCATGTGGTTGCCTGAGAACTGTAAGGTAACGGGAGAGGTGCGATGCGTGATAGGGGCGAGTCTACTGCCATCAAGAGCCTGAACTAAGAGTGGTTGGGATAGGGGAGTGAGTGGGATGTTGAATAGAGAAGCAGAAGAAGTGGAAATTAGATTTTGGTCGGACCCGGAATCTACTAAAGCGTGGGTGATGTAAGAACGGTTGTCAAGGGTCAGGGTAACAGGAAAACATGAGCGCTGGTCTGGGGAAAGAGTAGAATTGGGGCCCCCCTGTACCCCCAGAACTACTGGGAGGCCCGGCCTTTTAGTAGAAAGGAGCGCACAACATGGCCCGACTGGCCGCAGTAAAAGCAGGCCCCATCATCCCTCCGACGTTGACGCTCCCTTGGCGAAATATGTGCCCGGCCAATCTGCATGGGTTCAGGTAGTGATTCGGGAGTGGTGAATGAGGGAGCTGGGGTATGAACGTTACCAAGGGGTCGGCGCGTCAATACGTGTAGCTAGATCAATGAGACCCTGTAGGTCTGATGGAAGCTCTCGGGCCGCGAGTTCATCCTTGATAGAATCCGAGAGTCCATTGTAGAAGCAGTCAAAAAGGGCCTTTTCGTCCCAGTCACAGGAGGGCGCCAGTGTTCGAAAGTCAATGGCATAATCAGAGACGGAGCTAGATCCCTGGCGTAGCTGAAGTAGTTGTCCTGCCGCCTGGTGTCCTGTGAATGAGCGGTCGAAAACCCTCCTCATCTCATCGGTGAATGTCCTGTATGTGAAGCAGCAAGGGACCTGGTCATCCCATAGCGCTGTTCCCCACTCCCTGGCTTTTCCTGAGAGTAGTGTGATTATGTAAGCCACCTTGGATCGTTCAGTGGGAAATTACGCCGCCTGCAGTTCAAGAACGAGGGAACACTGTGATAAGAAGGATCGACAGGTAGACGGATCACCATCATAAGTGGGTGAGGCAGGGAGGCGTGGTTCATGACCAGTGGCCTGTAACGGGAGAGGAGGCGGTGCGATCGGTGCCGGAGGCAGTCGTGTCTGCTGTAGCTGGGTAGAAAGTGATGTTAATGTTTCCGTGATACTTTGGAGTGTTGAGGTGATCTGCGTGATCTCTTGTTGATGAGTACCTAGGAGGGCTCCCTGGCTCTCTAGGGCCCCCCTCAGACGAGCTGCCTCTGCTGGATCCATTTCTTTGGCCAGATTATACTGTTATGGGTCAGAGGTCGTGATGGATCCAAGTGCAGGGGAGGAGCTTCTTGGGATAGGTTATATTGTGTAATAGTTGATGTGGAGTTGGAAGAGAGCTTGGCAGAAGTGTTTTTATAAGCGTGCTTGTTGCTGTAGAGCTTGCTGCTCAATGTCGGGAAGCTGCGTGTGCTGAGTGAGTCGGCGTGAGAGCTCTGTGTGCAGCGCGAGCCTGGGAGGAATGCGGAAGTGCCGCGAGCCGGCGAGACAGCCTTGTGTGTAGCGCGCTTCGGGCAGGAATGCGGAAGCACCGCGAGCCGGCGAGAGAGCCTTGTGTGTAGCGTGCTTCGTGCAGGAATGCGGAAGCACCGTGAGCCGGCGAGAGAGCCTTGTGTGTAGCGCGCTTCGTGCAGGAATGCGGGAGCGAGAGGAGCCGGCGAGAGCGTGATCTTCGCGATGACGGCGATGAGCGCGCGGAGAAGTCGTGCAGGTTGGTGGCTGCTTTGCAGGGCTTAATCGTGGTCGATAGGTGAGCAGGATTCAAAACCAGAGAAGCAATGAGATTTCCGTGATCCAAGTTCGCAATAGTCAAAACAGGTCCGTTGGTCGATAATACAAAAGTCCGTGGGCGTGGAAATCCAAAACGAGAAGCGAGAGCGTGGTCGGGAGAAACAAAGCGTGGTCGGTATCAGGAAAGCAAGATCTAGGAAAACGCTGGAGAATTGGGCTATGGAAGGCACTCAATAATCTGGCGACGTGGTGGTGTCAGAGTGTGGTTTAAATAGGTAGGGGAGATGATTAGGGATGAGACACAGGTGTGTGGAGGGCGGAGGATGAGGCGGTGAGACATAAGGGTCGGTAGGGAACATGGAGCAGGATGGCTTAAGTGATTAAGACCGAGCTGTGGCTTGGCGGGTCGTGACATGCTTAAAAAGCAGTCTAATATTTACAGTCTATAAACACAGTAAAGCGTTTAGCAGGGGCAGACCAGAACACAGACACAGGAAACACGAGAGTGAGGAAATAAGTCCTTTATTATTTATGAAACACAGAAAAAAAATTTTCAGTGGTTAGGGGAGGTTGCTCATTGAGGATCAGTTGAGAAGGTAGCCTGTAGGCCTCCAGGAAAAGCAGCAGCTGATCTTGAGTAATCGACAGGCTGGGCATGGGGAGGCAGGAAGGCGGAGTCTCCTTCTTGGCCAGTTGTCCAGGTTGAAGGCTTCCTTGAGTCTGTGAAAGAAATAGCAGAGAAGAAGGACTGTGAACTTACATCCTGCACTTTTTGTTCTCACCCGTTTTTTGTGCCTGTTGTCGCCCTCGGGATGGTAGGTGCCATTCTGTCTTCGGCCACTGTAAGTTAACGCGTCTCGCCCCTTCTGTGCATGAGGTGGAGCTGACCGTGGTGCTGAATATGTGCCGGGTTTTCCACTGCTTAGTTGATGCGCTGATTTTTGCCAGCTGTCACAACACACACGCACACACACACACACACACACACACACACACACACACACACACACACACACACACACACACACACACACAACTGTGGTGCTTAAAGAGACAGATTTCTAATACACAGATCAATCAGATATTATTTCAGAACACTGTGATGATACAGTACCATTTTCAGAGCTCTAGTACCGCAGTAGATGTTTAGTTCTGTTACTGTGCAGCACCAGTGCAATATGAAACCCAGTGTACTGCAGTGAAGAAGGCGCTGTGCTACACCCTATAATCATATCTAACACTTTCTGTACACACACATACGGTATACCTTCACACAGCAGTTAGACCAACTGACATAAAACCTTTTTAATTTAATTACATGCAGGGTTCTACCTTCTTAGAAGTTACAGTGTGAGATTGTTATATTTTACAGTAAAGCCCCCCTGCACTACAGTACAATCTGCTTTAGCTCAGATAGTCAGTAATTATTCTGATATTCAGCCTGGAGTCTGTCATGGTGGAAAACTGCCTGGTCTCGTACATTAATGCACACACCCCCCCCCCCCCCCCCTCCCTCCCCAAACCCACACTGATGCGCAGTCAGTAATGTAAGAGGAAACCCTCAGTAATGCGTTTGTAATGTGATTCAGTGTGGTTATGCTTTAAGACTCTCTAGTGTGACTGGTGGAGGTTTACAGACAGGATCTCTGGTGGTCCATTTTATTGGTGAACCCAGACATCAAACATGATCCAGACAGAGGGTCTCTATTACAATAACGTTATGATGATTTAATGATAGAACAATTCAATATATAAGATATATTGTGTGATGTAAAGATCTCATTTAAAGCTTCATTTTCTCATTGCTTGTGTAAAGCTTGTGTATTTCTGATTTACTATAAATGTAAATATATTCTAAATTAAACCACAATAAAAACATTAATTATATTTTACATGTTGTATGCTGACTATAAAATATGAAGCAATTAATATAAAATTGGTAAATAAAGTTTTAATTTCCGATCCTTGATGCAGACCCACCTCCACCTTGAACTTTTCTGTCAGACCTACAGCAATTTTGGGTTTTCATGAGCTGTATGCCAAAATCATCAATATTAAAACAATAAAAGGCTTGAACTACTTCAGTTGTGTGTAATGAATCTAAAATATATGAAAGTGTAATGTTTATCAGTACATTACGGAAAATAATGAACTTTCTCAGAATATGCTAATTTTTTGAGAAGGACCTGTATGTATGTGTGCATGTGTGTGATGTGTGAGTGTGTTTGTGTGCATGCATGCGTGTGTGTGTGTGTGTGTGTGTGTGTGTGTGTGTGTGTGTGTGTGTGTGTGTGTGTGTGTGTGTGTGTATGTGTGTGTGTGTGCGTGCACGTTAGTGTGTGAGGGTTAGTGTGTGTGAGAGTGAGGGAGAGAGGTGTGGATGTGTCAGTCTGTGTGTGACGAGTAAATGTGCTTGTGTTTGTGCTTGTTTGTGTGTATGGTTTGAGTCTGTGTGTATTAACATTAGTGATGTGTGTGTGTGTGTGCGCATCGTGAGAGGTGTGTGTGTTTGCGTGAGTGTAAACATTTGTAATATGGGTGTATGTATGTGTGCATGTGTGTGTGTGTGTGTGAGACGAGTAAATGTGCTTGTGTTTGTGCTTGTTTGTGTGTATGGTTTGAGTCTGTGTGTATTAACATTAGTGATGTGTGTGTGTGTACAATAGGCCGCAGGTGCTGGAAGAAAAGCCTCACACTATGATGTTCCTGAATGTGATGTCACTGAACGTGATGTCACAGAAGGTGTCACTGAATATAATGTCACTCAATATAAGGCCACTCAGAAAGTTATTAATCATTTTTCAGCGTATGTTTAAGACATTATCACGGCTGACTCGTTTGAGATATCAAAAATCCCTCCGCAATTTTGCATCCTCAATGTCTTTAGATCTCTTTGGCCCAGTTTGGTAGCGATTGTATAATTTCCCTAGGAGGAGTATATCAAAATCCATCGGGTGCGTTTTTGCGAACGACCCAAAATAACCGGCGTCCTGTTGAGTTTAGCCCAGGACATGCAGTGCGAAAGTTGTTCGGCCCGATGAGCTCTAAATGTGTACTGAGTTTCGTGTGCCTAAGTGAAAGTGTATGAGCTAGGCAGCAAAATCTCGTGTGGGGGCCTGGGCCACGAGACTCTCAGGCATGCTGATGGCAGCTGATTCCAGCCTGTCTGCCATTTTTCATGAGTTTTTGAGCATGTTAAGACCCCCGAAAAGTCCAAAAGGTTAGAAAATCACATGTTGTGGAAAATTTTTATATATATATTTATATATATATATAGTTGCAAGCAACAATGACGGGCCCAAGCACCCTGTGCTATTCCCACCCCGGGCGTACCGCACAACATGTGTTTTTCGAGTGTGTTAAGATCTCGAAAAAGCCATGGCCACTCGGTTGCACCGCACACCCTGCACACATCACACACTATACAGGGCTAATGTGTGTGTGTGTGTGTGTGTGAGAGAGGTGTGTGTGCGTCATGAGAGGTGTTTGTGTGCATGAGTGTAAACATTTGTAATATGGGTGTATGTACTTGTGCATGTGTGTGATGTGTGAATGTGTTTGTGTGCATGCATGCATGCATGCGTGCGTGCGTGCGTGCGTGTGTGTGTGTGTGTGTGAACATGTTAGTGTGTGAGGCTTAGTGTGTGTGAGAGTGAGGGAGAGAGTTGTGACGTGTAGATGTGTCAGTCTGTGAGTGACGAGTAAATGTGCTTGTGTTTTGTGCTTGTTTGTGTGTATGGTGTGTGCGTCTGTGTATTAACATTAGTGATGTGTGTGTGTGTGTGTGTGTGTGTGTGTGCGAGTGTGTGTGTGTGTGTGTGTGTGAGAGATGTGTTTGTGTGTGTGTGTGTGTGTGTGTGTGTGTTAACATTTGTGATGTCTATGTGTGTACAATAGGCCGCAGATGCTGGAAGAAAAGCATCACGCTCTGATGTTCCTGAATGTGAAGACCCCCGAAAAGTCCACAAAGGTGGAAAAAAAAATCCTTAGGAAAACAAGAGGGCCCTTCACACATTATGACGACATAGCGCTGATGTCATAGTGCTTGGTCCCTAATAATAATAACAGGACAAAGCGAGAAAAAGAAACATAGTCATAGCTTTAAATGTATAATACCAGAAAAGGACAGAAATTATGAATAAATAAATACATAAATAAATAAACTACTTAAAAAATAAAAGAAGACTTATTCCAGGTTTGACTTGAACCATCTAGTCAACCTGGGACTAAGTGTTCCCTTCTTTCTATTGATTAGTGTATAATATATATAATATCACACACTGAGCTGAATGTAAACACACACTAACTGCTGTTACACAACACTTTGATTTTATAACAATGTGTGACTCAGTTTGTTGATCAGAGGCTGCTAAACAACCCAAGCTTTTATTTGTGAAGAAGAGAAATTAAGTTAAAATTCAAGTAAATCACTGGGAAATGTCTGAACCCTTTTTAGAGAATATTTTTATTAGAAATCAGGGCTCGTATTCACAAAACCTAAAAGTTGCTCCTAGTGACGAAATTCTAAGAAAAACCTTAGAATTAGGGCATTTTCTTAGAATTTCCCCTTAAATTTAGGATTAAATCTTAGTGAAGCTAAAAATGATTCACAAAACATCTTAGCCCTAAAAAACAGCTCCTAAGGTAAAAATTGTTAAGAGTAGAGAGGAGGACTTTTAAGAGGCTTCCATTTCGCTTCCATCAATCTAAAATGGATTACAAGTAATAAAATCAGAAAGGCAAATAAATGTGAGAACTTAAATATAGTAACTACTGTGTGGAAATTGGTTGCTTCAAAAGCATTTTCAACATATAGCTGTTTAATTATCTTTAAGATAACGTTGCATAAAGTAGCCTGTACTCATGATTATACAATTTCTTCATATACAAAAATTATGATTCACTGTCTGTTCTATTATCATGTATTCTGTTTTCACAAAGAGCTCATTTCAAAACCTTTACCGAGGTGAGAGGTGATTTTTTATTAACCAATCACAGTCCTTGAATTGCTGCATCATCACTAGCAACGGGGTCGACCACGCCCCCTCACTAATATAAAGGGTTTTGTACTTTCCTTACTCAGAGTTGCTCTAAGAAGCTTCCTAAATCACTTTTAATCTAGGACTCCCAGCTAGGACTTTTTAAGCTAAGATAGGAGCTCTCTGAGAGAATTCTAAGAAGCTTTGTGAATACGGGCCCTAATCCTTAAAAATCAATGTCACCCCCTGGTGGAAGTGATGCAGAGTTCTGTCTGTGAGAACTGTACACAAAATCACTCACCAATACCTGAACATTACAGGAGCTCAGCTGGGAGCTTCAGTTAATGTTCACATCTTACAGGAGAAGTAATGAGAATTTGTGTGAAGGTCTTTTGAAGTGTTCCTCACAAATCAATGAAAAATGAAAAAGCAATTAAAAAAAACCCTATCTGTAGACCTCCTCCAGTCACACTAGAGAGTCTCAAATCATAACCACATTCAAACACATTACTGAGGGTTTCCTGTTACATTACTGACTGCACATCAGTGTGGGTGGGGCGGGGAGCTTAATGTATACAAACAGGCAGAGTCATGATGAGATGGAAAAGCAGACTTTCAGTTTTCCACCATGACAGACTCCAGGCTGAACATCAGAATAAATACTGACTATCTGAGCTCAGATCTGGACTTTACTATAGTGGACTTTATTAAAGCAGATTGTACTGTAGTGCAGGGGGGCTTTACTGTAAAATATGACGACCTCATACTGTAACTTCTAAAAAGGTAGGACCCTGCATGTGTGTTTCATTTTACAGCGTTTATTTTGATTGGCCTAACTGCTGTGTGAAGGAGTGTGTGTGTGTGTGTGTGTGTGTGTGTGTGTGTGTGTGTGTGTGTGTGTGTGTAGAAAGAATCTGATGCGACTGTAAGGTGTGGCCGAGTCTTCTTTACTGCCGTACAGCGAGTTTCATATTGCACCGCAAATTATGCTGCATAAAGATAATACTCAATATCATCACACACTGTTTGTTGTTAGGAAAGTCCAGAGACTTAAATTACGTGCAGTCGCTGTGTAGCTGGACTTTGTGCAGTGGTGCAGTGGGGCCATGGGGACGTTCCCATTTCTGCTGTCCTGTATGATGAATATTTTCTAATAATTGACAGTCAATAAGTTTAAATTAAAGTTTTAATGAGATTTTCAGAATGTACTCCTTATTATTGTAAATTTTTATGGACAGTTTATGATTAATTAACATTTTATAAAATATAATTTTATAAAATGTTAATATATATATACAGGGGTTGGACAATGAAACTGAAACTGCTTTTAGACCACAATAATTCATTAGTATGGTGCAGCGCCTCCTTTCGCAGCCAATACAGCATCAGTTGGTTTTGGGAATGACAGATACAAGTCCTGCACAGTGACCAGAGGGATTTTGAGCCATTCTTCTTGCAGAAAAGTATCCAGGTCATGATGCTGGTGGAAGAAAACGTTTCCTGACTCGCTCCTCCAAAACCTCGACTCTGTGTGTGTGGAGTTTGGGTGTTTTCCCCCTGCTTGGTTGGTTTCCTCGAGGTAATCTGGTTTCCTCCCAAAATCCAAAAACAAGCAGATTAGATTAAATACCAAATTACCCAGTGTGTGTGTGTGTGTGTGTGTGTGTGTGTGTGTGTGTGTGTGCGCGCCCTGCAATGGACTGGTACCTACAAGGTTTAAGCCACCTATTGTCTGAAGACTCCAATAAAACTAATAATATTATTATAAATATCATTTATTAATTGATTAAATATAATTGTTAGGGTCCTCCACTAGAGGTCACTGTTCTTGTCTGTCTTTTGTAGTTTTGTTAGCCGACTCAGTTTCCCAGAAGGCACCTCGGTCAGGTAATGAGGGGTCACCTGAACTGAGGTGACTCATTAAAGTTCCTATAAATAGCAGTTTGTTCTGGGAAACTGGGTCGAGCATTATTTGTCTGTTTGTTTGGTATGTTGTTTGTTTGTTTTGGTATGTTTGTGTTTTTTTGTATACCGTCATGTGGGCATTCCTTTTTGTTTGTTTCTTTGAGTTTATATTTTAGTTATATTGTTTTACCTTTGTTTTTCTAGAGGGCTCTATTGTTTGTTTTCTTGATGTTCCTTGTGTTTGTGGATTCATGGAGCTGTCCTGTTTCATGTTTAGTTAGGCAGTGTCTCCTCTTGTGCAAGTACTATTCTACTATTCTGTGTGTCCCTAGTGTTGGTCTTCTTGTTTAGTTCTTTGTTTAAAGCTTCCCTTGTATGTGTAGCCACATGAGGGCTTAGCCGCTAGCAGGGTTAGCCGCTAGTAGGCCTTGACTGCTAGTAGGGTTAGCCCCTAGTAGGGTTAGCCTCCAGTAGGCTACCCTCTAGTGGGATTGACTGCTAGTTGTTCTGGTCGCTAGTAGGTTAGCCGCTAGTTTGGTATAGCCTCATGTGTGCCCTGCTTCTTGTGTTCCAGTTCCCCCCTATTAGGTCAGTACTAACCCGGTTAGCCACTAACTCCATTAGATACTAACCTGGTTAGGCCAGCATCCCATATTCCATGTAGCTACTAACCTCACTAGCCACTAACCCATCTAGTCTCTGTGCTCCTGGTCCTGTCTCTAGTCTCTGTGCTCCTGGTCCTGTCTTCAGTCCTATAACTAGGGTTTCTGTATCCCTGGTCCTGTATCCAGTCTCCAGTCCTGTCTCATCTCTAGTTCCCCTATGTGTCTTTAGTTAGCTCCAGCTCCATGTTTCCTCATCCTCAGTTCCCTGTGTCAGTTCCAGTTCCTTGTGTCAGTTCCAGTTCCCTGTTAGCGCTCAGTTCCCTGTGTTCAGCTCCTGGTTTCCTCTGTCAGTCTAGTTCCCTATGTCTGTTTAAAGAGCCCTAGTTATAGTTTGAGTTTGTGGTTTTGGTTTCTTTATTGTTTTATTTGTAAATAAACAATGGCAATAAAGACTATTTCTGTTTGAAAACCCCTCTGCCTTCATGCCTACATGCCCACGGCAACGACACCATCAGCCGGTCTAGCCCGAGTACCACCACCTAGGCCATGACAATAATACAATTAAAAAAAATTATTATTATTTGCATTATGCAATAAGAATAAAAAAATCATTCTGTAGTCAACAAAATTAATTTAACCCTTTCATGCATGAATTATATGAACCTCAGTGCAGATTTTTTTTTTTTTTCTGAGTGTTTTTAGTCCTCTCTTGGCTTGAAAATAGAGTATTTTTTTTATGAACCTATTTTTCAGAGTTACAAACATTTCCACTCAGGTGGACGCCAGTGCCAACTATAGTATATCGAACTAAACAAAAAAAATATATATATATATATTGTTGGTGGGTCAACAATGGACATTAAATGAAATATTATATCATTATTTATTATATAATTTTTTTTTAAAATAGCGTTATAGTATTATGTAGCATGCTATTTGTTTATTTATTTATTCATTTATTTGTTTGTTTGTTTGTTTTGTTCATTTATTTGAATGAAAATACCCTTCAAACAAATTAAAAGAGAATGCTGAAGAATCTGTTATACACTCATTTCCCAAACATTCTTATTGATGTCTTCTACAGCATGCTCACTTCATCTTTCATATTCAGCTGACAGCATGAATAAAATATAACTACTGTTTTTAATATGATTTAATTTAGCATTTGTAGAAGTAATGAAATTATAAAAAAATATATGAATATAAAGATTGATTCATTATGTATTATTAATATTAATTATTTCTTAATTTCATTCTTTCTACAAATGTGCAAGAAATGAGAGTTAAATTTTGTGACTTTAACCAAGACCATTTTTTTTCAGTCATCTCTACACTTTTCTTAAAACATTACTATTTTTATGACAGAAACACTCGCATATAGATCATGTATAATGTCAGGATTCAGCAATAAAATGCACAAGCAGAAACAAAATCCCCGTCTGTATACCTCCACCAGTCACTCTAGAGTGAATCAAATCATACTTTCATTGTAACACATTAAGTAACACATTAATAATGATTTCCTATTGAACTGCACATCAGGGCCCGTATTCACAAAGCTTCTTAGAATTCTCTCAGAGAGCTCCTATCTTAGCTTAAAAAGTCCTAGCTGGGAGTTCTAGACTAAAAGTGATTTAGGAAGCTTCTTAGAGCAACTCTGAGTAAGGAAAGTAGAAAAGCTTTTATCTTAGTGAGGGGGTGTGGTCGACCCCGTTGCTAGGGATGATGCAGCAATTCAAGGACTGTGATTGGTTGATTATAAAATAAGCTCTGACCTCTGCAAAGGTCTTGAAATGTGCTTTTTGTGAAAATAGACTATATGATAATAGAACAGACAGTGAAATCATAATGTTTGTATATAATGAAATTGTATAATCATGACTACAGGCTACTTCATGCAAAGTTTATGTTACAGGCTAAATATCTTAAAGTGAATTAAAACAGCCAAATGTTGAAAATGTGAACAAATTTCCACACAGTAGTCAGTATATTTAAGTTATTACATTTATTTACCGTACTGATTTTATTACCTGTAATCCATTTCAGATTGATGGGAGCAAAATGTCTCAGCTTTTAACAATGTCCATGATTACAGGACAGTCTCTTTAAGTTACACGTTTGGATGGTATGTAGCCAACAATCTAAGAGAGATGGAAGGAAGTAAAACAACAAGAAAACCAAATTGGACAGAAGAGCAGTGTTTACTTTTAGCTTTGCGTTCAGTGTTTGGAGAATATTTCTTCTTCACGCTATTTTGTCCTCTGCTCTAGAAACTCTTAAGCCTCTTAAAAGTCCTCCTCTCTACTCTTAACAATTTTTACCTTAGGAGCTGTTTTTAGGGCTAAGATGTTTTGTGAATCATTTTTATCTTTACTAGGATTTAGTCCTACATTTAAGGGGAAATTCTAAGAAAATGCCCTAATTCTAAGATCACTAGAAGCAACTTTTAGGCTTAAGAGGCTTTGTGAATACGGGCCCAGGGTGGGCAGGTGTAGGGGGAGGCAGAAGAACAAGTGGACTACTAAATGAAATGTTTTTCCATGTCAGAGACTCCAAGCTGAACATATAAACAATAAATAATTGCGGAATAAATAAAAACAAATATGAGGACCTCATACTGTTTCATTTCAGAGGTTTTATTTTGTTCGGTCTAACTGTTGTGTGTAGGGCGTGGCATCGTGTCTCCTTTACTGCAATACAGTGAGTCTCATATTGCACTGGTGCTGCACTGTATCCTGTATAACGGGACTAAACCTCTACTGCGGTACTACAGCTCTGAAAACGGTACTGTATCATCATAGAATTTTAAAATAAGACTTATATGATAATGGTTTTGGGGAGTGGCGGCTCAGATGGCTAAAGCTCTAGGTTGTTGATTTGGAAATCTGAGGATCCAGAAAAACCTCTACTAAACCTCTTTAAAGCAGTGATGTGTGTGTGTGTGTGTGTGTGTGTGTGTGTGTGTGTGTGTGTGTGTGTGTGTGTGTGTGTGTGTGTGTGTGTGTGTGTGTGTGAGAGAGAGAGAGAGACATAACAGGGAATTTCTCCACAGTATTGTTTCATGTTATTTCAGTTACTGGATTGAGAACGAGTGATCCTTCAACCAGAGTGTTTATTTCTGCTGCTCTTTTATTGCTTTATTTGTTATGAACAATGATAGAGAGACTGGAGCATTTTTGTTTTGTTCACAGTGTTATTTACTTGCATTACTCAGTAATGCAAGTAAATAACGATTAATATGAATGAGTACAACAAACTCAAAAACCGGTAGTTCTGTTTGCTTAAAATGGGAACATCATTACTTTAAAAAATTGATGTAACTGATTACTTTAATATTTTAGAATTTTGCCAACTTATTCAGGTTTATAGTGTACATAAGACCAGCAGCCTTCTTGCTCGGATAAACACATTCTACAGTGTGCACTGAACAGCACTTAAATAATAATAATAATAATAATGAGCTTAACGTTGGCACAGTGGTGTAGTGGTTAGCACTGTGGTCTCACACCTCCAGAGTTTGGTTCCCATCTTGGGTCTCTGTGTGTGGAGTTTGCATGTTCTTCCTGTAGTTGTTGGTTTTCCTCTTTGTATTCCAGTTTTCCTCCCTCAGTCCAAAGATATGCAGATTAGGATAATTGTTTTTCCCTATTTACTTGTGTGTGTGTGTGTGTGTGTGTGTGTGTGTGTGTTAGCACTGTCGCCTTGCACCGCCAGGGTCCGGGTTCGATCCCCGGCCAGGCTCGATTCCCGTCTGTGTGTGCATGGAGTTTGCATGTTCTCCCCGTGCTTGGTGGGTTTCCTCCGGGTACTCAGGTTTCCTCCCACAGTCCAAAGACATGTAGGTTAGGCTAATTGGCGTTCCCAAATTGCCCGTAGTGTGTGAATGAGTGAGTGTACTGTATGTGTGTGTGTCTGTGCCCTGTGATGGATTGGCACCCTGTCCAGGGTGTACCCTGCCATGTGCCCCAAGCCTCCTGGGATAGGCTCCAGACCCCCATGACCCTGAATACAGGATTAAGCGATATAGATGATGAGTGAGTGAGTGAGTGAGTGTGTGTGTGTGTGTCCTCCAATGAACTGCTACCCTGTAGTGGGAGTACACCACCTAGTGTTTGAAGTCCAGTGAAGGCTCCAGGCTTCCTGTGGCTCTGTATACAGGATAAGTGACACAAAATATTAACAGATAAATGATTAAATGTTCCTTGTCTTAAAGACAAGGTACAGTTTTCTACAGATCGTTATTATTTTTCCAAAACCTATTTCAGTTTATAAATAATATTAATAATTTGTAATATTTTTAATTTGCATTAAAGCTCTGGGAAAAATAAGAGAGCATTGGGAGAAACTTTACTGGCAGAAACTTCTGGAACGTCATCAAGAGGAAGATGGAGGATCACAAACCAACGAGTAAAGCTGATCTGTTTGCTTTTTTGTATAAAAAGTGTTATAAAGTTACACAACAGCAATGTGAAAACACGTTGTGATGTTCTCATTTCCTTTAAATATATACTCTAAATAAGAATGTTGTACTTTAAATTGAGGAGAAATATCATCAGCAGTTCAGAAAAAAAAAAAAAAATGAAACAGTTCCTCTCAGCAACACACACACCTGTAGGAAAAAACGACAACATACAGTAAGAATTTACTTAAGATTACTTTGCATCCCTCTCTTATTTTCCAGAGCTTTATGTAAGAACTTATAAATCAACAAAATTGATTAAAACTGATTTTTTTTCTTTGTAACATCGCACAGCCTTAATGATAAATTGTTCACATTATTGTGGGTTTCTGGATAGCAGGTCTATTTCCTTGTAGCCTGTATAGACTCTAGTACTCTCTCTCTCTCTCTAGCTTGGCTTTTACATGTACTGTATGAGGACGTCTTTATAAAATTCCTCTGATGCTGAACCTATCATTTCTGAGCAACAATGCTGTGTCTCAGGATCTGGATATATATATGTGTATGTGTGTATATAGATAGTAAATATTGTATATTATAATAATATATATTATAGAATTAAATAAACTTAAATAAAAAATAAAAATAAAAAGCACTCCGATTAATATAATTTGATATATTAATAGATTTTTATATTTTCACACCCTCCTCTGTTTGTTGTAGTAAATCTACACACACTGACGCACCATGACCAACTTTTCCTACATCAGCATCGTGTGGATCAGCGTCTGTGTGTGTAAGTCACATTTTTTTCATAACATAAGTTTATTGTATTTTTTTAATTAACTGCTCTGTGCAGATGAATCTATATTATAATCTCCCGTCTCAGTCCTCCTCTCTGCAGAACCTGAGATCAGTGTATCTGGCCCAGTGGGTTCTACAGCCGTCCTGCCGTGTGAACTGACGAGTGTAGACATTGACACACTGTATATTAGATGGAACATTGAATCTGAGATTGTGTTTGAGAGACTGAGTAAGAGGTCGTATCAGGGTGAGGGATATGATGGTCGTGTGGACGTTCCTGTGGAGGAGCTGCGTAAGGGGAACTGTTCACTGGTGTTACACAATCTGACATTCACTGATACAGGAGTCTACAGCAGCTACCAGACAGTGAGACGCACCAAGAGAGGAACAGTCAAGATCAGCAGTGTTAATCTCACAGTCTATGGTAAATCAATCAGTCTCAGGAGAACACACACTGACCATTTGTACCTTGTTACATGTAGTTTTTACTTGTGGATACTATTTTAATGGTAATTAAATATTTTCTCCACATATTATGTGATTAAAATCAGAGGTGGAAAGTAACGCATGACATTTACTCGCGTTACTGTAATCCAATAGTTTTTTTTGTGTACTTCTACTTTCTAAAATCTGTAATTTTACTTTTACTTAAGTATGTTTTGTTTGAAGTATTGTACTTCGCTACATTTGAAATCTGTGCGTGGGTGTGAAGGATCCAAGCGCAGAGTGAGCGTTTACTGTTCCTCTGCACGAGCTCTGTAGCGCCGAGAGCGCGCTCACTGTTTTTCTGAATGGGCTTCCGTGGCTGGAACGCGGAATGCGGAAGTGCCGGCGCGGATAGAAAGTCCATACGCTGTTTGCAGGCGATGACAGTCAGGTCAGAAACGTGAAACCGAGAAAGTCCGTGATCAGAGCCCGTGGTCGAAAAACAAATCCGAGGGTCAGCAACAGTAAATCCATCAAGTCGAAGGATCCGTAGCGTGAGACAAAGACGAGGTCGAGAAAACAGAGCGTGGTCGAGATCCGGGAGTTCAAAGCAGAGAGAGACGCTGGAATACTGGGCATGGATAGCACACAATAATCTGGCAGGGAGCTGTTGTCTGAAGGTGTGTTAAATAGAGAGCTGTGATGATCAGGAATTGAGAACAGGTGTGTTTGGAGCGGTGAATGAGGTGGTGAAAAGCAAGGAACGAGATGGATCGTGGAGCAGGAGTGTGCAGGTGATCATGATCTCGACTGAGATATGGGCATGACCTGGCGTGCTGTGACAAAATCATATTTGCTACTGAGTAAAAAAACATAATTAATGAAAATGAAAAATAACAAAGATAATGCAACAGGGATGGAAGAAATTGCACCACGGAAACCACTGCACTGATTGACTGATAGAGAACAAACGAGCTAAACTCACAAGAACGATGGAGACAAAACAGACACAGTGATGCGACCCAGCTGAAAGTGAAATGTCGTCAAATTCTTCTGATCAAACCCCTGGCCATTGTAACGCCACTATAATGTTGTATACCACATTATGTATGTATGTTGTCCTTTGGAGGTGTGTGTGTGTGTGTGTGTGTGAGAAGGAGAGAGGAGCTCAGGTGTGCTGCTCCCCCCCGAAACGCTCTATGCTTTTAACCTTTTGTTTACTTTTACTTTATGTTTTTTTTTTTTTTTATTATTATTATAATGTTGTGACGCTGAAAGAGGAGATAAAGGTTTTGTGCTGAACGTTATTCTCGGCTCTGAGCTCTTTCTCCCCTCAGCTATCAAAGCGTCACACCATATTTAAGCGACCACAAGAAAGGCAACAGCTTAATTATGTAAAGGTGTTCCTTTAATAAAGAAAAACAACTAGTTTGAGATTTATATCCGCTTGTCTTTCTAAACTACAGTAGAATCCCACAAAATTTTAATGAGCTACTTTTTACTTTTAATTGAGTAGATTTTTATAATGACAACTTTACTTGTATACTTCAGTAAAATTTCACTGCAGTAACAGTACGTTTATCTGAGTACAAACGTTCATTACTCTTTCCACCTCTGATTAAAATATAAGATTATTGTATTGCTAATATACCACATGCTAATATAAGACATACTCCTGCTGATTATTGTGTAAAGTCTGGGATAATAAAGTGTGAGTTTAACAACAGTAATGGAGTGAAAGTTAAGACTGGGGAGGAGAAACACTGAGTCACATTATTAGTGAGTCTGACCTTCACCTAACCCACAGTGTCAGTCGACATACAGTACAGAGGAGAGATGATTAATGATTGTAAAATATTTTCTCTTAAAGAGATAATCAGAGATGTTCCACCAACTCCCACAGGTAAGTCAGTACCACCTTTGTGTATCTTGTTCAAACACTTTTATCTGATTTTGATTTTCTGCATAATCAAAATCAGACAATTAAAAATAATCTGAGTGGGAGTAGCGAAAGGTTTTTTGTTTGTTTTTTGTTTTTTTTTTTCCCACACCAACATTGTTCATGACTGAAACGGTTTGAGTATTTACTTCTGTCTCTCTGCAGGTGATGCAGTAATGAAGAGTCCTCACCCACTGGTCCTGGTCCTGTCTCTCGTCTCATGTTCACTCGTCCAGCTCTTCTGTGGAGAAACATGAGTGTTGTAGAAGTATGTACAGATCTGTGTGTTACAGTATCCCACACAACAAACTACACACAGCAAATGTGTACTGCTGAACAATCAGAACTGTCCAACTAATGAACTTATAAATTAAGTAATGAAGTTTCTATACCTTCCACCCCAAACCACTGAAACATTTACACTGTGAAGTTTATTATTTCACAAATTCATAATAGGTTCATTGCTCTTAAACTACCTCCAGCTGCCAGTGTTTTAATATTTTTATTCAACATTAATTTTAAGCCAAGCAATTGATCAAAAATGATTTGATCATCTAAACTGGATTGGTCGCTGATCCATACATTTTAAAAGTCGTGTAGTGTTGAGTGAACTCAGCATTAGTGGAACTTGAACAGTTGAACTTGAACTCAGCATTTCCTGAACTTGAACAGTTCTGGAAAAACCAGTTTGTTCTTCTCACAGCGTGGTGTATCACATGATCCAAACATCTGCACTTTACTCTGAGTTAAGCTGCTGTTACACTGCACAGTTTTGATCAGAGTTCTATAAAAGAGTGTGTGAGAGTGTGTGTTCTACATAAGAGATTATATGTGATGAAGATCTCTGACCTATGATTTAAAAGATTACTATGGTGAGATGCAGAGTGATGCAGCAGAGGATTAAAGATCTTTCAGCCAAAAACAATACATAGTTCATAATAAATCAGAATAATAAATAAACTGTATAATCCTATAAAGTCCTTCTGTTGGTGGATGTTGTGTGTGTTGTATCAGGACACTGAACTGTAACAGACTCTCATGTGACGCCCAAAGATGAATGAAGAGAACTTCAGGTGTTCATACCCTGACTTTCATATTTCACTACTGATCTATAATCCTGCTCTGTATGTTTATTTACACTTTTATATATTACTATAATAATTATTAAAACAAACTGTAATATATTAGTCGACCACAGTCACCCAAACCCCCTCACCCTACAGTACAGCACTGCATCGTCACTGTCTGTCTGTGTTGCACTGCTTTATACACTTTACATCTTTGCACGATCTCATTGTACAATATCATTGTTCTACTGTTTATCTCAATCATATTAACTCTGTACATCACATCCATATATGTACGTGTGTATATCATGTGTATTTGTGCATGTTATCTTCTTGTCGTGTCTCATCCACTGCACAATGTTATACTGTATATTACATGTACATGTGAACACACACCCTCATTTACCACATTATTATTTATTGTAAAGTAGAGTTAGTAACAAATAAAGAGTTTGTAGAAACAGTTAAAATGTTAAATCTAATAATAATCTGCTGCTCTTTAATGTACTCAGTGATATTATTATTATTATTATTATTATTATTATTATTATTATTTGAGGTTGAAGTCCACGTCCATGTCTGTGTGTCTCTCTGTACAGCAGAACTCTCTGTCTCACTTATTAATACACAAAAATCACATTCTGTAAGGTTGAATATCTGACGCCATGTTTACACTCATTGTCAGACAAATACACTCCCTGTTTAAAGTAGATTACTAAATCCCTCACATGACTGATCATAACGTCACTTTTACTCAACATATTTATATAAGTGACTAACACTCAGAGTTCAGATATTTAACACACACTCACCTCGTGTTAGGAACCTCCACTAGAGGTCACTGTTCATGTCTGTCTGTCTGTGTAGTTCTTGTTGGTTGACTCCAGGACCCAGAAGGGACCTCAGTCAGGTGATGAGTGCTCACCTGAACTGAGGTGCCTCATTAAAGTTTCTATAAATAGCAGTTTGTTCTGGGAAACTGGGTCAAGCATTGTTTGTTTCTCTGTTTGTTTGTTTTTTCCTTCTGTTCCTTGTGTTGATGGATTCATGGAGTTGTCCTGTTTCACGTTTAGTTAGGCTGTGTCTCCTCCTGTGTACAGTGTAAGTACTGTTCTGTGTCTTCCCAGTGTTTGTCTTCCACTCTAGTTCTTTGTCTGTTTAGTTTTGTGTAGCCACATGAGGGCCTAGCCGCTAGCAGGGTTAGCCGCTAGTAGGCCTTGATTGCTAGTAGGGTTAGCTTCCAGTAGGCTAGCCTCTAGGGGGATTGACTGCTAGTAGTTCTGGTCGCTAGTAGATTAGCCGCTAGTTTGGAATAGCCTCATGTGTGCCCTGCCTTTTGTGTTCAGTTCCCCCCTATTAGGTCAGTACTAACCCGATTAGCCACTAACCCCATTAGATACTAACCTGGTTAGGTCAGCATCCAGTGTCTCCGTATGCCATGTAGCTACTAACCTCACTAACCACTAACCCAGCCAGTCTAGTCTAGTCTCTAGTCCCGTCTCTAGTCTGTGTTCTGTCCCTGGTCCCATCTCTAGCCCTGTCTCTAGTCTGTGTTCTGTCCCATGTCTAGCCCTGTCTCTCCTGTCTAGCCCTGTCTCATCTCTAGTTCCCCTATGTGTCTTAGTTAGCTTCAGCTCCATGTTTCCTCATCCCCAGTCCTCATCCCTGGTTCCCTGTGTCAGCCCCTGGTTCCCTGTGTCAGCCCCTGGTTCCCTGTGTCAGCCCCTGGTTCCCTGTGTCAGCCCCTGGTTCCCTGTGTCAGCTCCTGGTTCCCTGTGTCAGCTCCTGGTTCCCTGTGTCAGCTCCTGGTTCCCTGTGTCAGCTCCTGGTTCCCTGTGTCAGCTCCTGGTTCCCTGTGTCAGCTCCTGGTTCCCTGTGTCCAGTTCTTGTCCCTATGTTAGCGCACCGTTCCCTGTGTTTTTCCTGAGCCCTAGTTTTAGTTTACGTTTGTTGTTTTGGTTCCTTTGTTTGTGTCTGTTTGAGTTTGTATAGTTAATAAAAGGACTCTTTCTGTTTAAAACCCCTCTGCCTTCATGCCTACCTTCATGCCCACGGCAACCACACAATCAGCCGGGTCTAGCCAGCACCACCAGGCTAGACCCATGACACCTCGGACTCTACAGATATGTTTCCTTTAATGACTTTTATCTCATTGTGCTGCTTCACATTACTGCTTTGATTAGCACCACGGTTTTAGCACCACTTATGCACTTCTTATATACTTTGCACAATATAACTGTATAACTTTGTACTTTATACTTTGCTCAATAAATTTTTATCTAATTTAATTGAATGCAAAATATTTTTTAATCCTCCGAAATAGAAATTTTATTCTATTTGTGCCACAATTTAAACTCTAAATAAGTACATCAAACTGCTTCAATTTATAGAAACTCTATTAAATCACCTTTACAGAAATTAAAAAATCAGTGTTAAATTTGTACTACTTCTCCCTAATGATTTCTTAACATAAGCATTAACACTGGACTAATCAGATCAGAAGAAGATTAGGGGGGTGTGGTCTCTGATAAAAACAATTAGACCAGATTAAACTTTACTCTGAGTTAAGCGACTGTTACACTGCACAGTTACATCAGACCTTTATTACAATTACTAACCACATTATACTCAGATTTTCCCTTTATCATGTTCAATGTGACTCTAAAACTGTGTTCACTTTTATAACATAGGGTTTTATATTTTCTTATTATCTCTTTTATATTGTATCTAATTCACTGTATAATGTTTGTGTTAATGTGACTCTAGAAAGAACACTGAACTGAGGACCGTATGTGTAGGACAAAACAAAATAATAATCACAACTTGTTGTGATAAGTTGTGTGTGTAATAAGTTGAGTTTGTCTCAGGCTCTACAGAGGACTGATGATGATGAATAGACCTAAAAGCACAGACAGATGAACAGACAGAACTCACACTACACATGCAGGAGGTGTGTGAGTCACATGTCAATAAGGAAGTGTGATCTAAAGGCATAGAGAGCCATCTAGTGGTGGAAGAGAGTGAAAGTGAGAATATAAATTAGAATTAGCAGTTTAAAAACGGCACACGCTGTATTGTATGTCCTGTCTTTCTACAGTAATATCCTACATTATGGCTAGCTCTTCAGTGTTCACTCTCAAGACCAAGCTCATTTATTACTTTGATTTTCGTTTGCAATAAAGTTTCTGGCTTATTCTAAAAAGTTTTGCTTTTCTTTCTTTATCTTGTGCCTACATGTGAAATGGAAAAATTATTATTCCAGGATTTATTATTGTGTCTGTGTTACACACTAAAAAATGCTGGGTTGTTTTTACTATCCAAACGCTGGGTTGCCTCTGTTGGGTAATATTTCTGGGTTATTTACAGGGAGTTGGGTACTTTTTGTTTAACCCAGCTTGCTGGGTTGGAGTTGGGTTAGCTAGCGACAGCTAACATCACAGATCAGACCGGCCCTCCCCCGAAGTTCACCGGTGAATTCAGTGGCTGTGTCAGCTTCGGCTTTTTTTCGTCCCCCTCACGCATTTAAGAAGAAATGTAAACGTTCAATATAAGGTCTGTATACACACTTTCACTCACCTATGACTGAATTTGTTCACTGTATGTAACATTTATTACTGTTACCATGTTACACTCAAACTTTCAGCCTGGTCTGTGCTATAGCATGCTAGTTTATCTGACAATGGCTGCTAACTAGCCAAACCAAAGAACCCCACATGTGTATGAAAGAAACAGCAAAAATGTCTGAGCTTTTTTTTTTTAGCTTACTGAATGCTTGCAGGGTGTATGAAGGTGGTGAAGTGATGAATGAAAGTTAAACTGTTAACTGTAGTGCCAGCATGACGCTAGCATTTAGCTAGGTTGCTAGCGTTAGCAAACACATAAAATAGCTGAGGTGTTACAAAACATTAATCTTCTTACAAATATGCATACTAGCCAACCCTCTCAAATTTTTCCATAAACTTTTACTTTCTTTCTTTCTAAGGTTGGAACCAACACCATGGAATATCTGTCAGTCGAGTCCGTACACCTACATCCTGATGTGGGGAGATAATGACCAGCACTGCTCTCAGGCATTAGTGCTTCTCAGTAATAGTATCGTAATGATGTCGCTGTTGAACTTGTTTTGTATTATCTGATCTTGTGCTTTTGAAAAATAAATATTTTTCTATGTTTTGTACAATTAATTGGGTGTTTATTGCATATACTGGTCTATTACAAAAGAAAACACTACGTTTTGCAAACCATACATATATCAAAGTAATTGAACTGTTTTACCCATAGACATGTAAAACATAAAAATAATAATAACCTATTTGTGAGGTAAAATTAACTCAGCAGTATAGTTAAATATGACCTAGAATTTGGATTGAATATTTGACCCATCTTCTGGGTTAAATAAGTAACCCATTTTGCTGGGTTAAATTAACCCAGCATGTAGTTGGTCCAATATTTATCCAGCAGCTGGGTTAAAAACAACCCAGTTTGGATCGTTTTTAACCCAGCATTTTTTAGAGTGTAGAATTTGTGTGAGAAAAAAAAATCGCACTTTGTATCATTTTTTTATGAGCTGCTTTACAACACACAGATAATAAGGTTGTAGTGTACTTCTTCTTTATCCCGCTTGTGTGACGGCGGGCCTACAGCTCCGCGCATCACCGGGAGAAAAGAAACCAAAAGAAACCGGAAGAGCTCAGAATGCGCGTTCAGCACCACGGACAACTCCGCAGGGAACGGAAGAGGGGAGGCGGGGTGGTGGGGTGTTCTAATACAGTATATGGGAAAGGGGGCGGAGCGTATACTGAAAACACTGGATATATAACGGTTTGTCCTCCATGACACTGAGACTCCAGGATGAGCTGAATTTTACTGCAGTGGTCTTTATTAAAGCAGGTAGGACCGCGCCCTCGGCTTGATGATCATGGACAATCTGATCATTATCATTTATACACATTGTCTCACACATTTCATACTCATTTACATAAATCTCCTATGAAGCTGCTTTGCGAAATGACCGTTGTTAAAGCACTATATAAAAAAAACTGAATTTAATTAATTCTAGGGATTTTATTTCGACAGATCTGACTGCTATGGAATGGAGTGTGTGTTTGTGTGTGTGTGTGTGTTTACGGAAAATATAGTGGTGTCTCTTTTAATGCAGGAAGCATCATGTCTCCTTTACTGCAGTACACGGGGTTTCATATTGCACTGGTGATGCAGCGGAGACTGTATAACAAAACTAAACCTCTACTGCCGTACTAGAGCTCTGAAAATTGTACTGTATCATCACAGGGCCCTGGTTTACTTTTACTTTGGCAATGCCTACACTCACACACACACACATATTATCTGTAGTACAAATTTTGTTATATAAGTTTATGATGTCTGCATTATTATGTACTAGACCAGATACACTAAATTTAATGAATAAATAAAATTACAGAAGAATATTCGCATACCTGTAAAGAAAGCGACATATTACATGACAGACCATTTTTCAGATGGAGAAAAAAATCAATAATGTAGACTCCTGGCTTTTGCATGAAAATAGAAAGGAGCGAGTTTCCAAAAGAACTCCTATTATTATATTATCCTCGCTTCAGAAGTGAAGAATCTAGAAAGATCGTCATGCCATTCGCCATGTCGTGTCTCAATTCCAAAAAGCAAAGAACAGACTTGACTTGTATATTGCGAATGGAACGCAGAATACGTCACACAGCCGCAATGTATTATACCATAACCATATTATATCAAAGATTCATCCATCCATCAATCATCAACCGCTTATCCAAAATCGGGTCGCGGGGGTAGCAGTTCCAGGAGGGAAACTCAAACTTCCCTTTCCCCAAACACATGAGCTAACTCTGACTGGGGAATCCCGAGGCATTCTCAGGCAAGTTTGGAGATATAATCTCTCCATTTAGTCCTTGGTCTGCCGCGTGGTCTCCTTCCAGCTGGATGTGCCAAGAACACCTCCCTAGGGAGGCGTCCTGGTGACATCATTACTAGATGCCGAACCACCTCAACTGACTCTTTTCCACGCAAAGGAACTTATCAGAGCTGAGCTTCTCATCCTATCTCTAAAAGAAAAGCCAGCTACCCTTCTGAGAAAACCCATTTCGGCTGCTTGTATTCACAGTCTTGTCCTTTCGGTCATGACCCAACGCTCATGACCATAGGTGAGGGTCGGAACAAAGATCGACTGGTAGATTGAGAGCTTCGCCTTTCGACTCAACTCTCTTTTCGTCACAACAGTGTGGTAATGCCACTTCAATACCGCCCCCCCGCTGCTCCGATTCTCCGGCCAACCTCACGTTCCAATATTCCATCACTCGTGAACAAGACCCCGAGATACTTAAACTCCTTCACTTGGGGTAGCAACTTGCTCCCTACCAGGAGTAGATAATCCATCGGATTCCTGCTGAAAACCATGGCCACAGATTTAGAGGTGCTGATCCTCATTCCTGCCATTTCACACTCAGCTGCAAACCAATCCAGCAAGCGCTGCAGGTCACAGACTGATGATGACATCAGGACCACATTATCTGCAAAAAGCAGCGATGCAATCCTTAGCCCACCAAACTGGATATCGTATCTTCCATGACAGCGCCTTAATATCCTGTCCATTAAATTCACAGTCAGGATTGGTGACAGAGCACATCCCTGGTGGAGGCCAACACCCACTGGAAACAAGTCTGACTTACTGCTGAGAATCTGAACACAGCTCTCACTTTGGGTGTAAAGGGATTGGATGGCCCTGAGAAGTGACCACAGCACCCCATACTCCCGCAGTACCTCCCACAAAAAATCCCAAGGGATGCAACTTTTTTCAATAGATGCTATCTTTAATAACCGATTGATGTTTTGAGCTGTACATACATTCGTGGCCAAAAGTTTTGAGAATGACACAAATATTAGTTTTCACTAAGTTTGCTGCTAAACTGCTTTTAGATCTTTGTTTCAGTTGTTTCTGTGATGTACTGAAATATAATTACAAGCACTTCATACATTTCAAAGGTTCTTATCGACAATTACATGACATTTATGCAAAGAGTCAGTATTTGCAGTGTTGGCCCTTCTTTTTCATGACCTCTGCAATTCGACTGGGCTGCTCTCAATCAACTTCTGGGCCAAATCCTGACTGATAGCAACCCATTCTTTCATAATCACTTCTTGGAGTTTGTCAGAATTAGTGGGTTTTTGTTTGTCCACCCGCCTCTTGAGGATTGACCACAAGTTCTCAATGGGAATAAGATCTGGGGAGTTTCCAGGCCATGGACCCAAAATTTCAACGTTTTGGTCCCCGAGCCACTTAGTTATCACTTTTGCTCCATCGTGCTAGAAAATGCATTGTTCTTCACCAAACTGTTGTTGGATTGTTGGAAGAAGTTGCTGTTGGAGAGTGCTTTGGTACCATTCTTTATTCATGGCTGTGTTTTTGGGCAAAATTGTGAGTGAGCCCACTCCCTTGGATGAGAAGCAACCCCACACATGAATGGTCTCAGGATGCTTTACTGTTGGCATGACACAGGACTGATGGTAGCGCTCAGCTTTTCTTCTCCGGACAAGCCTTTTTCCAGATGCCCCAAACAATCGGAAAGAGGCTTCATCTGAGAATATGACTTTGCCCCAGTCCTCAGCAGTCCATTCGCCATACTTTTTGCAGAAGATCAATCTGTCCCTGATGTTGTTTTTGCAGAGAAGTGGCTTCTTTGCTGCCCTTCTTGACACCAGGCCATCATCCAAAAGTCTTCGCCTCACTGTGCGTGCAGATGCACTCACACCTGCCTGCTGCCATTCCTGAGCAAGCTCTGCACTGGTGGCACTCCGATCCCACAGCTGAATCCTCTTTAGGAGACGATCCTGGCGCTTGCTGGACTTTCTTGGACACCCTGAAGCCTTCTTAACAAGAATTGAACCTCTTTGCTTGAAGTTCGTGATGATCCTATAAATTGTTGATTTAGGTACAATCTTAGTAGCCACAATATCCTTGCCTGTGAAGCCATTTTTATGCAACGCAATGATGGCTGCACGCGTTTCTTTGCAGGTCACCATGGTTAACAATGAAAGAACAATGATTTCAAGCATCACCCTCCTTTTAACATGTCAAGTCTGCCATTCTAACCCAATTAGTCTGACATAATGATCTCCAGCCTTGTGCTCGTCAACATTCTCACCTGAGTTAACAAGACGATTACTGAAATGATCTCAGCAGGTCCTTTAATGACAGCAATGAAATGCAGTGGAAAGTTTTTTTTTTCGGGATTAAGTTAATTTTCATGGCAAAGAAGGCCTATGCAATTCATCTGATCACTATATATATATAAAAGCAGCAACTTTTCCAATTTTCAATATTTATGTAATTCTCAAAACTTTTGGCCAGGACTGTACATGCATTTTCGCTTAAACAACTCTTACATTTACACTTTGTGACACAGTAACAATAATATTTAAAACATTTTGCAGGCTGCCGTTTGGAGAAACCAGAGAATAAATAATATAATAAACCAGTTGTTGGGTTAAAATAACCCATCCAGGTGTTCATTTGTAAATGACTCACTACATCTCATTTGACCCAACATTACCTAACTCAACAACGTGTTTAAAGTACCCGAAATAACCCAGAATTTTCACCCAGCATGAACAACCCAACAACGTGTTTATAGAAACAACCCAGCATTTTTTAGACTCTACTGTATAATTAAATAACATTTACAATTTAAAAATAAATTATATCAAAAAGCACTATAATTAATATAAGTAGATATTTTAATATATCTTTATTTTTTCACACCTGCCCCTGTTTGTTGTAGTAAATCTCTACATTGACCAACCATGACAAATTTTTCTTACATCTACCTTGTGTGGATCAGCATCTGTGTTGGTATGTCACCTTTTTTAAATAAAATAAATTAAACATGAGATTTTTGATAATAAATGCTCTGTCCAGATGAATCTATATTATAATCTCCCGTCTCAGTCCTCCTCTCTGCAGAACGTGAGATCAGTGTATCTGGCCCAGTGGGTTCTACAGCCGTCCTGCCGTGTGAACTGACGAGTGTAGACACTCACACACTGTATATTAGATGGAACACTGAATCTGAGATTGTGTTTGAGAGACTGAGTGAGAGGTCGTATCATGGTGAGGGATATGAGGGTCGTGTGGACGTTCCTGTGGAGGAGCTGCGTAAGGGGAACTGTTCACTGGTGTTACACAATCTGAGAC
Source organism: Clarias fuscus (assembly GCA_030347435.1). Classification (NCBI taxonomy): domain Eukaryota; kingdom Metazoa; phylum Chordata; class Actinopteri; order Siluriformes; family Clariidae; genus Clarias; species Clarias fuscus. The sequence continues at coordinate 45,166,931 of CM059204.1, read as the reverse complement.
TGACTGATACAGGAGTCTACACCAGCTACCAGACAGTGCGACCAACCAACAGAAAAACAGTCAAGATCAACAGTGTTAATCTCACAGTCTATGGTAAATCGATCAGTTTCAGGAGAACACACACTGACATCACAGATGAAGTTATTTTGTTTAAACATTTGCAAAATGTTTATTTACTTGTAAATGTTATTTTAATGGCAATAAACGATTAGCATATATTATATAATTTAACGATTGGAGCTATATTATTGCTAATATACCACATACTAAGATAAGACAAATCCTGCTGATTATTGTGTAAAGTCTGGGTTAATAAAGAGTGAGTTTAACAACAGTAATGGCAGTAACAGTAACATTATTAGTGAGTCTGACCTTCACCTAACCCACAGTGTCAGTCACTTCAGCATCACTGAGACGTCTACATACACGGGGGGGGGGGGGGGGGGGGGGGGGGGAGTTATGAGTTATTGTATGCCAAAAGATTAAATGTAGTGTGTTTTTTCTTCTTTTTTTTCTCCTGAAGAAATAATCAGAGCTGCTTTACCAACTCTCCCAGGTGAGTCACTACCAACCTTGAGTATCAATTAGTTTCAAAACACTTGGATTTTCTTGTGTAATCAATAACTCAGTCAACTTTACAATGCTAGAGATGAGAGTAGGCGGAGTTAAGAATTGTTTTGTTCTGTTTATTTATGTGTAGTGTATTTATCTGCTTCTATACAGATCTGTATCATCTGTTAGTGACAGAAGGCTCGGGTAAATTGTAATCACAGTTACAGTCAGGTTCATAAGTAACAGGACAGTGACACTATTTGTATGTCTGTTTTCCACCATGGTGGATTTGAAATGAAGCACTGCTTTATTGAGCTTTAACAATATATTCATGGGTTAAAGTTCTCCAATGCTAAGAAGATCTCCCTCTGATTGACAGAACTCCATTATAGAGAGAATTATATTCCAGATAATTGTGTAAATCCAGTAAAAAAAAAAAAAAGAAAAACTGGGAAAAATGCATTTACTATTTAGCCAACAGACATTAAGTGCTTTTACAATCACTCATTCACACATAACTCACTAATTCTGGTATTTATAAATTCAATATTTAAAAAGAAGTTACTTAGTAATAAGTAACTACTGTATAGTCCTAGTTATTAATGAGTGTTAACTTGTGTGTGTAAACTGATCTCAACTGTTGCAGTTTCTCCCAAGTAACTGGATATTTCCCTTTGGGATTAATAAAGTTCTTTGAATCTTGAATTGAATCTTGAATTTAAAAATATCCATTGATTAGTGTTGTACAATTAATCAGATAATAAATTGAAATCACAATATGGGCGTGTGCAATTGTTCAATTAGAAAAGGCTACAATTTATTACAGGCAATATACGCAAAGTCAGGAATTTCTGTAGTGTTTCCCAATAATTTAAGTATTTGCCACTGACCTTTAAACACAGTGGATAACTGTAGCTGGGGTGAAGTGCAAGTTGAGGACGGTTCAAAATAACCTCCTAGCAGCGTGGCTAAATGTCATGCAAAGACATGAAAAACATCATTAGTGAAAAGCAAAGAAGAGCCAGGCTGAGGTTTGCAAAAGATCACAGGAATTGAACTGGAGTAAAGCCATGAGTAATTCCAAGGTTCAGGTTTGGCCAACACCTGGTCGATGTTTGGTCAGACAGAGACCTGTAGAGGACCACAAGCCACGGAATCTGTATTAGGGAGATTAGACGTGCATTAACTATTTCATCTTTTACATTCAGTGTGCAGGCGAATGTCTTCCTTAGAAGACTTATACTTTTTGTACACACACACACACACACACACACACACACACACACACACACACTCTTTCCTCTGAATAGGTTCTCACCGCTCATCCTTTTAATTGTGAGACAGTGTGTGTAAAAGTAAAAAGGATGAGTGTTAATCAGACACAGGTGTACTGTACACTCATTAATGAAATGAACAGCTTCCCCAGGTGAGTGAATATCCAAACTTATTGTATCTTCTTTGCTTTGATTATACATAATGCCGACCTGCTTATGTGAGTGATGATAAAAACTGAAAAATGAATGAAACACATAAAATAATTATATGAATGTAAATGAACTGTGATCACATTTCTTTTATTTTTCTTCTTAAGAGACAGATAAAGAGAGATCAGATAATAACTCAGGTTCCTCAGGTGAGTGAATATTAAACCTTATTGAAGTGTGTGTTGTGTTGTACATCTCACTGATGGAACCATCACACACAGTTATGGGATCATGTGGGTGATATAAAAATGAAAATCACAAGTAAATATAAATCTGAACATTTACATTTTCATTCAAATCATTTGTGAGGTGTGTGTGTGTGTTTTCTATAAGCAATCACATAGGTATATTTCAGTAATCTTATAAATCTTAAGATGTTTAAGGTTTTTAAACTTTATAAGACTATTATTTATAATGTCATGTCATTGAGAGTGAACTATTTACAACAATGAATTTCTATCTCTGTAGATAACGTGATGAGGAAGCTCACCTGAACCGAGGTAGCTCATAAGAAATGTTATAAAAAGCTGTTTGTTGTGGGAAACTGGGTTGAGCATTTGTTTTGTTTGGGAATGTTCCGGGGTCCGTTCTTCGTACGTCGCTAACTCAGTTAGCTGGATTTGATTGTTGGGGATTTGTCCTGATCTTGGATTGTTTCTGTTCATACCTAGTCTGCTGTGTACCTCATCTGTTCGTCCCTTGGGTCTTTGGCTACTAGTCTGTTTAGCAACTAGTCTGTTTAGCTACCATCCAGCTTAGCAGCTAGTGTGCGTAACAGCTAGTAGGCCAAGCCAAGTCTGTCTAGTATGTTATGTTTAGTCCCTTGTCTGTTTTGTTTCCCCTGTAATCCCCTAGTCTGTATAAGTTATTATTTGATTAATGTTTTTGTTTGTAACATGCTCCAGTAGAAAGCCAACTTCATGCTTTTTGTTTAAATTAAGACTCTTTACATTCGTAGATCTGCATCTATGGCTGCCCTTCTTTGCCCACGGCAAACAACAGCTGCAATAACACCTAGCTCATGACACTGACCTACACCCAACCCACAGTCTCAGTAACTTCAGCATTACTGAGAACTCTACATACAGAGGAATTAAGATTTTGATTGTGCCAAAATATCAAATGTAATGCATTTCTTTCTTAGTTTCCTCTCCTAAAGGAATAATCAGTGGTGTTTCACCAGCTTTCACAGGTGAGTCAGTGCTGAAACTTTTATATTCTTGCATTTTCTTTGCATACTTAAACTTTCTTTACTCCTGATAAAAGGGTTTTCTTTTTGATATACTGTATAAACTGAGCTACAAAGATTTCAAAGATCATAGTAGCAGTTGCATGCCCCCCCCTCCCCCCCAGTTGCTAAAGGAATCTCAAGAAAGAAGTGAACCATTAAATATCAAAAGATTCCATTATAAGGACCTGCCAATTCCAGAACCAGCTAAATACCTCTCTCTAGATTCAGATGATAATCAAGACTATGAGCAGGATTTTGCTGATCCAGGGCTGACGTCAGCGGACCCAGATTTTAGCCCATTATAAGCTCCTCTTGAACCACATCTGATTTCACAAGGTGAACTAAATGATCTGGTCAGGAATTTAAAATTGTTGTAAGGCAGAGCTACTGGGATCTAGATTACAACAGTGGAAACTTTTGCAGTGTGATGCCAGGATCTCCTTTGTCCATCATCACCAAAATCATCTGTTTCATTTAAAATGTCTTTTTTTTTTCTTGCATCAAAGGAACAGATAGATGCATTTCCCCAGCTCACATAATTCACCAGCTTACACAGGTGAGTCAGCATCAATCTTTTATACAGAATTCTGTTTTTTTTTTTTTTTATTCGTCCCTTGAAGTCTAATGCATTAATTTGTTTTATCCAGCTCGAAATCATGCATTGATTTTTGTCAGAGGGCCAGATGTTAGCACAGGTATACTGATTCTCTAAATTATGTGGCATGTTATAAATACAGTACATGGTTGGTAGGAACAGCAAAAACTAATAAAAATTGAGGTTGACTAAAAAGGTTTTAGTTACATAAAAGTTAGGTATACTGTATGAATAATGAAGTATTTGAAAGCATTCTGTAGTTTATCATTTTATAGTTAAATAATTGTAGTAAAATGAAAGCAAAGTTTAATTTAACCTTAACCTCGACGTATGTGCTCAGTAACACATAAGAGAATATTCTGCCTTAAAAGTTGTTGATGGATAATAAAAAACATATGGAAGTTTATATCTGATTTTAACTAATAAATCTTCAAAACATCCCCTCATATTTGGAAAAGATAAAAAAAGGAAAAGTTTCCCCAGAAAATGAAGACAAATGCCTAATTTTCGTATCCTAGCCTATGAGCTGAGCATGATCTCTGCCTGCATGGCAACATCTCTTCAGAATGGAGGTAAGTGAGATGTTTGGCTTACTGCTGTGTAACAAGTGTAGACTGAGTTTGTGAATAGTTTTGTCATTTGACCGTGTGGTCAGTTACAGATGACTAATGTATGTTGAAGCAGTGTGTACACAAACCGCAACTTCACACAAACCACAACTTCACCATGAACATGCTTTAACAGTATGCTCCAGCATTTAAACAAATAGCACTGCAACTCTGGTAATATGACATTGGCAAAAGTCCGCTTTATTTTTGTAAGCTCATTTACGCAATGATTTCTAGTGCCAACAGTGCATTAACCTGCTAAATAGTGTGCTCTGATAGACGCTATGCCTCATATCGTGATGTTTATTGCATAAGTGCATATTTTTTGTAGTCACAGGTATCCACAACACAATATAAGTCAGCTGTTCAGCACAAATTTAGTCCAGTTTCAAGCTGTAATCATAAGCACATTGTAAATACATCATAACATTTTGTAGCTTTGTTTAGCCAATTAATGAAATCATAAGGCTTGTGACATCACACAGTTGCATGTCTAAAGATGAAGAAACTCATTTCGGCACACTCTCAGGAACAGTTCCATAATGTGGAAAAGGGATTTACAGGTTTAGCTTGTATTATTGCTGCTGAAGCTTGGAGAAGTGAAGATCTGTTTGTCACATGACCGACTACACACATATTGTACACTGTGGAAAATATAAATTGGTTCATTCAAAGATTACAAAGTCATTAAACTCTTAGCTTCTTTGAGTGTCTTTTAAAATCACTATATAAATAAAATGTGCTCGTTACATAAAACATTTATGAGTACACTTGATACACGGATACAGCTGCTGAGAAAAGAAACATCATTAGAATTTGAGCCTCCATGATTTACCAGAATAGGTTTAATGCTCTCTGGCATTGAATTTACTGTACAAGTCTCTGGAACTGTACTGGATGTGTGTGTCTGTATGTTTCTTTGTGTGTATGAGTTTCTCTAACTAAAACTCATTTGTGTCTCTCTGCAGTAATGAAGAGTCCTGTGAATATTAAAAGCTAGGTATGTCATTGTTATCTTATACTCCTCACAGACATGTTGTTATATAGAGCAGATTGTAGCCTAAAGAAGTTCAGCCCAGAACCACATCAGCTTTAAAACAAGCAGCTACATCGTTACTGTACTGGACCTGGAGCTTAACTGCACTGAACACACTCTGAGTTTAAGTCCCGCCTTCATGTTTTAGAACTGGCTCATCACAATGCTGTTGTGTGTGTTTAGGGCCAGATAACACATGTCTTACTGTGCAGTTTAGTTTGTGTTTTACAACAGCTCAAATAGTTAATAGTGAATTTTGTCTGGTCCTGAGTCTTTAGTGTGTTAGCGTGTGACGACGGTGTGTTACCGTGTGACATTGGTGTGTTAGCGTGTGAAATTGTTGTGGTACCGTGTGACGCCGGTGTGTGTGTTAGCGTGTGACGGTGCTTGTGTATTCTGGTTTTGACTTTTGCCTCCCATTGACTTTGATCATTGCTTTGTTCTTTAGTTTGGTTGCTTGGCTGTTTGTGTGTATAGTTGTAGATAATCCCATTGTAAATAACAACACTGTATATGTTTGTGCACTCACCGGAACTATGGGTGTGGCTGCCATTTATTTTGGAAAGAGGGAATTTCTGCACTGTTTAAGGGGTCAGGGAAGGTAGCTATATTTTTGTGTGCTTTACAGAATAATCAGCAGGATTATGCCTTATCTTAGCATGTTGTACAGTATATTAAAAATAAATAACTCTTACCATTTAACTATATACTGTAATGTATGATATTGCATTGGCATTAAAATAGTTTTGGCCAGTAAATAAACAATGTACAAATGCCTAAGAAATTTAATTTAAACTGTAACGTTCAGTGTGTGTTCTCATGAAAGATTAAAAGGCTGATCGGGAATGTTCTTCTCTTGGTGCGTCTCACTGCCGGGTGTGGACTCCTGTCTAAACGTTCTGTTTAGTAGTATTTTGGTGATGTCTCTATTGTCTTCTTGGTTCCAATGTCTTTCAGGTCCTGGGAATGGACATCGTCCCTGTCAATCTTCATTTCCAGTGCGATTCCTGTGGGAACTAATAAGACAGCCCTAGCCAAGTATTCTTTCTTTCATTCACATTGTTATGGCGACTCGATACACTTCTGGTTTTCATTGCTGTTGCAGTGATCTGTGGTTGGTGTATACCAATGCTGTTTTCTGTTTGTGTATGTTTTTTTGTTGTTGTTGTTGTTGTTGTTGTTGTTGACTGCACCGAGTACGAGATGTGGGATGTATCTCCACACGGTAAAAAATAAAATCTTGACTTAATTCAAAATTTCAAGGCAACTTGCTGCACAGCTTTTTTGAGTTAACTCCACTTTTAACCCAACTTGTTCACTTAACTCAAAAAAGCTGTGCAGCAAGTTGCCTTGACATTTTGAGTTAAATCAACAACTTGGGTTAAAAGTGGAGTTAACTCAAAAAAGCTGTGCAGCAAGTTGCCTTGTAATTTTGAGTTAAGTCAACTTGTTGTTAACTAAATTTACTGAGTAAGGTCTCCCAACTTATATTCTTTTGTTAAGTTAAAAGTGGTTTGATAGTTTCAAAGACTTATTAATTTAATAAATGTGAACTTGTCACATGTTTTGGGTTCAAAATATGTGTTTAAATTTACTGAAGCAGGTTTTTTTATTAACATGTAATACAATGTAATGAAAAAAACTGTAACTGCATGCTTAAAAGTTTCCTCCAAATTTTATTTTAAACCAAAAGGAACACACTACAACCACATTCCATGACTTTCAAATAAAAGTAAAAGAAACATGGCAAGATGCCTTTTACATTCAAAATTTCACAAAACAAAGAGTACAAAATAATAATAATAATAATAATAATAATAATAATAATAATAATAATAATAATAATTTGAAGTCTGAAAACAGCTCACAAAAGCAAAGTCATAGCAGAAGTTAAGTCTTAAGGGATTGTACCCTTGCAGAGGAGTAAGTGCCCAATTCAATGAACACCTTCTCAATCACCTCTAAAGTGTACTTCAGATTTTTTTGTACTGAAATCTAAGGCAAACAGGTCAAAGTCCAAACTGTTAAGCAACAGCAGATTGCAGATCTGGAGCATCTTGCAAGACAATCTCTTCCTCCCACACAAGAGTAAAGTTTATGACACTGGTCAAAGTCGTAGGGGAATCATCATCTTCAATCACAATAGGAACTCCCACTTTCATCCCTCTGGTCTGTCCGCCATCAGGAGTACTGTCCTAATGTAATAAAGAGTACAAAAAAAATCACTTTTGACATCCATCTTTTCTATGTTGTTATATGTCTTTTTGTTCCATGAAAGTTTTGGATCCGACTAGATTAATGTAGACAAAATGTACAGAAAGAAACACCTCATAAATCCTTAAAATCAGTTGAGATGATCAGATAAAGTAAAATAAGAGCCGGAGTTCAAATGAATAAGAATTTAAATATCTTAATAATGTCAACAAACAAACAGCCGTATTTTTGTCAAAGTGCCTGCAGAGAATCAATGCAACATCTATCACGGTGAGCCACAAAAAAGTCTGAAAAAAGAGCGCTAATGTTATGCATTGTCACTTTTGATAAACTTTCAGGTATTCATAACATTTAACATTAGGGAGACTCTAATTATGAGAGAAAGATTTAGAAATATGCAATACTGTTTAATAGAAAAAAAAGATGTTCAGGTTTGTGCTCAAGTGTCTCAGCATCAAATTTTTCTATGTCCTGTTCTCTCAATTCTACATGTGCACAAGGTGAAGTCCCAGCTTCAGGTTCACTGTTCAGCTCAGGTTCTGTTTCATTCAAGATTTTCTCTGGTTCCTTATGCATTAATCTGAAATCTTTGATGGTGTTATTTTTACGTGTTCTTGTTCTATGGCTGCTAAAGCTTGATCCTCAGAAATCACTATTTCTTTAATTCATTCATAATGATCAAGAAAAAATTATTGAGTTTTGTGGAAACAATAACTTTTCCCCCCAGGACTGAATGACAATATTAGGCATTTTTATAGGCCAACATTCTTATATTAAAATTGTCAAAAAAGCTATGACTCTCTATACAAAAATATCAAGAAATTTTCCCATGATCAGATCCTCTTATGAGAGGGGTTTCTGAAGACCATGTGACAATAAATATTTAAGTAATGATGCAGAACATTCAGGTTAATGTCACAACAATAAATTACAGTTTTAAGTTCAGTACGTTCCAGTAGACAACAGAAATTTTGAAGTCTAACATTATTTCACATTATTCCAGTTTTACTATATTAAATAAAATGTAGTATTTTATATTGATCAAATAAATGTAGCATTGATTAACATCAAACTATTTTAAAATAAAAAAATAATACAGATCTAAAACTTTTGAAGCTAGTCTGACCAATTATAGGTTTTCAAGAAAATATGCAATAATCTTTTTACTTTTTTTTTTAGTTATATTTAATGAAATGGGGTATGAATAGTCTTACATAAAAAAGTAAACTAGTAAGGTGTAACAAGAATTATTTTTTGCTCTAACTTCATACTTCGTTCTTAAAATCATTAAAAATACTGCATTGTAAATGTTTACTTACATGAAATGGCAAAGATTGAGGTCTTGTGAGGAAGTCTGGAAACGTGTTTATCCAGGACTTTCTAGACTTGTCTTATTATTCTCCAGTCTCTTTGGCTGCGGGTAATAAACGGCTACAGTTAAGTTTGCAACAACTTATTTTATTAAGCCAAACTGCTCTCATGTGCTTCTCTCACACCGTGTCACACTCTCACCTGTCCCATGGGAAACCCCAGGCAGGTAACTTGTTAGTTCCTCTTAACATAAGCAACATAACCAATAAATCACACATGCAGGGATATAGACACAATAATAATGTGCTGTAAATAATAATTAAATAATATTCAATTCTACATTTAATATTTCTAATATAATTAAATATACTTCATAATATGCAACACCTGTAATAAATAACAAATAAATGTAGTAAATTAAGAATAATACAAAATATATTGATTGTAGGAACTCAGGTTACAGGATGACTTGCAGCTTTTTCACTCTCACGTTAAATAAACAACTGCACCAAGCTACATGTACTTCACAAAGAGCGCCATATAATATAATATAAGAGCTTCGATATAAATATGTGCACTTACCAAAGTTTAAAAGAAGTTGTCCGTTGTGAGGTGGAGAAATGGGGTACTAATCCACATGATGTTCAAAATACCCGCTGCGCCCAACGCGCATGCGCCACTTCCGAACCAACTTCTGCGCGTGTTAACTTGCATTAGAAAGTCTGTTCAGTAATTAAACCTTAGTTGACCCAGCGAGTTTTTAATGAACTTGTTTTCACTAGTTCAGTCAGCATTTTCACGTCTTATTGTCCAGATTACTAATAAATACTCATTATGCCAACATTTTGCTAGTTGGATTTTTTACAGTGCAATTAATGGTGTTGAGTCGAGATTAGTACAGTATGCCCGAGGGTCTCCACAAGCAACACGTAGAGTGAGACTTTGTTTAGAAACACTAGGTAGGAGCGAAAGCTAATTGTTGTATTTATGTTTTGGTTAGTCAGTGTAGTTAGCGGGCATCTTACGCCCAGTTTATTTTGTTTATTAGGTTAGACTGACTGCCACACATAAGTTTGAAGGTGTTTTGTTTAATTTATTTCTTTGCTTTAAGGTCCGCTAATAGCTTCCATTGCTGAGTTTGCCCATTTACAGTTTAAATCTTTTGTACATTTTTGTAAATATACTTTTTTTTCTCTGTCTGAACTTTTGGTTTCCACTGTAACTATGGAGCAATCGGGAGGATTGTTATACATTACTTACTAAAGTTTGCTGACGCTTATCACAAGTTTCGAGTTTGCCTCACCCTTGTACACAGGTCACCTTTCTTGTAGTAATCAGTGATGCCCTTTATTACATTAACATTCCATTTTATTTTTCTTATGTATCAGTTCCTCATTTTCTCTAGTTGGATACAGTTTTTTTATTTTTATTGATTAATATTTGATTTTTACACCATCAAAGACCATACAATTATACCACAGAGTAAGGAGACAGGGAAAAATGAGGCTCAACGAGTAAAGACGGTTCCTTCCACCGTTATCTACAGAGACAGAAATTAATGGTTGTAAATAGTGACAATGACATTATAAATGTTATTATAGCTTTTAAACATATTTTTTTAATTGCGAATTAAGAGATGTCTAGGATTATAAGATTACCGAAACATAACTGTGTGTGATGTTTCCATCAGAGATGTACAACTAAACACTTCAATAAGGTTTAATATTCACTCACCTGAGGAACCCGAGTTATTATCTGATCTCCCTTTATCTGTGACTTTAGAAGAAAAAAATAAAATAAATGTGATCACAGTTCATTTACTTTCATATAATTCTTTTACGTGTTTCATTAATTTTTCAGTTTTTATCATCACTCACATAAGCAGGTGTGTAGTGTGTATAATCAAAGCAAAGGAGATACAATAAGGTTTGATATTCACTCACCTGGGGAAGCTGTTCTCCCTTCAGTTTGCCCTTTAGAGGAATAAATAAATAAATAAATAAATAAATAAATTATATTAAATATCTGTGTTCTGATTGTGTGTGTGTGTGTGTGTGATTTTTCCACATTATTTCTTCTCAGAAGTGATTTCTTTTTAAACACACAGTTCATTGACTCCATGTGGTGTTTGTGGTTGAGCTCGGTGTGTGAATGCAGGACTGAGTCTTGGAGAATGTGTGTTTAATATTCATTTTATTAAGGAGTGTACACCTGTGTCTGATCTCAGTGAAGGAAGCTTAACAACAACCCTTAGGAGTCTGAGGCCTTTTTGAAGACCTGCAGTGATTCAGCACTCTTCTTAAATTTTTGTAAATTTGAAATCTTTACCAATATAGTAGCTAATATATTTTCCCTTATTTATGTAGAGCACAAACTGGGCTTTCATAATGTTGCTGATGTAAGTATGTCAGATTCATGTGCAACTTTTAAACTTATGTCAAATTGCACACACAAAAAAATACAATTTCAAATTCTATCAGAAAAGCAGATAAAAAGGAGAATAAACAAACCTGGCAGATTGTTTTGAACACAGCAATGGGTTCATGAAAGTGTTGGGTGTGTGTCCACAGCAAAACAACTAAATTATAACACTCCGAAAGACCTTTTATTTGGGGTAAAGTGACTGATGTGTCTAACTTTTTTCAGCAGAACCTCTGTTTCACTGAATAATCTATGACTTTTCATGCATATGTAAGAGCCATTCACACCTGGCTCAGGTAACATCAGGTTTAACCAGGACTCCTATTGTCTCAGTTGTTCACAGCTACACACTTACATGTAACTTAAGTTAAGCTATTTTATGCAGTTGAGCAAACGTCTTGGTGGAAAACTCATGGCAAAATGACAATCCCCATAATGTTAAGTTGGCTGGATATTTGTAAAAAAATATTTACAAATGAGCAGGGCAGTTTCACGCTACTGCAGGAACATGGTGTAATAGATATGGAGCTCCCAACCCTAGTCCTCAAGGACACCTGGCCCAATTGTTTTCCAATTATCCCTGCCCTACCCACTGCAGGTGTGTTCTGTCAAATCAAAAGTGGTATAAAGATATCATTTCAGATGAGATTGGAGTGGGGGAGTGTAAGAAGAGTTTGGAAACATACAGAGCATGAATAAGTATCAGTTATATATGTTCTAGAATAAGGTCTGATTGTTGCAGGGTTTGATGGTGCAAGTGTGGGATCAATTTTAAAGATACAGTATTTTGAGATATGAACCAGCAAAAAGGATATAAACTTTGTTTTGGTGTGTTTTCTACACAGGAGATAACAGGCTTCATGATTGTGATCATCAGTATCAAGGTGGTAATCCATACCCTAGGTTAACCAGCGACACTATGAGACATATGTGCTTCTGATGCTGATTAATTTTTAGTTTTTCCTAATGTTTACATATCCTAAAATGTTCCAGTGATTTACTGTGTTAATAATTTACACTACCATAATGTTAACTGTTTTTGTGCAGGTGAGGTAAGGCACAGTGATCACCGACAAGGATCAGGAAGGAGACTACCAGAGTATGGAAATACTAAAGAATGGACTCAGGTTCCAACACGAGAAGTAAGTAATGCTTTATGGTGCTGCATTTTGCATAATGAATCTGAGTCACTCCGGTCTGTATGAAAAATATGATTCTTTGGTATATAATATTTTGATCACTTTGATGAATTTTATAATTAACTAAATATTAATCAGCAGTAAGTAGGGCAGGTATAGTTGGAAAGCAAGCAAGTTCGTGGCACTCGACGACCAGGGTAGGATATATTTTTAGTTATTGTTAACGATAATATGGCTACAATACTTGTCTAGGTTGAATTGGACCATAAGAAGTCTAAATGTTTGGTACATCCACGAAGTAGTTAAAATAATCCAGCATGGGTTGTTTGTGTTTTTTTTAAGTACCTTGTTATTTTTGTCTGTGTGTGTGGTGAAACATTAATGATGGCGTGTCCTAACGTTGGCCTGCTTCTTAACAGCTGCATCCCGGAGAGAGCACGGTTATGGTCTGTTCCAGCCATCAGCTTGTCCTATCAAAATTTGGTTTTACATTTTTTACATTTTGTAACAGGTGGCACCAGACCCTCAAGAAGTGCTTACCCCATGTCAACTGCAAGTATGAAATTACTGTATATATAATATAAAATATGTGGTGTGTTTAAAAGCCTAGGCAGTAAAATAAAATGCATATTGAAGCGAAGTCATTATGCATTCACAGTTTGCTGTCAATGTTTGTTAGAACTACAAGTATTTGTTGTTAACGAAGTATCGAAGGACAATAAATACCAGTGTTTTGGCTGGCTGTCAATTCAGTTTGCACTTAAGTTTTTATGACCTTATTCTCCCTGTTAATCAGCAGGCAAACAAGATTAATAATAAACTGCCAAGCCTAATGTCCTGCATAAACACAAAGTGTCACCTTTCAGAAATTTAAGCAGTAATGTGTAGATGTTTACATATTAATCTACTGATTTTTTTCTTCCAGGATTCCAAGGTGTTTGCAATGTTGTTCGACTTAAAAGTGGAACTTCAGCGAGTAGCTGCCATTGTGGACCCTGGCAACACTACATGTACATCATCTATAAAGAGACTGGATTCAGAGAGTGACCTGAAATCCTTTGAAGAGTGCGTCAAAGATGAAGAGAAGTCGTCGATGTGCGCAAGTTTTAAATGTGACAAAAATAATGTGCCTTTTTTAAAATATCATACTACAGATTTTTGGTGTCACATTTAGGTTCTGTAACTGTCCAGAGTTTGGGGATCTTCTGTCAGGGACTGTGTTAAAGTCATGAACAGGTATGTATTTTACCTTGTATTATTTGTATTGCTGCATTATTCATAAATAAAATGTACATGTACATTATGGCCACAATAATAAACCCAGTCTTAGTTTTTTTTTTTTCTTTCTTTCAGGATTTAATCTTTTATTATATCTCACATACGTGCCTATTTTCTTGTTCAGAAGGTTTTAGATGTCTGTATTGACTTAGTCTACCAAAAAATCTAAACCTAATTTCAGTGTAAACCATTAATGACTAATTGGTTGTCACATAAAATATGTGGATATGGATAAGGACATAGTTCAGGGAACCTGTTACATGACAGATAATTAGTTGTGAAAGTGTATAACAGTTTAACATTGCATGCAAGTGACATGGTAAAAATGTTACAACTGCTAATTATAATATTGACTTTGCATGTAAATTTTACTGAAGGAGAAGTAATCCTGAGTAATTTCTTTCACAGAATCATGTCGAATGTCTTAATGGCAAAATTCAATATGAGGGGTGGTGCCCAACTTCAAAAGAAGCCATTTGGAGCTACTTCCTTATACAATATAATTCAAGGTATTTTTGGCCTTATGATGTGAAATTCTTTAGTATTTATGTAATTTTTATTGGTACCTTTTTTACCTATTCAAGGAATATTGTTTTAAAGACCACAGAAATGTCCTGTTCACTTCCCCAGAGTTATGGGACAGAGTTAAGGGGAAGGGGAGATGCTGTTTTTTTTTTTCATTAACCTAACACACATTTAATGCAGAACATCTTTTATTAACAAAAGATTATTCAAAGGTAAAATGTAATGCATGTTGATTACTTTTTCCCAAATGCTTCATTAATGAAACTGATAAAATGTTGTTCCAAGACATATTTTTAATTTAGTTGTAGGGTCATAAAGACTTTTCAAATCAAGTGCATTTCATGTATCTACAATTTTGCTTTTTTTTTAACTTAATATTCACTTCCCTCAGATGCAGTGAAAAGATGGAGCCCAAATGCTACAGACTCCGAGATTGAGGTAGCAATGGCGGAACATCTAAAACATGCTCCAGGAAGAGGGGTGGCGGATATAAGAAATGAGCCATTAACAGCTGATGGCAATAATTCGAGTATCCCATGTTCTTTTTGTTCTTGTTTAGCTGATGTTACTCTGTTCCTGTTGTACTGCATATTTAGCCTTTAGTTTAAAATGTTGTATAATTTTATATTTGTGTGTGTATATGATATATATAAAATATGCACACAAATATGTAAATATAATGTGTATAATATTTATTACATCTATATTTATATGTATATAAAAAATATTTTTTTTTTCTTATTTGTTTAATACAAAATGTTTTGTAATGTAAACGTCGATTAAACGTTTTTTAGACGTTGAGGTCTGACTGGACTGATTTTGGACGTATTCTGAACCTTTCATGTTCTGATGTGCGTTTCACAATAGGGACTTTTATATGCATAAATACACGGTTCATAAGTACACGGACATGACTCGGCAACACTCATCCAGCCGACAAAACTTTAGACGTCCAGAAAAGACGTCGAATTCACGGTAAGTTGACGTCAAAGACGTCCGTTCAACTTTCATTTTGGAACTATTTTTCAACCATGATGGGACGTGTTGGAGGGACGTCATTTCAACGGTCATCAAACGTCCAAATGTTTGCTGGGAAGCATTTATTTGGCGATAAACTTTTTGGAAAGAAAACCATTTACTGTTTGTGTACATATTTTTTTTCTGGGTTACTACAATATAATTTCATTCACTAAAACACTTACAAAGGAAAAAAAAAAAGTGTTTGCCATCGTCGACCCCTAAGGGTTAAGCAGGTTTGGTCAAATTCCTATGCATTGTTTAGGAAGAGTGATGGATAGAAGAAAAGTGTGACGATGATGCTGATGTGAGACGATAGATAGAGATCCATATGAGTCGATTAAGCTTTGCAGCCAGGTGACAAAACTGATTGCGATTGCAGAACCATGTGTTCCTCAGCCTTCTAGCCGGGTATTACTCTTAAATGTTTGTGTTTTGGTAAAATGAACAGTTTTGCTTTAATTTGAAATTACTGATGGCATTTCTTCCAAATTGCAAATATGTATTGGGTTTGCTGCATGGCTGACACGTGGCAAGGTCTCACAGTAAAGTGTAATTTTTTAAAAGTAAAATGGGGAAGGAAAGGGTTTATGAAGAGAGGAAGGAAGTGCCCAGCTGGCAGCAGTATCCCAAAGGCTGGCTGTACGCGAGAGTAAGAGAACTACAGGAGCTCATGCAGTCTTTCTTTTTTTTTGTCCTCAAAGCAGAGATCAAATGTCTGCTTTCAGTTCTATGCCTTTAAAGTCCCTAGGGCATGTAACATCATCCCGCTCGCATGCCACTCTTCTGCATTTCTAGCACCCCCGCGTGACTCGGCTCTTTAGAACTCCAAGACTTCAAGCCACACTCCCTGTCTTGTTTTTATAGCATGGAGAAAAGCCAGAGGCCCATTAACATTGATTTTTATCCAGCCATTCCCTTTTCCAGTGGCCATGCACCTTTGCGCACCTGCAGAAGGGAGGCCGTCTATTTTGTAAGCCTTCAGAGTGAGCAAGGAGCGACAACAAATTGGGGTGCACACAGGCTGTGACACTAACTCACTCTCACGCATTGTCTATACTGCTTTTTCCTGCATATATATATATATATATATATATATATATATATATATATATATATATATATATATATATATATATATATATATATCCCAGGAGGCTTTCCTTTATCCCGGGTGCCAATCCATCACAGGGCGCACACACACACATACTCATTCACACACACTACTGGACACTAGGAAACACCAATTAGCCTAATCTGCATGTCTTTGAACTGTGGGACGAAACCGGAGTAACTGGAGGAAACCCACAAAGCACGTGGAGAACATGCAAACTCAGACCTTGGATGGTGCAAGGTACTAACCACTACACCACCGTGCCGCCACAGTCTGTGACAATACACTCAAAAAAATGAACAAGGCAGGTTGTGCATTTTACATAATATAATTACTTTCAGTTTACTCATAATAATTGTATTTGTTGATTTAAAATGTTTTTTTTTTTTATTAAGGTTAACGTAATTATGTCTAAACTTGACCGTTCAAATTCCTAATACGTTATCTAAACACGAAACATTCATGTTAAGTCAACATTTCATACATACAGCAGGGGGCAGTAGCGAGACGAAACCTGTTATGAGCCGCTAATGAAACAGAAGAGCAAGACGACTCAAACTACACCTGCGCAAAGTTAATGGACTCTCTGCCTGCGCACGTTACGTCCTGCACCGCGGTGAAGTTGCTTTGAAGTTGGACGTTGGATATTCGAGCTCCGGCCTCCAGATTACGATTTGTAGCGGAGATTCGCTAACAGAGTCTGGCTACTGCGCGAGTTAGGGACCATCTGCAAATTACTGTCCGACTAAAAAAACGGAAAATATTAATATTACAAACATGATTAAAAAAATTAATGAACTATTGCCTCAAAATCTTTTCTAAAATGTGTGTCCCCTTGTCCTGCAGAGGGCAAAACCTTTATTTATTCAATAATCACTCCGGGAAAATTGAGGCTCAACATGTAAAGACGGTTCCTTCCACTGTTTATTTTTTTGACATTTATATTTTCTTGTGATGTCATTATATTACTAAAATAATGACAAAAACATAACTGTGTGTGATGTTTCCATCAGAGAGCTGTACAATTAAACACTTCAATAAGGTTAAATATTCACTCACCTGAGGAACCTGAGTTATTATCTGTGACTTTAGAACAAAAAATAAAATAAATGTGATCACAGTTCATTTACATGCTTATAATTTTTTTTACATGTTTCATTCATTTTTCAGTTTTTATCATCACTCACATAAGCAGGTGTGTAGTGTGTATAATCAAAGCAAAGGAGATACAATAAGGTTTGATATTCACTCACATGGGGAAGCTGTTCTCCCTTCAGTTTGCCCTTTAGAGAAAAAAGAAAATAAATAAATGATATTAAATATCTGTGTTCTGATTGTGTGTGTGTGTGTGTGTGTGTGATTTTTCCACGTTATTTATTCTCACAAGTAATATCTTTTTAAACACAGAGTTCATTTACTCTATGTGGTGTTTGTCGTTGAGCTCGGTGTGTGAAGGCAGGACTGAGTCTTGGAGAATGTTTGATGCATGGCTGACACGCGGCAAGGTCTCTCAGATAAGTGTAATTTTTTAAAGTAAAATGGGGAAGGAAAGGGTTTATGGAGAGAGGAAAGAAGTGCCCAGTTGGCATGCGGCCTGCATGGGTGGCGGCTTCTGCATGCTCCCATGCCTTTTTCACTCTTTGGCAGCAGTATCCCGAAGGCTGGCTCTACAGTCGTGGCCAAAAGTTTTGAGAATGATACAAATATTAGTTTTCACAAAGTTTGCTGCTAAACTGCTTTTAGATCTTTGTTTCAGTTGTTTCTATGATGTACTGAAATATAATTACAAGCACTTCATACGTTTCAAAGGCTTTTATCAACAGTTACATGACATTTATGCAAAGAGTCAGTATTTGCAGTGTTGGCCCTTCTTTTTCAGGACTTCTGCAATTCGACTGGGCTGCTCTCAATCAACTTTTGGGCCAAATCCTGACTGATAGCAACCCATTCTTTCATCATCACTTCCTGGAGTTTGTCAGAATTAGTGGGTTTTTGTTTGTCCACCCGCCTCTTGAGGATTGACCACAAGTTCTCAATGGGATTAAGATCTGGGGAGTTTCCAAGCCATGGACCCAAAATTTCAACGTTTTGGTCCCCGAGTCACTTAGTTCTCACTTTTGCCTTATGGCACGGTGCTCCATTGTGCTGGAAAATGCATTGTTCTTCACCAAACTGTTGTTGGATTGTTGGGAGAAGTTGCTGTTGGAGGGTGTTTTGGTACCATTCTTAATTCATGGCTGTGTTTTTGGGCAAAATTGTGAGTGAGCCCACTCCCTTGGATGAGAAGCAACCCCACACATGAATGGTCTCAGGATGCTTTACTGTTGGCATGACACAGGACTGATGGTAGCGCTCACCTTTTCTTCTCCGGACAAGCCTTTTTCCAGATGCCCCAAACAATCGGAAAGAGGCTTCATCTGAGAATATGACTTTGCCCCAGTCCTCAGTAGTCCATTCGCCATACTTTTTGCAGAAGATCAATCTGTCCCTGATGTTGTTTTTGCAGAGAAGTGGCTTCTTTGCTGCCCTTCTTGACGCCAGGCCATCATCCAAAAGTCTTCCCCTCACTGTGCGTGCAGATGCACTCACACCTGCCTGCTGCCATTCCTGAGCAAGCTCTGCACTGGTGCCACTCCGATCCCGCAGCTGAATCCTCTTTAGGAGACGATCCTGGCGCTTGCTGGACTTTCTTGGACACCCTGAAGCCTTCTTAACAAGAACTGAACCTCTTTCCTTGAAGTTCTTGATGATCCTATAAATTGTTGATTTAGGTGCAATCTTAGTAGCCACAATATCCTTGCCTGTGAAGCCATTTTTATGCAACGCAATGATGGCTGCACGTGTTTCTTTGCAGGTCACCATGGTTAACAATGAAAGAACAATGATTTCAAGCATCACCCTCCTTTTAACATGTCAAGTCTGCCATTCTAACCCAATCAGCCTGACATAATGATCTCCAGCCTTGTGCTCGTCAACATTCTCCCCTGAGTTAACAAGATGATTACTGAAATGATCTCAGCAGGTCCTTTAATGACAGCAATGAAATGCAGTGGAAGGTTTTTTTTTCGGGACTAAGTTAATTTTCATGGCAAAGAAGGACTATGCAATTCATCCGATCACTCTTCATAACATTTTGGAGTATATGCAAATTGCTATTATAGAAACTTAAACAGCAACTTTTCCAATTTCCAATATTTATGTAATTCTCAAAACTTTTAGCCATGACTGTACATTAGAGTGCTACGGGAGCTCGCGCAGCAGAACATGCAAACTCCATGCACTCGATTCCAGGCAGGAATGGAGAATGTCCGGGAATCGAACAAAGACCCTGGAGGTGTAAGGTGACAGTTCTAACCACTACACCACCATGCCGCCTCAGGCTGTGACAATATATTGTTATTTAGAGCACGTATTTAATGAGAAAAACACAAAGATCAATATACCAAAATGATGTAGTGTTTGCCGATCTTGAATAATGCAAAGAAAATACTATTTTATAATTTTACAATTTTCATTTTAAACAATATGATGCTAACGTTTTATGGAAGGAATGCTCAGAAGTCAGTATTTGGTGAAATAACCCTGATTTGTCCTCATTGCTTTCATGCATCTCAGCATGCTCTCCACCAGTTACTCACACTACCGTTGGGTAAAGTTACAGTATACAGTACCACTCTTGTGTTACTTGTCTTTAGTGCTACTTTTGACACCACTGATCATAGTACTCTCCTTCACTGTTGGTAATAAAAATTAAGGAAACACTCCTCTCCTGGCTTAGTTCCTAATTGACTGAGCATTATCAGTGTATGGATTTCATTTTTTTGTCTATTCTGCGCCCCCCCCCCCCCTTCTGATGTGTTTATAGCTCTACTGGATAAGTGGGATGGCACAGATGGGAAATGTACTGTTTTTCTAACCGCGTTGGATCTTGTGTTTGAGTTCAATTCCACCAGATACTCCACAGACCGACTGCGCGTTGCACTTCTCGTCTCGTTGCTATCCGGGCAGGCAGCTGAGTGGGCCACGGCGGTTCTCCGATCAGATTCAGATACTGCTAATTCATATGGAGAATTCACCCATCAACTAAAGCTCACATTCGAACATCCTGCTGCTCTGAGGACTTAAGTGGAGTTTGGTTTTCCACAGGGTTCATACCTCAGCAAAGCCAAATGAGAAAAAACAGCTTACTAAAGATGATCAATGTGTGCAGGATATAAGAGATTGGATGTTAACTAACTTCCTTCTGCTTAATCCTTACAAAACAAAAGTTCTGGTACTAGGACCGCATGCAGCTAGAAGAAAGCTTTCCGATGACACTGTAACTTTAGATGGTCTTTCTGTTTCATCATGTGCAACAGTGAAAGACCTTGGTGTGATTATAGATTCCAGTCTTTCATTTAAAGCACATGTAGATAATATCACCAGGATAGCTTTCTTTCACATCATAAATATTACCAAGATAAGAAATACACTGTCACTAAAAATTAGTTCATGCTTTCATCACCTCTAGGTTGGACTATTGTAACACCTTACTGTCTGGTTGTTCAACTAGGTGTATACACAAGCTTCAGTTAGTACAGAATGCAGCAACGAGAGTTCTCACTAGAACCAGAAGATATGAGCACATCACCCCTATCTTATCTACCCTGCATTGGCTCCCTGTGAAATTTCACATCGATTTTAAAATACTACTGTTGACCTATAACGCATTAATGATCTCGCACGGCTAAACTGCTACAGTAGTGTCTTACCTTCCGCCACACCTACTTCGATCAAAGAATGCAGGCTGCTTATCAGTACCATGTATTATGAAAACAGCAGGGGGCGGAGCTTTTTCTTACAAAGCCCCAAAGTTATGAAATAGCCTTCAAATTAATGTTTTGGACTCAGTTTTTAAGTGTAGGCTACAAACCTATTTATTTAGCCAAGCATGTCAACCTACATATTTCATTCCTGAGCTGCCAGTGATCCAGACACCCTCACTTTTCCTTGTAGATGGTCCTGGCCTCGGCCAATGCAGACAGCTGTTCTCTGAGGACTTGTGACTGCAGTCCCTCAATAGTTCAGGACTGGACTTTTCTACAGTCTACCTGAGCCTCCAATAACAAACAGGACTGTGTATTAACTTAAGTACTGTCATGCACACTCGTAACATGACCGGCACTAGGACCCGGAAGTAATACGGTCATGTTTCAGGAAGCATAAAAGGAAACAAGATGGCGCTTCACATTGCTCAGTCATTGAGTTCGCCCATGCCTTTGCTGACGCTACGCCGACTATTCTGTGGGTTTATTTGTGTAAATCCTTGCTCTTCGTGTAAGAGAGTTCTTAAACTAATCGCGTGGTTATCCTGCCTACTCGCGCTGCTTCCATGTTTGGGTTTACCATCCACGCTACACGGGCTAACTGCTAAGGCTTTTCTGTTCATCCCTCTGTTGCTCGTAACAGAATGAGTCAAAAGCAGTAAACCCAGCGGAGTTTGCTCGCCTCTGTGATGTGGTTGACCAGCATGCCGAACTGATGAATAAGCTCCGTTGTGAAGTCGTGTCTCTCCAAAAGGACCTCCAAGACGTCGCGGACTTGCGCCGCGAGGTGGCGGAACTACGGCAGGAGAACGCGACCCTCCGCGGGGTGGCTGCTCAGTCGGCTGTTTCCACACCTATCGCACGCCCCCAAGTTCTGATGTGTTTATAGCTCTACTGGATAAGTGGGATGGCACAGATGGGAAATGTAGTGTTTTTCTAACCGCGTTGGATCTTGTGTTTGAGTTCAATTCCACCAGATACTCCACAGACCGACTGCGCGGTGCGCTTCTCGTCTCATTGCTATCCGGACAGGCAGCTGAGTGGGCCACGGCGGTTCTCCGATCAGATTCAGATACTGCTTATTCATATGGAGAATTCACCCATCAACTAAAGCTCACATTCGAACATCCTGCTGCTGAGGTGGAGACCGACATGAAATTGTATCATCTGCGGCAGGGAGGGTCGTCCGTGAGCCGATACACAGCGGATTTCAGCACTCTCGCCGTACAGACCACCTGGGGAGACGCCGCCCACTGAACGGCCTACTACGAGAGACTGGCTTCACGTATTAAGGATGAACTCGCCGGACGGGAGCTTCCGACCACGCTGGAGGGACTAATCCAACTCACCCTTCGGATTGACCAGCGCTTGCTCTCCCGTCCAAGGCCAGCCCCTGCCGCCCATCACGCCATCTTTCTCTCACTCCACGCCCCGACCACCAGCTTTCAACACCACCGCCATGGCACCCGTCGGATCTCCACCTCCCGCCGTGGTTGACACAGGAGCCGGGGAACCCATGCAATTAGATTGCGCCTCCTTGATCGCTGCAGAGTGAGAACGACACTTCAGGGAGTGACTCTGCACCTATTGTGAGTCAGAGGCGCATCATAGAGCCATATGCCCTCTTCGCCCGGAAAATGGCCAGGCCCGGTGAACCCTCCAGCTCTCCGCCACCACACCCAGCGTCTTTCGCCTCATGGTTCAGCTACACCTCCAGTTTGGCCACACACGGGTCAGAAGTACCACGTTCATCGATTCTGGTGCTGCAGGTAACTTCATTGACTCTTCTTACGCCAAGGAACTGGGGGTGGAAGTCGAGGCGTTATCCCAGCCAGTTCGAATCACCTCTGTAGATGGTCGGCCCCTCTCCTCCAGTCCCATCACCTACCAGACCCAACCGATCCCCATCACAATCAACAAACGTCAGGAGCAGATCCGATTCTACCTCACCTCCATTTCCTCCCCTCCCATCATCCTTGGACATCCTTGGCTCCTTCAGCACGACCCGCTCATCTCCTGGACACAGAATCGGATTCTTCAATGGGGGCCGGCTTGTACCGAACTTTGCCTACGGGCTCTGGCTGGGACGTGTTCTATGGAGTCCGAGGCCCCCGACGTCGACACCAACGCCATCCCGGCCACCTATCGGGACCTGGCTGAAGTATTCTGTAAGCGACGCGCCACCCACCTGCCTCCTCATCGCCCTTATGACCTGGCGATCGACCTTCAGCCTGGTTCCATCCCTCCTCGCGGCCATCTCTACTCACTCTCCACCACCGAGATGCAGGCGATGGAGGAATATGTCTCCAACGCCCTCCGCCAAGGTAGAATCCGGCCCTCCTCTTCACCTGCCGCCGCGGGGTTCTTCTTTGTGAAGAATGGGGATGGTGATTTACGCCCCTGTGTCGACTATCGGGAGCTTAACAACATCACAGTCAAGAATCGTCACCCACAGCCTCTTACCAACTCTGCCCTGGACGCCCTCTCTGGTGCCACCATTTTCACAAAGTTGGACCTCCGGAGCGCCTACAACTTGGTGCGCATCAGAGAGGGTGATGAGTGGAAGACGGCCTTCATCACACCTACTGGACATTATGAGAGCCTGGTCATTGCATTTGGACTTTGCAATGCACCTGCAGTTTTTCAACAGTTCTTTAACGACGTCCTGAGAGACATGCTAGATAGATGGGTCTTCGTCTACCTGGACGATATTCTCATCTACTTCCGCTCCATCAACAAACACATCCAGCATGTCAGAGCGGTACTTAAGAGATTGCTTGCCCATCAATTGTACTGTAAGTAGGAGAAGTGCGCTTTTCACAAGCGCTCCACCACGTTCCTGGGTTTTGTCATCTCGCCCCAGGGTGTGGCCATGGACCTGCAGAAACTAGAAGTTGTGTGTCATTGGCCCCTACCCAAGACACTTAAGCAACTTCAAAGGTTTCTCGGGTTTGCGAATTTCTATCGTCGCTTTATCCGGGACTACAGTACAGTTGCAGCTCCCTTAAACCGCTCTGACCCGAAATCTTCTCATCACTTTCACCTTAACTCTGCTGCCATCTCTGCATTTCATGAAATCTGCCACCGATTCACCACTGCTCCGATTCTCCTTCACCCCAACGCCACCAAACCGTTCATTGTGGAGGTGGACGCTTTGGACGTGGGTGCCAGGGCGGTTCTCTCCCAGCGAGGTCCAGATCAGAAGCTACACCCTTGTAGCTTCTTCTCCAAAAAATGTAATCCCACTCAGCAGCGATACGGAGTAGGGGACCGCGAGCTGCTGGCCATAAAGTAGGCTTTGGAGGAATGGCAACACTGGCTCCAGGGCGCCAGAGAGCTGTTCATCGTCTGGACCGATCACCAAAATCTAATCACTATCCGGAGTTTGGAACAGCTTAATCCAAGACAGGCGCGGTGTTATTTGAAACAGTATAATTTCCATCTGTCTTACCGTCCAGGGTCGAAGAACACCAAGGCCGATGCCCTCTCCCGACAACATGAGAAAGACGCCCCCCAGGCAGACCCCGCGCCTGTTCTCCCACCATCCAAAATCATCGCACCACTCTGTTGGGATTTGGAGACGAGGGTCCGCCAGGCACAGGCCACGGAGACCGAACCGGCAGGTGTGCCGCCTGGACGACTCTACGTACCCCACACCCTAAGAAGTGAGGTCCTCCGATGGGGCCACTCCACTCTCCGGCCACCCGGGCGTGGGGCGCACCCAAACATTTAAACATTTAAAAACAACCAAAGTTGACCAAAGTGCTGTACAATAATAAAGAGGGGGAAAAAAAACCCCAAAAACAAACTGAATTAAACAGCATAAAATGAAAGCAAAATAAAATTTAATTTAACTATGTAAAAAGTAAATAAAAATCACTGACTGTGTTACTAAAAACAATAATCAAATGAAATCATGCATAGATAATTTAATTCAAAAACAATCAATTAAACTTAAATAAAAAGTAAAACAAATAATTAAAAAGAATAAAAGGAATAAAAAAAATAAAAAGGGGAGCGCGCCTTTTGGTGGCCCACAATGAGTAAGGACATCAAAGAGTTCGTCCAGGCGTGCCCAGTGTGCACCAGGGTGAAGAACACCAACCAACCAACAGCCGGGGAGCTCCAACCACTCCCCGTCCCCCGTCGGCCCTGGACGCACATTGCCCTTGACTTCATCACGGGCCTGCCGGTCGCCGAGGAAAAAAACACCATTCTGACCATTGTAGATCGGTTCTCCAAAGCTGTGCATCTGGTGGCCCTCCCCGGACTCCTGTCAGCTAAAAGGACAGCCGAGCTGATTTTAGAACACGTAGTCCGTCTGCATGGGTTCCCCAAGGACATCGTCTCGGACAGGGGGCCTCAGTTCACAGCACGGCTCTGGAAGGCCTTCTGCTGTCTGATCAATTCCACCTGCAGTCTGTCATCTGGATACCATCCTCAGACTAATGGTCAGACAGAACGGACCAACCAACAACTGGAGCGCTACCTGAGGTGCTTCGTCGCCGATCGTCAGCGCTCCTGTGCCCGCTATCTCATTTGGGCAGAACTTTCACATAATCTCCACGTCTCCTCTGCCACCAAACTAAGCCCATTTGAGATATGCCACAGTTTCCAGCCTCCGATGTTCGAACACCAAGAACCAGAGGTCGATGTACCATCGGCCCAACAGTTGGTCCGAAGGTGTCGACGGCTATGGAGTCAAGCCAACACCATCATTCACCGGGCCAACCACCGCTACACCACGCAACATCGCCGTCGACACCCTCCGGGACGGTTGTACAATGTAGGTGACAAAGTATGGCTGTCTAAAAGAAACCTGCACCTCCATACTGAATCCAAGAAGCTATCACCCAGGTTCATCGGTCCATACCGCATCACCCTCCGTATCAATCCTGTCACCTACCGGCTCCAGCTGCCTGCGGCGCTCCGGATCCATCCGGTATTCCACACGACCGGCACTAGGACCCAGAAGTAATACGGTCGTGTTTCAGGAAGCATAAATGGAAACAAGATGGCGCTTCACATTGCTCAGTCATTGAGTTCGCCCATGCCTTTGCTAATGCTACGCCGACTATTCTGTGAGTACTCACCAATTCGGGTTGCTTCTTTGATTGAGTGTGTGTTGCTAGAACGCGGGTTTATTTGTGTAGATCCTTGCTCTTCGTGTAAGAGAGTTCTTAAACTAATTGCGTGGTTATCCTGCCTACTCGCGCTGCTTCTGCGTTTGGGTTTACCATCCACGCTACAGAGGCTAACTGCTAAGGCTTTTCTGTTCATCCCTCGGTTGCTCGTGACAAGTACTCCCATTATACTAAATGTATCGCCTCTTACCACACAGTATGACAGCAGAGTGACCCCTCCTATCAGTTATAACAATTAATATGAATGAGTACAACAAACTCAAAAACTGATAGTTCTGTTTACTTAAAATTGGAAACATCATTGCTTAAAACATTTTATGTAACTGATTACCTCATATTTTTTGAGTTTTGCCAACTTTTTAGGGTTTACAATGCAGTTCAGTTTTACACTGAATTTAGAAAGTTTTCTGGATTATGATTATCCCTATTACAGAGTTCTGACAATCAAACCAATTGTTTATTGTTTATACTACATCTTATGTTTTTTTTAT
The DNA here is from genome assembly GCA_030347435.1 of Clarias fuscus. Taxonomy (NCBI): domain Eukaryota; kingdom Metazoa; phylum Chordata; class Actinopteri; order Siluriformes; family Clariidae; genus Clarias; species Clarias fuscus. The sequence goes on along the minus strand of CM059204.1, from coordinate 45,139,966 downwards.
GCATTTTTATTTATTTTTTTATTTTTTATTTCCATAATTTTCATTTATACTGTATATATATATATATGTATCTTTCTTAAAATGTTTTATTTTAGTCCCCCCCATTTCCCCCCAAAGGCTTCGCCTTTGCCAGGCCACAGTTGTAAATAAGAAACCTGTTCTTAATCTGTCTTGCCTGGTTAAATAAAGGTAAATAAAATAAATAAAACCGAAGTTGATCTGTCTTATCGTTGGAGAACGTTAACCCCTGAATAGTCTTGTTTAATCCCCAAAAATCATTGCATTATTTGAAATCCACCATGGTGGAAAACAGACACACAGTAAGTCCTAGGCCTCTGACACTAACAGACGGATGATACAGATGTGGTTAAAAAATACCTCATTCTTCCTACTCGCATCTCTAAACATCAGTGAAAACTTGCCCGAGTTATTGATTATACAAGAACATAAGTGTTTTAAACGTTATTGATACACAAGGTCGGTCCTGCCTCACCTGTGAAAACTGGTAAAACATCTCTGATTGTTCCTTCAAAAAGAAAAGAAAAGAAAAAAAGAAGCACATTACATTTAATATTTTGGCATAATCCTAAATCATAACTCTTCTGTATGTACACTTCTCTCTTTACTGTTGTTTAACTCATACGTTTTATTCATCTACACTTTACAAAAATAATAAGCAGGGTTATGTTTTACCTTAGCTTTATCTTTTAGCATGTTGCTTATTAGAAATACTATTATTCTTATCTTTTAAATCACCTGATATACTGTACAGTATGTGGATGCAATATTTACTTGCCATGAAAGTAGTATTAACAAGTAAATTACCAATGTACATGTATCAATAAAAATAATTACAGCTGTAATGGTCAGTGTGTGTTCAACTGAGACTGATTCATTTACCATAGACTGCGAGATTAACATTGCTGATCTTGATTGTTTCTCTTTTAGGGTGTCTCTTTAAATGGTAGCTGCTGTAGACTCCTGTATCAGTCAGTCTCAGATTGTGTAACACCAGTGAACAGTTCCCCTTACGCAGCTCCTCCACAGGAACGTCCACACGTCCCTCATATCCCTCATCCTGATACGACCTCTCACTCAGTCGCTCAAACACAGTCTCAGATTCAGTGTTCCATCTAATATACGGTCTGTCAGTGTCTACACTCATCAGTTCACACGGCAGGACGGCTGTAGAACCCACTGGGCCAGATACACTGATCTCAGGTTCTCCAGAGAGGAGGACTGAGACGGGAGATTATAATATAGATTCATCTGGACAGAGCAGTTACTTTAATAACATTATGTTTTATCTGTTTTATAAAAAGTAAAAAAGGTGACTTACACACACAGACGCTGATCCACATGATGAAGATGTAGGAAAAGTTGTTCATGGTGCCTCAGTGTCTGCAGATTTACCACAACAAACAGAAACAGGTGTTGAAAAATAAATATGTATTAAAAATTTTTATATCTAAAATATGAATTAGAGTGCTTCTTGATATGATATTATTATTGTGAATGTTATCTAATTACAGACTACAGTATATTATATTATTTTAACAAACATGCACAAAAAAGCAGTTTACTATTTACAGTCCACCCAATGGGCTCAACATCCACTGACCTTTCAGCTCTAATCACACCACACCACATTCCCTCCGATCCTCCAGCACTGCTCGCCTGGGCCCACCATCTGTCAGGGATCGAGGAAGACATTCATCCAGACTCTTTTCTGTTCTGGCTCCTAGGTGGTGGAATGAACTTCCTCTAGATGTCCGTACAGCCGAGACTCTGGCAATCTTTGAGTCTCAGGTGCTTCTCAACAGCAATCGGCATTTGATAATATTTAGTATTGAAGGCCACCTATTATGCACAATTCATGTTTTAGTCATGTTTATGCAGAGGTCTCCATAACAAAAACACATTCCTTTATTCTAGTCTTGAGCATAACAAAACAGAAACAAAGTTCTCCATTATCTCAACATTATCTCTTTATGAATTGCAAACTTTGCTTTTTATGAAAAAATTAAAATAATAATAAAAAAAATCATAGCCATGGAACTTAACAATAGACAGCAAATAAAAAAAAAACATGAAAGAAAGACAGGAAACAAAATGAAAAAAACAAACAAACAAAAAACAACAACAGCATGAATTAATAAAACAACAAAACAGCACTGAAGCACCACAAATAAACACTAAAAAGTGTGTTTAATATGATGTAAGATAATGTAAGATATCCTCCAGGGTCAAGACTAGAAAATAGGTTTACTGTAACAAAAGTTATATTTATAAATATTAAATTTAATTAATATAAACTTTTGTTCTTCTCCCATTACTGTAATCAAAAATTATCTTTAATAACTCCAAAATATAGTAGAGTAACAGAAAAAAACAGTTGTAAATAACAACAAATAAAAAAAAAATACAAAGATATAAATTAAATCCAAGAATAATATGTAAAATCATTAATGTGTTAACAATTTGTCAGAATGTAGACTGAAGGAAACACGGAGAGATGTTGAAGTCTGTTTTTCTAATAGACCTAATTAGCTTCAGAGATTTACTGTAAGAAGTGACTTTATAAATGTGTGAAATAAAGCAGTTGCCACTTTTAATATCTTTGCTTAAAAATTAAGGATTTAAAAAAAGAAGGATGTTTCAAACATGTTTAGTTTTACAGATTTTCATGGTAATAAAAATTTTATTTTTAAGACTAAAAGAGTGGGTTACATTGAGATGGTGAAAGAGATGACATACTGTATTAGGCAAGTTACTTTCTTTTGCTTTCTTAAACTCAAAATAAACATTACATCTACTGTATCACAGAAAGCACACTTAGTATCTGCCTCTAAATACTGAGATGATGCAGAGTTTACAGAGTACATCTCATGGGATCTTTAAAGGAACTTTATTTGCTTTTGTTGTAACTGCCAGGCGTCAATTCCTTGAATAAAAGATTGCTAATGGAATTTCCATTAATAAATAATGAGAGGGAGGGGTAGACAAAGTGGGAAAGTGCATACAGTCAAGATATGAGGACTCTATCAAGAATGCTCAGGTCCATTTGAAAGAAGGTGTTGAAAAATGATTTTGCATTCAATGATTTTTCCTACAGAATTAGGGCTTTGTCTGCATTTGGAATATTGATCTGTAGACCAGAAGCACTAGAGACAAACTGACAGAATAATTAGCTCATCTCTCTCTCTCTCTCTCTCTCTCTCTCTCTCTCTCTCTCTCTCTCTCTCTCTCTCACTCACACACACACACACACACACACACACACCACTGCTGTGATTTCAAATTGAGCTCCCAAACATTTACAAAAAAAAAGCCATCATCACATATAATACATAATTATACTTTCAGAGGTTTAGTCCTGTTATAAAGTATACTGTGCAGCAGCAGTGCAATATGAGACTTTACTGTACTGCAGTAAAGGAGAAACACCCACACCCATATACAGTAGTCATATCTAATACACACACACACACACAATCGCACATCATTTAGACCAATCTGAATAATCCTCTGAAATGAAACATGCATGCAGGGTCCTACCTTTTAGAAGTTACAGTATGAGGTCGTCATATTTTACAGTAAAGCCCCCCTGAACTACAGTACAATCTGCTTTAATAATCTGCTTTAATAAAGTCCACTGCAGTAAAGTCCAGGTCTGAGCTCAGATAGTCAGTATTTATTGTGATGTTCAGCCTGGAGTCTGTCATGGTGGAAAACTGAAAGTCTGCTTTTCCATCTCATCATGACTCTGCCTGTTCCTGTACATTAATCCGCCGACAACACTCCCCCACATCCCCACACCCCCCACCCACACTAATGTGCAGTCAATAATGTAACAGGAAACCCTCAGTAATGGGTCTGAATATGGCAATGATTTGAGACTCTCTAGTCCGCATTCAACGCTCTCTGATGTTCAGCCTGGAGTCTGTCATGGTGGAAAACTGTTTCACTTCCAGTATGTGCAATAATCTGCTTTTTGTTTGCATCATTACCCCGGCTATTCTCATAATTCAATTAAATTCGATTAAATTTTATTCGTATAGCGCTTTTAACAATGTTCATCGCCGCAAAGCAGCTTTACACAATCAAAAGTATTATTTAAGTTTGTATGAAATGTGAATATGTATGAATCAAAATTGTCAGAAAGTCCCTGATGAACAAGCCGAGGGCGACAGTGGCAAGGTAAAACTCCCTGAGATGGCAGTAGGAAGAAACCTTGAGAGGAACCGGACTCAACAGGGAACCCATCCTCATCTGGGTGAAACAGGAAGCAGGAATTGATCTCCATTCATACTGTGTGTTGGGTGGCAGGCTGTTCAGTATAATAGTTGTTAACAGATGTTAATTGATGTTAATATGGAGTCCAGGTCGTTATTGGAGGCTCAGGTAGACTTGTAGGAAATTCCAGTCCTGAACTATCGAGCGACTGCAGCCAAGTCCGCAGAGAAACAGCTGTCAACATCATGCGAGGCCAGAACCGTCTGCCTAGTAGAGTGAAACCATCCCCAGACATCATAACCCCCCCCCCCACCACCATCACAACCACCATCCGGGCCGGATGCAGCGGATCCTGTAACAAGATTAAGATAAGTATTGTAATGCTAGTAAGTACTCCATAATAGCCTTGAGAAGGAAATGAGGCCATGATGTGTGACTGCTGGAGGTTTACAGACAGAAACTCTCTTTGTCTATTTTATTCCTGAACCCCAACATTATACATGATCTATGGAGAGTGATTCTGTCATACATCTAGTAAAGTATTGATGATTTAATCATCAATCAACAATTAAAGACATTGTTAAACAGATCTAAAACAATAGTTGGTCTTGTTTAATGTCTGATAGCAAAACTTTCTTTTTTCTTGCATTCCTACAAAAACTCTAATTAAATTAAAAAAGGAAAATTAATTACAAATATAAACTGTTACATTTTCAGAGTGTCAGACTCTCTTATCCAGAATGACTTACAGAAAATGCTTTGAAGTTTCCGTCATTGGATACATACTTTCACTGGGTTACTAGGTTACTAAATCAGTGCCATCAGATACAAAACATATACAGCTTCAGGCGCCGTTTAAAGATTCAGCTGTACAGTGTATGCTATTTTAATATAGAAATATTAAATTACAGTTTTTCTGAAATGCTAAAACACAATTCCTAAAATCTCATCTCTTTGTCTCAAAACACTAAACACAAACTCTAAAATTAAAGCTACAGTCACAAAACCTTCGACTTCTGTTGCAAAACCAAACATTTGACCCAAAACTATTTTAACTTTATCCCACATCAAGCACTACTGTCAAAAACCACACAAAACCAGCCAATGTGCAAACACAACTTAGCAACGATTACACATGACATAAATAAATACAGAACACTGTGCGATAGCAGGAAAACAATATGTCTTTATTAATTTATTATTGTACTTACTGTACATTTATAAAAGAACTGCAGCAAATAAATTACAGTGGTGTACTTGTAATTCTGTTACAGCAAAAATTAATTAAATAATACACTACAGTAAACATAGAAAAACACAATTGTGGACTTATGGATCCTGTCGTCTGTTGGGGTCTGGCCACAGGATCTCATCAACATCACAAGCAATGTCTTCTCTTCTTAAGCATCGGGGAAAATATTCCCTTGTGTCCAGAATCCATCCTTGGATTCACCTTACGTCAATGTCTCCGGCATATGGTTGGCGGTCATACAAGTGCCATCTCTAAGCGGAAAAAAATTATCCGACAGGGTTGAGAAATGGCGAGTAAGGGGGCAAATACAAAACTTCAAATAGATCATGGTTTGTGAATCAGTTCTGAACGATAGCAGCCCGATGGAAACTGACATTGTTCCACACAACAACAAACCTGGTCTGCTCTGGTCTGTCCTGTACAAATGCATTATAAAGTGCATTTAGAAATGTGATTATGTGTTGCGCATTATATGGACCCAGTTTGGAATGTTGGTGCAGTATCCCTCGGATATCACAATGTGATATTTCCCCCACGCTGCCCCGGGACATGCAAAACTGCCCTTTGGCCAAATATATTACGTCCCCGTCGTCTACTTTTGCTAAGGTTGAATCCAGCCTCGTCAATGTAAATAAATTCATGAGGCTGGGCAGCTCCATCCATGTCCAACATTCGCTGCAGTAAAAATATTTTGTTCTTTACAACAAAAAAAAAAACATATTGTGGATGACATTACTCAAAACACAACTACAACTACACTACTACACATAAAGAACCACACCACCAGACCACACATGGTACCTGTGTACAGTAGCTTTCTGAATATACAGTATCAATGTGGTACTGATTCAATGGTACATATTCAGCTGTTACCCATTCAGTATTGTAAATGTAAAGGACTGTAACACTTACCTGTACATATTCATGTCGAAGGTCTTTGACCCTGGCACTATTCCTCTCAAATAGAACCCTGTACAGTTGCTTCATGGTCATGTTGTGCTTTACCAAGATCCGATAGTGATAGTGCTAATGCTTACTCTATTTATGTTGTTGTATACCTGCCTATCTTCAAGTATTTGTTGCTGTATCCGGTGGAGACAGATTGGATTGTTTGCTCTGACTAGATCCACAATGACAAGTTCCTGCTGTTGGGTGAACAGGCATTGGCGCCAGCCCCCAGTAGGTCTTCTAGCCATTCTGTAGAAAAATGCAACCCAAATTGTTATTGGTTTGCTTCTTTTTTACAGTACTGTATATACTGTACTTTACCATGTATACCATACACAGTACTGAAACATCTCAACACGTTATCACCGTACTGTATGTTTCACAAAACTACTACTTTTGTTCAAAAAGCAGCATAAGCCATCTTGAAAGTACATGCGATATGGCCATGTGATATGATACAGTACTGTACATACTCTAGATATAGTCTGAGTAGAGCAGAGAGATGAAGACATACCTGTTTTCCAGTCGAAATGTCCTTATTATGGATGCAACCGTGAAACGGCTTAGATTAGGGTGGACTCTCTGCCAGCTTCCCTCATAGTCAGGCCATGGTTGATGACATGATCCACCAAAGTTGCTCTGATGTCATCAGAAATAATGGGCCTTGTATGGCCTCTTTGACCATGTCCTCCTCTCTCTGTCTTCCTCTAACTCTACCTCTGCCTCCAGCTCTCCCTGCTTCCATGCTTGCAAAGTTCTTTTTGTAGCTGGCTGAGTGGTGTTCCAATTTGAGAGTAAGTATTTTCAGGTGTGTCTCTAAGTATTTTCAAATGCACAATGTGTATTGTATTTTGAATAGATGTGTTTTGCCAGTGGTACCTTGAGATTTCATTTTTGAATTAAGTGTCTTATGCATGAAATTGAGTGCGTGTCTTGCAGAATTGCGACTAAAATGCTAAGCAGAACTTCCTGGCACTTGCTGGACTTTCTTGGACGCCCTGAAACCTTCTTAACAAGAATTGAACCTCTTTCCTTGAAGTTCTTGATGATCCTATAAATTGTTGATTTAGGTGCAATCTTAGTAGCCACAATATCCTTGCCTGTGAAGCCATTTTTATGCACACGTTTCTTTGCAGGTCACCATGGTTAACAATGAAAGAACAATGATTTCAAGCAGCATTCTAACCCAATCAGCCTGACATAATGATCTCCAGCCTTGTGCTCGTCAATATATCTCAGACGATTACTGAAATGATCTCAGCAGGTCCTTTAATGACAGCAATGAAATGCAGTGGAAAGGTTTTTTTATTTTATTTTTTTTCGGGATTAAGTTAATTTTCATGGCAAAGAAAGACTATGCAATTCATCTGATCACTCTTCATAACATTCTGGAGTATATGCAAATTGCTTTTATAAAAACTTAAGCAGCAACTTTTCCAATTTCCAATATTTATGTAATTCTCAAAACTTTTGGCCACGACTGTACATAAGAATAGCTGCATGTTTATTTATTGTGCACTGTGCATATTTTGCATTATTTGCATATGAATAACACTGTGGTCAATAAGGGGTATAGGTTCATATATATGTACTGTATAAGCAAATTGGTGAGAGCGATTAATGTACATAAAATACAGGTAAGTAATAAGGACATGGTACATATACCGTAATAGTAATATGCAGTACATTATAACAGTGCAAACAGTGTGCATACGACATGTCAAGAAGATAACATGCTCAAATAAACACAATATTACATGTTTACTTCATTCCTTCTGATCAGGTCCACCACTGTGGTGGCAATCTGCAAAGTTGATAATGCTGTTTAAGGCACAGGCAGGTACGCAGTCATGGGTGAAAAGGGAATTTAAGACAGAACACAACACACACCCCTGAGGAACTCCAGTGCTGAGAGTCAGACTGGGAGAGGTGAGATTGTTTAGTTGTATAGACTAGACTGTGGTCTACTAATATATTACAGTTTGCAGATAACAGTTTGGATTTATAATTATTATAGTCATATATAACTGTGTAAATGAACATACAGTGAAAGATTGTAGATCAGTAGCAAAATATAAGTCAGGTTATCAGCAACTAAATTCATCGGGGCGTCACACGAGACTCTGTTACAGTTCAGTGTTCCTTCCGGAGTGGTATGTGACATTATACAGTGGATCATATGTAGGATAAAAGGGAGAATATACATTTAATTATTCATCTATCTTCGATACTTGTTCTAGACAAGGTGCCAATCCATCACAGGGCGCACACACACACAGCAAAACATAGTAATATTTTAAATCATAGGTCAGAGATCTCCATTATATACAATCTGTTATGTAGAACAGACACTCTCACACAGACTCTCATAGAATTCTGATCAAATGTCCTTGAGATCGTCTCATTTAATGTGAGCAGTAATGATAATGAAGGTCTGCTGTAACTGTGCAGTGTAACAGCAGCTTAACTCAGAGTAAAGTGCAGATGTTTGGATCATTTGATACACCACGCTGTGAGAAGAACAAACTGGTTTCTCCAGAACAAAATCCTGTTCAAGATCAGTTCTGGAAAAAAGTCCAGTCTCACTAATGACCTCACTCTACATTACATGACTTTCAAAATGTCTGCTCAGTGACCATTCCAGTTTACAGTAGATGAGGGGAAAAACTGTGTGGTCTTTTGTGGTGATTTAAGAGCAACGAATCCATTATCTATGTGCTGTAGAAAAATAATAAACTTTACATAATAACTCTTCTTATAATATCAAACTGTGCTTTAATGCCTAATAATTTATACCTTAGCTCAGTAAGCTGCTGTCTGACAGTCAGCTTTAACCTTAAGAACAAACACTGCTATAACATATGAATTAATAAAAATATATACTTTTAGTTGATCATCTGTGGAGATTCTCAGTTCTCAGTCTAATGCTTATCCCAGAAGTGCTGTTCGGGGGAAACCCAACACTCATTAATTTCATCAGGACATGTTATATTTTCCTTGGCTTGGAGTGTCTTAGAATTTAGGTTTTAAGCTTATGTTCATTAATTGGCCAGTTCTGATCATTCAGCATCACACAATGTGTACTTTACTGTGTGGGATTGAAACACACAGTCCTGTACACAGCTGTAGGTCACACTCATGTTTCTCAACAGAAGAGCTGGACGAGTGAACATGAGACGAGGGACAGGACCAGGACCAGTGGGTGAGGACTCTTCATAACTGCATCACCTGCAGAGAGACAGCAATAATTACTGAAAACATTTCAGCGACCTGGTTTTATAAACGCACACTTTCTCCTAAGAATGTTGTTTATACTAATACTAACATAGCTCTTATGTCCAGCAGCAGGTATCAGATGAAAGATTCCTCACAAATTTATCAAAATATCCTCAGAAATGAACAAGATTCCATTTATTTATTTATATATTTATTTATTTTACAATAATATGCATTAGTAATAAATAATCTTTTCTATGAATCCATTTAGGGACCATTAAGGTCAGTGGTGACCATTGTAGTGTATTTATTGCTATTTTCTTTTCAACAATCACACAAAGTGGGTAATTTGGGATCACCAGTTATCTTAATCAGAATGTCTTTGGACTGTTCGAGGAAACCGGAGTACCCGGAGGAAACCCACCAAGCACGGGGAGAACATGCAAACTCCATGCACACAGACCCAGAGGGAAAGGAATTGAACCTGGTTCCTGGAGGTGCAAAGGTGACAGTGCTAAGCACTACGCCACCATGCCACCACATCTTTTAATCCTATCAAATATAATAATATTATGTTTAGTTGACATAGTTTATTTGTTAATAATAATAATAATAATAATAATAATAATAAGCAATTAAACAGTAGTTCACTAATTAAACTGCACAAATTATGAGATAGATCACTTCAACTTTGCTACAGCTGCTGCCAGCAACTGTATGTTCATGTGCAGGGAAATAAAGTGGAAAAACAAAGCTGCATGTCATAGGATTTATGTTTCGGTGTACTCTGGTCCTGAAGTGAGAGCAAAGTTTAAAGTGTTCTACATAGTCTACATTTGTGGATAATGACAATTACTTATACTAATAATGTTATAATGTGGGTTTAAAAAAAAAATAGAAAGTGGTAACCAGTAACAGTTGACAGTCTCAGGACTAAAGCTACCTGGGAACTGTACAATCCCCTTTGTGAAAGAGCAAAGAGACATGGGTTTGAATAAGGTGGATAAAGCTCTGCTGTTCATGCTACGGTGCACGACTTCCTCAGTGCCAGAGATATACGTACACCTCTCCTTCGTCACACCCGGTGCCACCTGCAGGCTGGGTGCTCATACATCTACAAGGCTTGTGCTTCATTTTAAAGTGATGCCATAAAATGAACACCTGCATTTAAACCAATGCTTTATTAACTATATACTTTAATATTGATTACATTAAGGGATTGGGGGTAGGGGTGGTCTAAAAGAATGCATCAGCAGGAATCTTGTCATGCTTCTTTTTGCTGTTCTTACCAACCCTGTGGGTGTAACATGCCAAATAATATATCAAATCATTCTAATTGCATATTTAACACTTGTAGCCAAGTTCCGATCTTTTATCTGATAACAAATGGAAAAGATATGTAAGCATGCTTTTTATTATGCAAAAAGCAATATAGGTTGGTACTGACTCACCTGTGGGAGCCGGTGGAACATCTCTGATTGAACCTTTAGGAGGGGAAAGTAAGAGAAAAAGCACATTACATTTGATATTTTTGCACAATAATAAATCATAAATCATCCTTCCTGCCCTGCGATGGATTGGCACCCTGTCCAGGGTGTACCCTGCCATGTGCCCTAAGTCTCCTGGGATAGGCTCCCAGGCCCCCGTGACCCTGAATACAGGATTAAGCGGTATAGATGATGAGTGAGTGAGTGAGTAAATCATCCTTCCTGTGTATGTTGACTTCTCAGTGACACTGTGGGTTAGGTGAAGGTCAGACTCACTAATAATGTGACTCAGTGTTTCTCTTCCCCAGTCTTAACTATCACTCCATTACTGTTGTTAAACCCACACTTTATTAACCCACACTTTACACAACAATCAGCAGGATTATGTCTTATATTAGCATGTAGTATAATAGCAATAATATAGCTCTTGTATTTTACAGTATATGATGATTGCATTAAATCAAATTACATTAAATAATATTTACAAGTAAAGAAACAATGTACTGTACAAATGTCTAGAAAAATAACTTCAGCTGTGATGTCAGTGTGTGTTCTACTGACTCATTTACCATAGACTGAGAGTTTAACACTGTTGATAGGGAATGTTTCTCTTTTGGTCGTCTCACTGTCTGGTAGCTGGTGTAGACTCCTGTATCTGTAAATGTCAGATTGTGTAACACCAGTGAACAGTTCCCCTTATGCAGCTCCTCCACAGGAACGTCCACACGACCCTCATATCCCTCACCGTGATACAACCTTTTACCCAGTCGCTCAAACACAATCTCAGATTCAGTGTTCCATCTAATATACAGTGTGTCAGTGTCTACACTCGTCAGTTCACACGGCAGGACGGCTGTAGAACCCACTGGGCCAGATACACTGATCTCAGGTTCTGCAGAGAGGAGGTCTGAGATGGGAAAATGAAAGTCTGAATGAATCCTGACAGTCCGCTTGTTATCAAAAACGTTGTCTAATTACTTTTATTTAAGCAAAGGAAAAAAAAACTGAAATGTGACTTACACACACAGAAGTTGATCCACACAATGCAGATGTAGAAAAAGTTGGTCATGGTGTCTCAAGGAATAAGTCTTCAGACAAAATGCTACCACTAAGGTAAAGTAAACATGGGGTTTTATTCTCAAATATAATGCTCAGTGTCATGCTGAATGTTTAGCTACTTTTTATTATTGTTATTATAAATGCAGTTCAGGTGCAGTGCACACTGTAGAATGTGTGTTAATCATGGATAGATCTTTACACTGGGTTACTAGGTTATTAATTACATACCACCAGTAAAATACTGTTGGGAATTTATTTTTGGGGGAGGTGGAGGTAATCCATGGATGTTATATTTAAAATGCTAAATATTCATATACAGTACCTAAGAACAAGGACAATCATAATGAGAAACATATAGAAAATCATTAAATCATTAATTGTAAATGATAAACTCAGAAAAACACGCCATCATATTAATCACAGATGATAACAGAAATGGGAATCGCCTATGTTAATGCGATGGGTTTACCTGAACCACTACGCAACATCCAGCCACACAGCATCTGCAGATGATTTAAGTCTCAGAACTTTCTCAACAACATTCAGTATTTGATGATATTTAGTATTTTTTACTAAATATGAATTTTACTCAAGTTTAGACATTCAGATGGATCTCCAGTGTATATGAACACACTAAAATTAAGTGCAAAAACACTCCTTCATTCTAGTAAGTGAAGAAAACTAAAAATGAAAAACTTTTCATATTGCATTTTTTTCTGCTTATTTTTTTATTTTTATTATTGTAATCATGTGTTTAATGGAAGAATGAAACTTGCATAAAAATGAGTGTCATTCAAGAGTGAGAAAATGATTTTAGTATAATTAATGGTAGATAAAGAAAAGATGACAGTTTAATGCTTATACATTCAGTTCCTGAGTAGAAAACAGAAGTACTAGTGCTTGTGTGCAGTAAGTCAATAAAGACTCTAAAAATAAATATTGCAGGGCTTTTGAGTCTTTTGCAAAACAGTGCAGGTAAAATTTTAGATACATGCTTTTTATACAGATATAAAAAGTACTGACAGATATTTTATATAATACTGTGATGGCAAGCCTACATCCAGAGCCTCCTACCAGGTGAAAGCCCCTTGCTCAAGCAAGAAAAAAGTATACAGCACCTCGGACAGCTCCGCTGCATGCCCAAGAGGGACAGATCACTGGACTGGCAGTAAACTTTCTCCGACTGTTCTCTATTTGTACTGACATTATAGACTCAGCATGTTCCAGAAACTGCTCGAAATGGGGCAGGGCACAGAGAAGAATCTCTGGCCAAAGCTCAACTGCCTCATCAGCTTCTTCACCTTCAACATCTGCCAGCCCTGTCCATCAATCAACCTTGAAGCTCCAGGGATTGCAGCCCTTCCACCAACACACCTAATCCTCACTTCACTACCTTCCTTACTGACTGATTCTTCACATTCCTTTTTCTTATATTCTATATAGTAACTAAAATAACTTGAAACAATACAAGGGAGAAATACATGGATACAAATTGGACATTAATATGTAAGAAGACAGAGTAAAGGAAATTTGGCTGGATGATAAACTCATATTACAAATCCCCTGCTAAATCACACACACACACACACACACACACACACACACACACACACACACACACACACACACACACACACACACACACACACACACACACACACACACACACACACAATCACTATTATTTTTATATCACTGCTGTGTTTAAAGAGACAGGTTCCTAATAGGAAGATTAAACAGGCACTCACAACGTATTATTTACATAGAGGAATGTAAAATATGATATTATAATAATTTATGTTAACAAACACACCAACACACACATCTTTGCTGTATTCACAGAAACAGACATTTTAACTAATTAAAAGCATTATAAATATTATTTAAAAATACTTTGATGATACAGTACCGTTTTCTGAGCTCTTGTACTGCAGTAGAGGTTTAGTCCTGTTATACAGTGCAGCACCGGTGCAATGTGAAACCCAGTGTAAAGGAGACGTGATGCCACGCCCTAGAGTCATATTGTAAACAGACACACACACACACTCCATCTACAACAGTCAAAAATCTAATAAAAAAGATAATAAAGCCCACTGCAGTAAGGTCAAGCTTTGAGCTCAGATAGTCATTATTTTCAGTCCAGAGTCTCTGTTATGGGGAAAAAAAAACTGTGTGCTAAAGTCCACCTCCTCATTCCTTTACCTTTTCTTATGCATTATACAATTATTTTGAATAATTGTTGCAAATGCACCCAGTAGAAGCTAATATTCTCCTCTAGAGGATTTATACAATCAGCACCAAACCAAATCTCATTTTTGAGATCTCACAGTTCAGGTGCTGTTAGATATTAGCAACAGTAAGTGGCTATTTTGGAAATTGGAGAAGCCATCCTCTTTTCAGCTTCAGCTTTTTTACAGATGGTGTGATGTTTGCTTCCAGAATTTGATGGTATTTAGTGGAATCCATTCTTCCCTCCATCCGTGCAATGTATCCTTTGCCACTGGCTGCAACACAACCACAAAGCATGATAGGCATGATAGTTGGCGAGGTGTTCTTTTCATGAAATGGTCCTCCTTTTTTTTCTCCAAACATGCCTTTGCTGATTGTGGATAAAGAGTTCTATTTTAACTTCATCAGTCCACAGCACTTGTTTCCAAAACGCATCACGTTTCTGTAGATGTTCTGTTGCATACTTCTGAGATTGGATTTTATGATGGGACGCAGGTAAGGTTTTCTTCCTCTGACTCTTCCATGAAGGTCTTGCGGAACGGTGCACCACCACTCCTGAGTCTGTTAAATCTTCCTGCAGGTTTTTTGCAGTCAATTGGGGGTTTTGATATGTATTTCTGACCAGCATACGAGCAGTTCTCTCCGAGAGTTTTCTTGGTTTTCCAGATCTCATCTTGACCTCCACAGTTCCCCTGAACTGCCATCTCTTAATTACATTTCTCATTGTGGAAACTGCAAGCTGACAACAATTTGCTATCTTCTTGTAGCCTTCTCCTGCATTGTAGGCATCAATAACTTCAATTTTCAGAGTCTTACACAGCTGCTTAGAGGAACCCATGGTTGTTGAGTGTTAGCAAGTGTTAGAGTCCATCTTCATGGTCTTTCCCACATATGGGAAAGTTATGGTATGGAGAAGCCCCAAGAAAGCGTACCACCAAGACTGTTGCATGCCCAGAGTAAAGTGGAGGTGGATCAGTGATGGTTTTTGCTGCAATATTATGGCATTCCCTACAGTAGGCTGTCACAGGCATTACTAGGGGGACAACGTGTAGATCCAGTAGCAGAGGGAGAGAGAGAGAGAGAGCAAGATCCGTAATGTGAAGACAAAGAGGAAAATGATAAACCAGACGGGGTTGTAACCGATAAATTATGCCTAGAGGAACCCATGGTTGTTGAGTGTTAGCAAGTGTGTGCACAAGGTTTGAAGACTCAAAGTATTTTTAAAGCTTTGAAGTTTTCATTTACTAATGACAACTGTTGCCATGCCTCAGATCTAACAAGCTGATTAAGGTCTGAAACCTTGTAAAAAAATATAAGACTCTGAAACTCTTAGGGTGCCCAAACCTTTTCATGGGTTTCATGGCTAAATTTGACCAGCCTGGTGGCCAGTCTTAATTTTTTGCACATTCTACCAGTAAGAACAGAGTGTGAAGGTTTAATTAGCAGAGTAATTGCACAGTTTTGCTTAAAATATTGCAATATTATGATGTCACCCAGAGTTCAAAAGAGAACTAGTCACAAAGACTTACTGTCCTGGTCACAGATGCGCCAGCATGTCTCGCTAGCGCATCTGTGATCAAGACGGTAAGTCTTTGTGATGTATCAAGAGCCACGGTATCCAAGGTAATGTCAGCATACCATGAAGAAGGACAAACCATATCCAACAGGAGTAACTGTGGACGCAAGAGGAAGCTGTCTGAAAGGCATGTCCGGGTGCAAAAAACATAAAACCACAGCTGCCCAACTCACTGCAGAACTCAATTCTCCTGGTTCCACCAAAACAAGTGGACATGTATTGTTCTCTGATGAGTCCACCGTCACTGTCTTTCCCACATATGGGAGAGTAATGGTGTGGAGAAGCCCCAAGAAAGCGTACCACCCAGACTGTTGCATGCCCAGAGTGAAGCATGGAGGTGGATCAGTGATGGTTTGGGCTGCAATATCATGGCATTCCCTACAGTAGGCTGTCACGGGCGTTACTAGCGGGGACAACATGCAGATCCAGTAGCAGAGGGAGAGAGAGAAACAGGAGAGAATTAAGAACTGCAGAGAGAAGATGGAAGAAATCACAGCTTGGCGCTGATCTTGTCTTTTACCTGGACTCTTCTTTCCAAATTCTCATTTATTGTGACTTCTGCCAAAACTGCCATCTACAGAGAAAAACTGGAAGCCTTTGCACATGATCCTGGAAAACTCCATAATATCTTCTCCTCACTACTTAACCCACCGGCCCCTCCCATCCAATCCTCTCTGACTGGTAGTGACTTTGCCACATTCTACGACGGGAAAATTGCAGCAATGCACCAGTCCTTTGCTCCCAACCCAACTCCTACATCAGAAATTCCTGAACTTCCTTTTCCTCCCTTAACAGAATTTTCCAACCATCTCATCATCCAACCTCACCATCTGTTCATTAGACCCAGTCCCTTCCACAATTCTCCAGGGGATCTCAGGAGACCTCCTTCCCATCACAACCATCATCAACCATTCCATATCATCTGGTTATGTTCCTGCTGTTTTTACTAAGGCAAGGGTTATTCCCATTCTCAAGAAAACCTGCCTGGGTTTAGCAGAAGTTAGCAACTATCGCCGGGTATCACTTCTGTCTTTTATTTCCAAAATTCAAAAGTTGACATGGGGGGGACCCACATCTGCCCCACACAGACTCTCTATTGGTGTCCTACAGGGCTCAATACCTGGTCCTCTTCTGTTCCCCCTCTATACCCGTTTTTTTTGGTAAGGTCATATCATCACATGGATTTCCATTCAATTGTTTTGCATATGACAGACAACTTTCTCAGTTGGGAGGATGATTCTCTCCTTTCCTCCCTCAGAAACTCAGATTTCACCACTCCACTTCTCTGCTTCCTGCACTGGCTTCCTGCTGCCCGCATCAAATTCAAAACCCTGATGCTCGCCTACAAAGCTAAAAATGGCACAGCACCCACTTACCTCTCTGCTCTAACTACAGACCACCTGTCCACCAATCCCTCCGATCCTCCGGCACTATTTGCCTCGTTCCACCATCTCTCAGGAATTGATGACGACATTCATCTAGACTCTTTTCCGTTCTGGCACCTAAGTGATGAAACTTTCTCTAGATTTCTGTAGAGCTGAGTCTTTGACAATCTTTAAAAGACAACTCAAGACAACGTATCTGTTTAAAAAAATAAAATAAAATAAAATTAATTAATTAAACAAATTATATTCCCAATTGTGTTTGACTGATGGCAATTAGTTAGTAACCTAGTAACCCAGTGTAAGTATCTATCCAGTGATGTTAACTTCAAATAACTTTTTGTAAATGTTAGAACCAAATCAAGGTTGATGTTATAAATTCTTGGAATCTCTCAACTGCCTGCCCAGATTAAATTTCACTTCAATTAAATTTTATTTGTATAGCGCTTTTAACAATTGTCATTGTTGCAAAGCAGCTTTACACAATCAAAAGAATTATGGAAGTTGTATGAAATGTGATTATGACAGAATCAAAATGAAAATATTTGCCCCTGATGAGCAAGCCAAGGAAAAACTCTCTGAGATCAACCTGCAGCTTCCAGTCTGATGTGATGAGAGCAGGCTGGCTGATTTTTGCTGTACTTGCAGCTGCTCACATGCTATTACAAAGGTGATTCTCCTCTGGCTGGTGACAATATTTGTTGTTGGCTACTGCACGTGAAATAGCTCTGCTTCAGGACCAGATCGTGTCGCCAGCAGTAGCAGCCATCTCTAGGGGCAGCTACTCAAAATATGCTACAGGGACCCTTGTCTGGGACAGAGTGGACAAGTCGGAACTTCACT
Source organism: Clarias fuscus (assembly GCA_030347435.1). Lineage (NCBI taxonomy): Eukaryota > Metazoa > Chordata > Actinopteri > Siluriformes > Clariidae > Clarias > Clarias fuscus. The sequence continues at coordinate 45,121,738 of CM059204.1, read as the reverse complement.
CTTGCCCCAGACATGCAAGTTGGTTGGGCTGAGGAGCACATCGTAAACAGCTTGGAACAGGAAAATTGTGGCTCTGTCTTCCAGATGTTCCAGGTGAGCTTCCTCTCCAGTGCTCCTTCCCACCTTGTCCATGTCCCCTGTTGCTGCATGCGTACTGCCCTGCTGGTCCTCACCTCTTTGACACCTGCTTGGACCTCCTCTAGGATCAAGTGGCATTGATCCTTGCCATGAGCTTTGTTGTACTGTGGCTTTGGGATTGCTTCTAGTCCTGCTCGCTCAGTTGCCACAGTGCCCACGGCCAAGACTTTGCTCCAGTAGCTTTTGTGCTCTCCACTTTCTTCCCATTCATATTTCAATGCCTGCTGCTGTTACTCTGGAATCTTCAGAGCCTTGGTAGAATAATGCCTCTCTTATACAAGAAACCCTGAACTCCTCCACGCTGCTGATGGGAAGTTGAAGATTATCGCTTCTGCTATACAGCACTACAATAGTGAGACTGCAAGGTAGGCCAAGCCATCTTCAGAGATAGCAGCTGTTCTTCCTCACCAGGATCTCTATTGTAGACACAGACACTTGATTCACCAAAAGTGGCTAAATGATCCATGGCAAGATGCTATGCTGGTATGTCCATGCCTTGAATCTGCCAGATAAACCAGACTTGTCTACTGCCAACAGTTTCTTAATAGTTGTCTGGACTGAAGCGGTGTCTCAGTGCAGCCACTTACCTGGGCTAGTGTCTGGTTTCTCATTGATTCATGGTATTACTACAGCATCCACTGAGAAGTGAAACTTGTCCACTGAGAGCGAAAGCTTAACCAGGCCCTAGAGAATCCACCAGCACCCAGGCACTGAGGTAGTGGTCACTGTCAAGTAGTCCATAAACACTCTGATCAAGTACTGCCAGATCCCATATCATAACTTGAAGTAATTACTTTGCCATGCAAAAGTATTTATACCCTTTGAACTTTTCCATATTTTGTCATTTTAAATTATACTATTTACTGTTTACTATTTTACTATTTACAATTTTACTAATTAGGTGACACCTAGATGTATCCTTTCAGATGCAGTGTTACATTACCGGTCAGTAGTGTTTTTAAGTATCATGTGGAAAAGGCAAAGAAAAAGACACAGTGGCATTTTTTTTATGCTACACGACCTTTAAAGCACTAGATGTTGCATTGCTGTACAGTTGCAGATGAACTGGAGGACAATTTGAACTATTTCAAACGAAGAACTTTCAGTTAAAACTACACTGTCACATTTGCAAAATAGTTGAAGAGGAATTTCTGAAACTAGAAGCTAATGAGAAGATCATTGAGAAGATCACTAGCCCCACACCAGCGGTTTAACCCACCGTCACACCTCTTAAACCAAATGATCCTGACAAAGTAAGAACATACAGCATGCACCAAGCCCAGAGGGCCAGAGAGAGAGAGGACACACCACAGCACACCATCAGCTACATCTTTACCAAGACAGCAGATACATCACCACATACACCTCTCACCTTGGATTAAAGTGCTACAAATGACTGACATATCTTCAGGTAAAGAAGTGTTTCAAGATGCAATATGCCAAAGACTGCAAGGTTGCTCTGTGTCAAAAATCTTCCTCCCAGACTGAACATAATAATCTCTGAGAACTGTTCAAGAAGGTCAAAGTGGTCTCATGCTCAATCTAGAAAAACAGGTCCAGACCTGAATTCCCCAAACTTCTATTCATTGCAAGAGTTTGCAAGATATGACTAACAGTCGGTTCATCAAAGGTGTTTATTTTATTTCAGAAACATTACATCAACTCACAAGACAAGACACACCATGGGTATGGGGCTCAGAGCAGCAAAAAGCACTGAAGCTAAAAGATGGTTTCACAAGTGACATAGACATGTCATAATTCTTCCCAAACAGGGAGACAGAGTTAAATGTCGATGCCAGCTCTGTTGAACTTGCTGCTATCCTCTTTCAAAAAAGGAAAAAAGAGGTGACATCCACGCATTTATCTTTAGGACTATACCAACTGTTGTTGCTATATACATGGACAGAAAGTGCTGTGAAGAGTAACAAAGTGCTGTCAAATTTTGTTTTGTTTTTCCTGTTTCATATAGTTTGAAATGCGTTTACTGTGCAAATACTTTTTTTTTTCTTAGAAGTGCATGTATTGTTAAGAAGAACTGTTTCATGCTAACAATATTTCTTCCAAATTCAATATACAGTGTAACTGTTATTATACTATTAGCTATTGTGAGTCTATATTTAAATGAAATGACATCATCACAACACATCAAAATAACCCAATATCATGCAGTATTTGCAGAGCTTTAATAACTCAAATACAAAAAATGTAAATAATTTGTAAACAAATTGTGTTAACGCTTTGGCTAAATAACATCAGTATCAGTATAAATTATTATTTGGTGGAATAACTCCGATTTGCCATTAGAGCATTCATGTGTTTTGTCTCTCCACCAGTTTTTCACATTACTGTTGCGTAACTTTATACCACTCTTTCTGCTAAAAAGCAAACAGCTCAGCTTTACTTGATGGTTTGTGACCCTCCATCTTCCTCTTGGTGACATTCCAGATTTGCAGTGCTCGCTTATTTTTTTTGTATAGTTAAAGTTGATTATTAAAAAGGGCAACATAATGTTCATATAAACCTCGTGCATGTTTACGTAAAATGCGCCATCTTGTGGATGTAGGAAAATTTGCAGAGCCTGTGTACAGCGAGTCAATAAGAGACAGTTTTTGTTCAACAAGTGTTTGTTACACTCAGTGTAAGGACATAATCCCACCAACTGGCAGGAAGCAGGAAGTGTGTTTTATGTCCCTTATAACATCAGTGTGTAATTAGACTCAGTTGGTGGTAATTAGACAGTGCTGGTTCTTAGGCCTGATCATCGTTGCTTTACAATTATATATAACTATATATTTTATTTTAGTTTAATTTAAATCCCATTTAAATCATCAAGGCTGACTAAGCACAATCATGAACATAGAAAAATGTGTAAACTGTAAAATAATACTTTATGTATCACCGTGTATTCCAAATAACTTAATATAAATGAACAAAACACACAGAGTCATTTAAAATGTTTATACTGTACATTAACTAAAATTGAAGGTGTGGTCTTACAAACAGAAATTTTGGTAAATGAAAAGTTTTGCACAAATCATTAATAATAATATACAACCATGATAAAGGAAGACTTAAAATATATCAGTATATAATCTGTGTTGTTCTATAGTAGCTATGGTAAAAAATGATGCAAACATTTTCACAAACAAGGTGCAAAGCTCAGCAGCCAAGCTTCCTGCAGTTCACAAGACTGAGCTTCACTGACCAGAGGGGAATTTGGGTCATGGTTGCATCTCTTATTAAATGTAGTTTGTTTTAATATTCAATGCAATTTAATTATATTTGTATAAAGCTTTTAATAATGGTCACTGTTGCAAAGCAGAATTACATAATTAAAAAAAATGTGTATGAAATGGAGGAAAGTGTTATGAATCAGAATGATCAGATGGTCCCTGAGTAACAAGCCGAGGGCGACGGTGCTGAGGGAAAAACTCCCTGAGATGTTAATAGGAAGAAACCATGAGAGGAACCAGACTCAACAGGGAACCCATCCTCATCTGGGTGATAACGGAGAGCAGGGATTTGATCTGCACTCATACTGTGTGTTAGGAGACTGGAAGATCAGTATAACAGCAGATGTGTTTAAGTTCATATGGAGTCCAGTTCGTTATTAGAGACGAAGGTGGACTGTAGGAAACTTCAGTCCTAAACTACTGAGGACAATTAAAAACTCCCTTTGTTTTTCTATATAATCCTCTACTACACTGATACACGTTTCCATTTTTATTTCTTTCAAAAACTGAATTAAATTGCCTATATTATTCAAATATATTGCATATTACAGCAAAAAAATTAAATATCTTAAGTGATCTATTTATTATTGCTAAAAGTCAGCATGCTAGTTCTGCAGAAAATGTATTTTCATAGGCCCGACCTAAGGACAGAAAAGCAAAACTTGATAGAATCAGCAAGAAATGTTATTAATAACAAAAGCCAAAGTAATAAAGAAGAGGCTGGTCTTGAGAGTGAACACTGAAGAGCTGGTCATCGAAAACGTTCCAAGGGCAGGACATATAGTATGTTATTTAAAAGTTACATTCTAATTTATCTTCTCAAATTAACTCACTTTTGCACCACTAGATGGCTCTCCATCCCTTTAGACCATGTTTCTTTTACGTGGTGCACGGTAATAATATTAAAAAGAGCCCTCAGGCAGGACTACAGGACTTTGGTCAGCGAAATAGGAGTATGTGAGAAAGTGCTTAGGATATACATGGAAAGACGTTACTTTTGGAGATAGCTAGGATTCTTAATTTCAGAAGCTTACACAGCTCCGCTATCTCCCCGAGACTGAACAGGGCTCTGGAAAAAAAAAAAAAAAAAAAAAACTTTCTTGCCATCTCAGAGTCAACATCTCACGTTATGTGCTTTTAAAACTTTAATTTAAACAGAGAACGCATTCTGGACTGCGGGCCTGCAGTCATTCGTTCACGCCGGCTTTTTGTAATGACTTGAGTCTTGGGCCCTGATACCTTACCGGTGCTACTGTACCTAAATGATCACACAAAGGGTGCAGGAATCAGGGCCCTTAAATAGACACACAGACAGATGCGACGTGTTCGAGCTGATTTCACTTACAGCGTCGTTGTGGCCACCGTGCGTCTAGGTAGCAGAGTATTTTCACGCGGTTCTGCCCGTCACGAGACCAGCGTCATTATAGCACCATGATTGACAAGTGACTCCCACACCTCCTGCATGTGTAGTGTGAGTTCTGTCTGTTAATCATCTTAAACAGTCCCAAAGGCCAGGTTTGGATAAACATGATGTGTTAAATATAAGTAGTTTGATTTTTCTTTTTCAGAGTTTAAATTGTGGCACAAATACAATTTAATTGCTCTTTCTCGTGATTAAAAAATAATTTGCATTCAATTACATTAGATTTAAATGGATTGCCATTGGGCAAAGTACATAAGAAAAGCATAAGTGGCCTATATATAAAAATAAAAGAAAGGTTTGTCTGTATATTGGTCAGAACTTGTTCATTCAATGATGTGATATGAACCCCAGAAAAATGTCTGTCTGTATGTCTATATTTATGTCCAGCCAATTTTGTCACATCATCACACAAAACTGTCTTGACTTTAATTTAATAAAACTTTGCTTCAGTCCTTTGGCATTTGAAGTTAAATCTGCGCCATAAAGTAATGAGCAGCTAGTTATGAGCAGTGATTAAAGCATCAGACTATGGTTCAGAATGTCTCAGGTTCAAATCCCACGACTGCCAAGCTGTGCCTGTTGGGCCCTTGATCAAGGCCCTTAACCTTCAACTGCTCACATGTACAGTATAATGAAATCCAAATGTAAGTCACTCTGGATAAGGATGTCTGCTAAATGTAAATTTGGCTGACGATGAAAAAAATACAACTTAGTGTAAACAAGGCGTCAGATACTCGACCTCATAGAATGTCATTTCTTTGTGTTAATAAGTTAGACAGAGAGTACAGCCGTACAGAAAGACAGACAGACATGTACGTGGGCTTCAACCTGACATAATAATAATAATAATAATAATAATAATAGTATCTCTGATTACATTAAAGATCATCAGATTATTATTAGTTTTAAACTTTAACTGTAAACACATTTACAATAAATCACAACATGGTAAAAAAGGGTATTGGTTATATATGTACAGGGGTGATTAATGTACAGAAGGTACAGTAGGTATTAAGGATATGGTATACATAGTAATATACAGTAGAACTGTGTAAACATTGTGCAGTGAATAAGACATGTCAAGAAGATAACATGCATAAATAAACATGTACTGTACATATATGGATGTCTGTATGATACAGTATATAAAGAATAAATATGTAGTAAACAGTAGTGTAGTGATGAATATAAATTATGGATCGTTCAAAGATGTACAGTATAGTGGATGAAGCAGTGCAATATTGACAGACAGTAGTATATTAGTTAACACCAGGTGAGGCCCTCAGAGATAAATCTGGGTCCACACTCAACAACAGCAACAGCTCGGGTGCGATTTTTAGCTTGTCTGTAACCCACAATGACCTCCTTCATCTTCTTGTTGTTGAGTTCCAGTTTATTGTCCTCACACCAGGCTACTAGGTGCTGGATCGTGTTCTCATCGTTACCTCTGATCAGGCCCACCACCGTGGTGTCACCTGTGAACTTCGAGGCAGAAGCAGGTAAGCAGTCATGGGTGAAAATGGATTATAAGAGAGGGCACAACACACACCCCTGAGGAACACCCAGAGGGTGAGACTGGTGGAGCTGCCTTGTTTAGTTGAATAGACTGTGGTCTACTAATATATTACAGTTTGGAGATTAATAGTTTAGATTAATAATTATTATAGTAATATATACAGTGTAACAGTATAAATGTAACAGTGTGAATGAACATACAGAGCAGGATTATAGATCAGTATCAAAATATGAAAGTCGGGTTATGAACACCTGAAGTCCTCTTCTTTCATTTTTGGACATCACATGAGAGTGGATTCGTATGCGTTACATTATATATTCATGTCAAAGATGTGTAAGACACATTTTGTCTGACTTATAAACGTGCTCCCGGAACTGTACCCTGTTGTAAGTTGGAGACTACCTGTATTATGATTAATTTATTAATTATTTTCTGCTAAAAAAAAATAAAATAAAAAAAAAACGTCAAACCTCTGCTGCATCACTGTGCATTTCAGAACAGCAAGACATAGTAATATTTCATATCATAGGTCAGAGATCTTCGTCATATATAATCTGTAGAACACACACTCACGCACACCCTCTCATAGAATTCTGATAAAATGTCCTTGAGATCGTCTCGTATAATGTGATCAGTAATGATAATGAAGGTCTGCTGTAACTGTGCAGTGTAACAGCAGCTTCACTCAGAGTAAAGTGCAGATGTTTGGATCATTTGATACGCAATCCTGTTCAAGTTCAGTTCTGGAAGAAAGTCTAGTCTCAGAAATGCTGAGTTCAATACACGACTTTCAAAATGTATAGATCAGAGTTTAGATGATAAAATCATTTGTGATCAATTGCTTGGCTTAAAATGAGTGTTAAATAAAAATAAAATAAAAAACTGCGGCAGTTTAAGAGCAATACATCTATTATGGATGTGCTTTAGTAAAATAATCAACTTCACGGCGTAAGTGTTTCAGTAGTTTGGAATGGCAGGTGTAAAAACTTACTTAGTTACTTAATGAGTTAATTAATTGGACAGTTCCGATTGTGGATCAGTACACAGCTGCTGTGTGTAGTTTGTTGTGTGGGATACTGTAAGACACAAATCTGGACACACTCAAGTTTCTCCACAGAAGAGCTGGACGAGTGAACATGAGACGAGGGACAGGACCAGGACCAGTGGGTGAGGACTCTTCATTACTGCATCATCTACAGAGAGACAGAAATTAATATTTAAAGCATTTCAGTCATGAACAATGTTGGTGTGGATTTTTTTTTCCTCCAGTTTATTATAAAGGCTACATGGATTTTTAAAAACAAGAAACTTTCTCCTAAGAATGTTGTTTAGGCAAAATCTATCACAGTGTCTCTTATGAACAGCAGTAAACAGACGGTGGAATTTCCCACAAATTCATGAAACTATGCACAAACATCAACATTATTCCATCTGATCTTTACCATAAACTTTGCTTATGGATTACACTCACATTTTTTTAAATTGACTGAGTCATTGATTATGGAGAAAATAAAAGTGTTTTGAACCTACGAGATGCACAAAGGTGGTACTGACTCACCAGGGGGAGTTGGTGGAACATCTCTGATTATTTCTTTAGGAGGGAAATAAAAACATTACATTTAATATTTTGTCACAATCATGAATCATAACTCCTCCCTCCTGTGTATGTAGACGTCTCAGTGATGCTGAAGTGACTGACACTGTGGGTTAGGTGAAGGTCAGACTCACTAATAATGTGACTCAGTGTTTCTCCTCCCCAGTCTTAACTTTCACTCCATTACTGTTGTTAAACCCACACTTTATTATCCCAGACTTTACACAATAATCAGCAGGAGTATGTCTTATATTAGCATGTGGTGGATTAGCCATGATATAACACTCATATTTAAATCATACGTTATATGTGGATACTGTATAATATGTAATTGACATTAAAGTAGTATTCACGAGTAAAAAATGTAACAATGTACGAATGTCTGAGAAAATAATTTCAGCTGTGATGGTCAGCGTGTGTGTGTTCTCCTGAGACTGATTCATTTACCATAGACTGTGAGATTAACACGGCTGATTGGGACTGTTCCTCCCTTGGTGTCACTCCCTGCCTGGTAGCTGGTGTAGACTCCTGTATCACTAAGGGTCAGATTGTGCAACACCAAGGAACAGTTCCCCTTCTCCACAGGAACGTCCACGCGACCCTCATACCTCTTAACCTGATTTGACGTCTTAGCCGGTCGCTCAAACACAGTGTCGGATTTATTGAACCATGTAATATTTGGTATATTTTTAGGGTCTATACTCGTCAGTTCACACGGCAGGACAGCTGTAGAACCCACTGGGCCAGATACATCAACCTGAAGTTCTGCAGAGAGGAGGACTGAGACGGGGAAATATCATATAGATTAATCTGGACAGAGCAGTTATTTAAAAAAAAAATAATAATAAAAAAAAAAAAAATATATATATATATATATATATATATATATATATATATATATATATATATATATATGTTTAATTTATTTTATAAAAATGTGACTTACACACACAGGTGCTGATCGACACGATGCAGATGTAGGAAAAGTTGGTCATGGTGCATCAGTGTGTGTAGATTTACTACAACAAACAGAGGCAGGTGTGGAAAAATAAAGATGTACTAATATATCGAATTATATTAATCAGAGGGCTTCTTGATATAAATCCTTTAAAAATTGAAGGTTATCTAATTATTGTATGTGGTATTATATATTATTATTATTTAATTTAATTATTTAACAACCTTGCTTAATAAGCAAGCACACACACACACACACACACACACACACACACACACAGAATATGAAACACAGCATTGTTGCTCAGAAATGATAGGTTCAGCATCAGAGGAATTTTATAAAGATGTCCTCATAGTCAAAGTGAAAAGAAAAAGAAAAGCATAAAAACAGAGAGAGAGAGAGAGAGAGAGAGAGAGTACTAGAGTCTATACAGGCTATAGACCTTCTATTCAGAAACCCACAAGAATATGAAAATTACATGTTTATTATTAGAGCTGTAAAGTTCTTCTTATATATATATATATATATATATATATATATATATATATATATATATATTTTTTTTTTTTTTTGTTTGTTTGTTTGTTTGTTTTTGTTTTTTTTGTTTTTGTTTTTGTTTTTTTTTACAAATAATTAATATAATTTTTAATTAAAATAGGTTTTGGAAACATAGTAACTATTTTAAGAAAATTATACAAATCGTGCGTCTTTAAACAAGGAACATTTACTCATTTATTCATTAATATTTTATACCACTTATCCTCTATACAGCGTCACAGGACCACTACGCCACAGAACTGCTATTAAAGAAGGATACTAAAACAATATGTTTGTACAATGAACTGATCTAAAATAAAGGTGAACTGATCACCTTTATTTTCCTCAACCTCTCCTGGTGTCTGTGTTCGGTTTGTCCAGCTGAAGTCTTTCCTTCAATGTAATTGAAATAACTTGAAGCAATACTATGGGGAAATTTCTTAGATCGTCCCTGCTCCATTACACACACACACACACACACACACACACACACACACACACACACACACACACACACACACACACACACACAGATATCACTGCTTTGCTTAAATAAACATATTTCAAAAAGGTAGATCAAACACGTTTCACGAAGTAAAAGTATTATCATAAAAGTATTATTTCAGAACCCTGTGATGATACAGTACCGTTTTCAGAGCTCTAGTACCACAGTAGAGGTTTAGTCCCGTTATACAGTATTACACCAGAGCAGTATGGAACCCAGTGGACTGCAGTAAAGGAGAGACGATGCCACGATGCCACGCCCTGGAGTTTCTGTAAATACCACCCCCCCCCCCCCACACACACACACACACTCTTTCACACAGCAGTCAGACCAAACAAAATAAACTCTCCAAAACTAATCACATACAGAGTCCTACCTTTTTAGAAGTTACAGTATGAGATGGTCATATTTTACAGTAAAGCCCCCCTGCACTACAGCACAATCTGCTTTAATAATCTGCTTTAATAAAGCTCTAAGCTTAGCTAGTCATTACTTTCTTTTTTGGATTTTCAGCCTGGAGTTTTCCTGGTGGAAAACTGTTTCATTTCCAGTGTGTGCAAAAGTCCATCTCATCATTCCTCCACCTATTCCCGCACATCAATCCCCCCCCCCCCCCCTCCTTGCCTGTTGTGATGGACAGTGTGCAGTGCAATAGGAAACCCTTATTAATGTGTTACAATGAGGTTACGATTGGAGACTCTCTATAGTGTGACTGGTGCAGGTTTATAGACAGAGTCTCTGTTTCCGTTTGTCCATTATAGTGCTGAACCCCGACATTATACATGATCTGTAGAGAGCGTTTCTGTCATAAAGAGGTAATGTTTAATGAGAAAAGTGTATTGTGCGACCTAAAATAAAAGATGGTCTTGGTTTAAGTCGCATAGCTTAATTTTCTTATATCTCATTCTTATGAAGCCCATTCTTAGAAATAATGAAATTATGAAAAATTCATCATTGTTAGGACTTTATTTATGATATTTTATAAATGTTAAATGAAGTTAAATCACCTGAAAAAAAGCATTGACATTCATATTGTATGCAGAATAGAAGAGATAGAGAGCTAGCATGCTGTAGAAATCATCTATAAGAATATATGGGCAATGAGTAGATTTTTTTATTTATTATTATTTATTTAAGGGAATTTTCATTTTTCTTTTTTTTTAATCCATGTAAACATTACTGACTGACTAAGCATGGTCTAGAGCATAAATCCTTGTGATTTCTCTAGAGAGAAACTTAGGTCATGCCTGATCTCTAATTAAATGTAATTTATTTTAATGTGACATTTCAAAATATTTTCACACAAACGCCACTCTACACATAACTATTCTCCTGTATGGTGTGAACATTAATGTGTGAAATGCTTGAGGCAGTGTAGCTCTGCCATGTGATTGGCTGACTGAATAACTGCATGAATGTGCAGGTGTTCCTAATAAAGTGGACAATTAACGTAATTTTAAGACCTGGTCTAGCTTAAAACGCCCCTTGTATATTTGAAATGCTTCTGATGCATTCCTCATATTTTAATTGTTCATTTGCTTTACTTTTACCAAGATTATGAATGATTTGTAATAATAATAATAATTCCTAAGAGGAATTTTTAGACACTTTGCTTGATTTGCTTGAAATTTATCTGATATTTCTCTTTTTTTTAAATCAATTGAAATTTAAATCTTTATACAAACCTGTGATTGTTCCGCAGCATCAGAGAACACATTCTTATATATAAGAAAAACTGTGTGTGTATTTACTCTCATCTCTCCCTTTCGGGTGCTCCCATTGAGAGACCATCAGATCTTCACAGAACATCACACAGGCTTTACACCAGATACATGTTCGGATACAACCCTCCCATTTAATCTGGATCTGGGACCAGCACTGCATCCAGTAGCTGGATAGATTGGGGTGTGGCAACCCACCATCTGAGCCACCACTCCCTTATACTACTGAAAAAAAATCCCTATGTGCTAATATGAATTTAAAGCTATAGCAAACTATTTCTCCACCTCCCTTTGTCCTATTATTATGTTCTCTCTCTCTCTCTCTCTCTCTCTCTCTCTCTCTCTCTACAATAAATGTGAAAAACTGGAGACTTCAAATAAATATTTCAGATAGGTTTTTGAATAAATGTATTATGATTTTTTTTTCCTTAGTAAAATACAAGCTTGCACATACCTCTCTATATATTCACTGGTACATAAAATTACCAATAACTCCATTAACTTCACATTATGGAATATTTATGTCAATATAAACCGTCACTAAATAAAACTTAATCTTGGCTTATGAAGCCTGTATTCCAACAGATGATTTTACACTGAACTACACAGTTACTGTAGTATAGATTATGATAAAGAAACATGTCATAAGGTACATAATTTCGCCTTGCACCTCCAGGGTCTGGGTTCCAGTAAGGTACATAATATTATTTTCTAAAAAAATATTATTTTTTTTTGTTAAAATTAACACATCCAACAAATCAGGTTACATTCTAGTGTAACAGCATTGGTTGAAGTTCATTGTTGCTTTCATCGGTATCCAATAAGCATCTATTTTATTTTTTAATTGGTATGGTTCTGGTCTTAGGGATGATGTAGTGATACAAGTATAAAAACCAAAAAAATATATTAATTAATGCAACATTTACAGAGTCTAACACTTCTACATTCCTGTACTTAAATCCTCTCCTCCATCAGTGTAACTAACGTTCAGTAGCTCATCACTCCAGGCTTCACCAGTCTCTCCTGTCCAGTCTCCAGTCTCTCCTGTCCAGTCTCTCCTGTCCAGTCTCTCCTGGCCAGTCTCTCCTGGCCAGTCTCTCCTGGCCAGTCTCCAGTCTCTCCTGGCCAGTCTCCAGTCTCTCCTGGCCAGTCTCTAGTCTCTGTGCTCCCAGTCCTGTCTAGCCCTGTCTCTCCCGTCTCCTGTCTCTCCAGTCTCTAGTTCCCCTATGTGTCTTAGTTAGCTTCAGCTCCATGTTTCCTCATCCCCAGTTCTCTTTGTCGGTTCCCTGTGTCAGCTCCTGGTTCCCTGTGTCAGCTCTTGTCCCTGTGTTGGCGCGCCGTTCCCTGTCAGTTCCTGGCTCCCATGCCAGCTCTTGTCCCTGTGTTGGCGCGCCGTCCCTGTTTTTCCTGAGCCCTAGTTTTAGTTTGAGTTTGTTGTTTTGGTTCCTTTGTTTGTTTGTTTGTTTGTTTGTCTGTTTTGAGTTTTGTTAAATAAAGACTTTCTGTTTGCAACACCCCTCTGCCTTCATGCCTACCTCCATGCCCACGGCAACCCCATCAGCCGGGTCTAGCCAGCACCCCCAGCTAGACCCATGACATCACCGCTCTAAACTGTAAAATAAATACAGTAAACACCTGAGTTTTACATCATTTTAACTCCCTTCCAAAGTCATGACAGAGTAAAAATGCGAGAAGTGACGAGACGTGGACCAGCAGATGAAGAGAGCTCACTCCAGCGCCACCTAGAGGAAGACACATTCATGACTGTAATTTAAAAACACAAAGTTCCAGGTTATCATTTCACTCACTGTAAACACACTCTGTCTCGAAAGTATTCACCCCCACACACACTGATTATTTCTCTTTTTAATAAACTTCTGGCAGAGTGTTTTTTATGCTTGTACAGTACTGAGAAAAAGTCTTGAACCCCTCAAAGAGCTCCAGACGTTCTTGTATTTTTAATGTGGTGTTGAGAAATAGTTCTTCAGGCTCCCTGAGTTTTTTTTTTTTTGTTAAGCTACACAGTGACTTATGATCCATTCAAACATAAAAACATCTAACTTAAGTCCTGACCCAGTGAGAAACAGGTGCAGATAGTGACAGATGATCAGGAGGTGATTAGTATCCTTCTGATATTGAATGCTGAGTGGTTGGAACAGACGAGAGGGGAAATGAGATCGCTGCTGAGGTTGTTACATAAACAATATATTTTTTTTATGTGTCTTTAGGCACTTTGCAGTCTGTCAGAGTAAACACATTTGTTCTAGTTACTTTCATTTAATCTACATTCTTTTATTTCATTTAATATTAATCAATGAAGGCTAGCTCATGACTTTTCCCCCGTATATACAGTCCCAATTTGAACACAGTTAGTATGGGTATGTTTGGTTTAAGTCAAACCAGGCATAAGTGTTCCCTTAATTTTTGAGCAGTATACACATTACAAAAAAGATTTCTAAGGTCTACCTGTAATGTTTTATTTTATTTCTGCAATGTGTGACTTTAAAATTATCAGATGAATTTAATTATGACCTGTTTTGTCACACACACTCATAACACGACCGGCACGAGGACCCGGAAGTAGTACAGTTGCGATTCAGGAAGCATAAAGGAGACAAAATGGCGCTTCACATCACTCAGTCATTGGATTCATCTATGCCTTCACTTTCGCTTCGCCGACTATTTCGTGAGTACTCACTTATTCAGGTTGCTTCCTTGATTGAGTGTGTGTTGCTAGAACGCGGGTTTATTTGTGTGGATCCTTGCTCTTTGTGTAAGAGAGTTCTAAGAGTAAATGCGTGGTTATCCTGTTTGCTCGCGCTACTTCCGCATTTGGGTTTACCATCCACGCAACACGGGCTAACTGCTAAAGCTGTTGTGTTTGTCCCTCGGTTGCTCGTGACAGAATGACTGAGCCGAAAGCAGTAAACCCAGGTTCACCCAGTTTGCTCGCCTCTGTGCTGTGGTTGACTAGCATGCCGAGCTGATCAATGAGCTCCGTGGTGAAGTCGCGTCTCTCCGAAAGGAGCTCCAAGACGTCGCGGTTTTGCCCCGTGAGGTGGCAAAGCTACGGCAGGAGAACGCGACCCTCAGCGGGACGGCTGTTCAGCCAGCTGCTGCCACGCCGCCTGCAGTGGCTGCGGCGCCGCCCCCACCCTTTCCTCTGATATTTTCATAGCCTTACCAGATAAGTGGGATGGCACAGATGGGAAGTGCAGTGTGTTTTTAACAGCATTAGATCTTGTGTTTGAGTTTAATTCCACCAGATACTCCACAGACCGACTGCGCGTCGCACTCCTCGTCTCGTTGCTATCCGGGCAGGCAGCTGAGTGGGCCACGGCGGTTCTCAGGTCAGATTCAGATACGGCCTATGGAGAATTCACCCGCCAACTAAAACTGTCTTTTGAACATCCTGCTGCTGAGGTGGAGATCGACAGCAAACTGTACCATCTGTGGCAAGGGGGGTCGTCTGTGAGCCGCTACACCGCGGATTTCCGTACCCTCGCCATGGAGACCACCTGGGGGGACGCCGCCCTCTGGACGGCCTACTACGAGGGACTGGCTTCCCGCATCAAGGACGAGCTCGCTGGACGAGAGCTTCCGGCTATGCTGGAGGGCTTGGTCTAGCTCGCCCTCCGGATTGACCAGTGCCTGCTCTCTTGTCCAAAGCCAACCCCCCGAACGCTGCTGCCCATCACACCCCCTTTTTCACCTTCCACGCCCCGATCACCAGCTTTCACCACCACCGCTCGGGCATCTGCCGGGTCTGGTTGCCACGGGAGCCGGGGAACCCATGCAATTAGGACCCGCCTCCTTGAACCCTGCAGAGAGAGAACGACGTTTCAGGGTGGGACTCTGTGCCTATTGTGGGTCGGCGACGCACCACAGAGCTATATGCCCTTCACGCCCGGGAAACGATCAGGACCGGTGAATCAGGGGGCAGTTCACCGGGTCCCCTCCATCTCGCCACCACCACACCCAATATCTCGCGTCTCATGGTTCCAGTACACCTCCAATTTGGCCACAAACGAGTCCAGAGCTCCACGTTCATCTACTCTGGTGCAGCCGGAAACTTTATTGACTCCTGCTATGCCAAGAGATTGGGGGTGGAAACTGAAGCGTTATCCCAGCCAGTTCGAGTGACATCTGTCGACAGTCGGCCTCTCTCCTCCAGCCCCATCACCACCCAGACTCGACCCATCATCCTCACCACTGACCAACATCAAGAAGTAGTCCGCTTTCACCTCACCTCCATCTCTTCGCCACCCATCATCCTTGGATATCCCTGGTTGCTACAGCATGATCCTCTCATCTCCTGGTCCCAAAATCGGATCCTGCAATGGGGGCCGACCTGCTTCAAACTCTGCCTACAAGCGCTGGCTGGGACATGCTCTAGGGAGTCCGAGGCCCTCGATGTCGACACCAACACCATCCCCACTGCGTATCGAGACCTGGCTGAGGTTTTTTGTAAGAGACGCGCCAACCAGCTTCCTCCTCACCGCCCCTACGACCTGGCTATTGAGATCCAGCCAGGCTCCACTCCACCCCGCGGCCGTCTATATTCTCTTTCCGCCACCGTGATGCGGGCGATGAAGGATTATGTGTCCTCTGCTCTCCGTCAAGGTACCATCCGACCCTGCTCCTCACCCGCTGCCGCGGGGTTTTTTTTTCTAAAGAAGAGTTTGGGCAAATTACGTCCTTGTGTCGATTATCCAGGGCTAAACCACATCACCATAAAAAACCGACATCCTCTGCCTCTTACCAACGCCCTGGACGCCCTCTCTGGTGCCACCATTTTCACAAAGTTGGACCTCCGGAGCGCCTACAACTTGGTGCGTATCAGAGAGGGCGATGAGTGGAAGACAGCCTTTATCACCCCTACGGGACATTACGAAAGCCTGTTTATCCCCTTCGGACTCTGTAAAGCTCCCGCAGCTTTTCAGCATTTTATCAATGATGTTCTCCGGGACATTGGGGAAATGGGTACTCGCCTACCAAGACAATATACTCATTTACTCCCACACCGCCGAAGAACACACCCGACACGTCAGAAAGGTCCTCAAGAGATTGCTCGCCCACCGGCTGTACTGTAAGTTGGAGAAGTGCGCTTTTCACAAGTGCTCCACCATGTTTCTGGGCTTTGTCATCTCGTCCCAGGGTGTGGCCATGGACCCATAGAAACTGGAGATTCTCTCAAACAACTTCAATGGTTTCTTGGGTTTGCGAACTTCTATCGTCGCTTTATCCGGGACTACAATACAGCTGCTGGCCATAAAGTGGGCATTGGAGGAATGGTGACACTGGCTCCAGGGCACCAGAGAACCATTTATCGTCTGGACCGACCACCAAAACGTCATCACCATCAAGAATCTAAAAAAAACTCAACCCAAGGCAGGCGCAGTGGGCTCTATTTTTCGAGCATTATAATTTCCACCTATCCTACCGCCCGGGGTCAAAGAACATCAAAGCCGACGCCCTCTCTCGACAACATGAGGGGGATGTTCCCCAGGCGGTTTGTCCTGCCACCTTCCAGAATCATCGCCCCGCTCCGTTGGGAACTGGAGACGAGGGTCCGCCAGGCACAGGCCACGGAGACCGAACCGGCAGGTGCGCCGCCTGGACAACTCTTCGTACCCAGGAACATCAAGGGCGACGACATCAAATGGGGCCATTCCTCACCGCTGTCGGGGCACCCAGGCACACAGCGCACCCTCCAATACATCCAGTGCGCTTTCTGGTGGCCCTCAATGGCTAAGGACGTCGAGGAGTTCGTTCTGGCATGCCCAGTGTGCGCCAGGGCCAAGACCTCCAATCAACCAACACCGGGGGAACTCTAACCACTCCCAGTTCCCCATCAGCCCTGGACGGACATTGTCATCGACTTCATCATGGGCCTGCCGGCATCCGAAGGGAAGAATGTCATCAAGACCATAGTCGATCGGTTCTCCAAAGCTGTGCACCTGGTGGCCCTCACCGGACTCCCGTCAGCCAAAGGGACAGCCGAGTTGATTTTAGAGCACGTAGTCCGTCTGCATGGGTTCCCAAAGGACATCGTCTCGGACAGGAGGCCCCAGGTCACTGCACGGTTCTGGAAGACCTTCTGCCGTCTGATCAATTCTACCTGCAGTCTCTCCTTGGGCTACCATCCCCAAACGAATCGTCAGACGGAACGGGCCAACCAACAACTGGAGCGCTACCTGAGATGTTTAGTTGCCGACCGCCAGCGCTCGTGGGCCCGCTACATTTTTTGGCCAGAGCTCTCACACAACCTCCACGTCTCTTCCGCCATGAAGCTAAGTCCATTTGAGGTATGCCAGTGTTTCCAACCTCTGATGTTCGAACATCAAGAACCGGAGTTTGAAGTACCCTTGGCCCAACAGTTGGTCCGAAGGTGTCGACGGTCCTGGACTCAAGCCAAGGTGGCCATCCAGCACGCCAACATCCGCTACACCTCACAACATCGCCGTCGACACCCTCCGGGATGAGTTTACCACACAGGTGACAAGATGTGGCTGTCCACGAAAAACCTACACCTCCACACGGAGTCCAAAAAGCTCTCACCCAGATTCATCGGTCCATATCGCATCACTCTCCGTGTCACCTACCAGCTCCAGCTGCCTGCGGCGCTCCGGATCCACCCGATATTCCACATCTCGAAACTTAAGCCTTTCATCACTTCACCTATGGTCACCTACTTCCACGTTTGGGTTTACCATCCACGCAACACGGGCTAACTGCTAAGGCTGTTGTGTTCGTCCCTCAGTTGCTCGTGACATGTTTTTGTTAAACAGTAGAAACAGACCATTTCTAGAGGGGGCAAATACTTTCTAGAGACACTCATATACTGTACATGCAGTACGATATTTTACCACTTATGCTATGAATACTATGAATTCTTTGAACTCCATAATGAAATCATTGAACATAAAACTTTAAATAAAATCAATACAATAAATTAATTAATAAATAAAGAACAAATATATAAATAAATGAACACTTAAAATAAATGACTATCTTGTCTCAATTAAAGTGTGTCATAGTAATAATGTATACACAGCACCGCGCTACAGCATTAAATGTACATTCACATCAAATACCACACAGAACTTTATCAATAATCTCCCAGAGTTATCAACTTTGATTGGATCGCCATCCAGAGACTCGACAGAACTCGATCAGGCAAGAATGCCTAAGATAATGTAGCTTCAGTTAAAAGGAAAATGATGAGACATAAGAAACTCCCTGTCTGGTATAATGACTACATACACACTTTAAAACAGATGACTCAAAAATTAGAATGCAAAAAGTCAAACTTGATTTCTAATATTTCATGGAATTTCTAGTATGGCATGGAAGGAGAGCATCCTGAACAATAAAAAAGCTAAAATATAATCCTAGATTTTTAATTAATACCATAGGAAAATTAACTAGAAATAAGATCACTACAGAAAGCTCCAAAACAACAACATACAGTATTAGAGGACTTCAGGAACTTTTTCAATAAAAAAATTGTAAATATTGGGCAAAAAATTAAGGCTTTGAAACCAGACAACTAAAGTGATGCAGATGATAAACTAACCACATCACATCAGAACCTAGAATATGTTACTACCCTTGAATAGAATTAACTAATTTCATTCATCTCTTCTGCAAAATCATTGTATTAGATCCTATACCAACATATTTTCCCAAGCACCAGTACCAGCAATAACAGAACCCTGTTGAAAATAATGAACTCCTCACCCAGCAGTGGGTACAGTATGTTCAGTATGTTCCCAAATCTTTGAAATTAGCAGTTATTGAACCATGAAATTTGTACATTATTAAACACTATGCTGATGACACACAGTTATACATCTCAGCAAAACCAGAAGAGAAAAAACAGCTTAATAAATTTGAACAAAGTGAGCAGGACATAAGACTGGATGTTAATTAACTTCCTTCTGCTTAATTTTGATAAGACAGAAGTTCTAGTCATAGGACCAAATACAGCTAGAAGTAAGCTTTCTGATCACACTGTAACTTTAGATGGCCTTTCTGTTCCATCAAGTGCAACAGTGAAAGACCTTGGTGTAATTATAGATCCCAGCCTTTCATTTGAATAGATAATATTACCAGGATAGCATACTTTCATTTTAGAAATATTGCCAAGATAAGGAATATGTTGTCACGAAACAATGCAGAAAATCTAGTTCATGCTTTTATCACCTCTAGGTTGGACTATTGTAACACCTTACAGTCTGGTTGTTCAACTAGGTGCATAAACAAGCTTCAGTTAGTACAGAATGCAGCAGCAAGAGTCCTCACTAGAACCAGAAGATACGAGCACATCACCCCTATCTTATCTACACTGCATTGGCTCCCTGTGAAATTTCATATACATTTTAAAATACAGTGGAACCTCGGATTGCGAGTAACGTGGTTTACGAGTGTTCCGCAAACCGAGCAAAGATTTTAAATAATTTTTTATTCGGAAACCGAGCAAGTATTAGTTTACGAGCGCCGAGTATCATGCTTCACACATACGACTCTTATTTTGACACCGAGCGTCACTCTCTCACCTTCCCTCCCCTCCCCCTTCCCTCTCCCACTCTCCCCCCACGGCTTCGCAAACACAGAAACTCTGCTCGTGCGTGCGCAATTTGACACTGAAACACACACACACGCACAGACTCTCTCTTCCCTTTTCACCCCTCCCGGCTTCACAAAGACACAGAAACTCTGCTCTGTCGCGATTCTTTTCAAAGGTAAGGTGCTGGTTCATTTGTTTTTTTTGTTTTTTTACTTTACAGCAGTGATTCCCTTAGTATGCGCTCACGCCTGGTCAGAGCGATTAAATTGTGTTTTCGTGTTTGTGTGTCCGTTTGTTGTGAAACTTAAGTGATTCCTTTAGTATGCGCTCGTGCCAGTCTCGCTTTTTTCCGTTAAACCGGTGTTTCCGCTGTGTTTATGCGCTTGTTGTAAAACTTAAAAAGTGTGTCTGTTAATATACGCTCATGTCAGTCTCAGAGAGATTTCTTTTTTTCCTGTTAAAACGGTGTTTCTGTTGTGTGTGTGTGTGCGTGCGTGTGTTTGTTGTGAAACTGTTGTGAAAAAGCGAGGTGGGGAGAGGGAGGAGGAATGTTACTGTGTAAAACGAGGTGAGGGAAGGGGCTAATTCCACACACACACACACACACACACACATGGCGCATGCGCACACCAATGGAAACACTTATCTGTCAGGATTTATTTGTACTTTTTTTAAAGGTAAAGTGCAGATTAATTTGTTTTATTTTCATTTTATAGATTGTATTAATTATTTTTATGTATTTATTTTTGGGGGGCTGTGGAACGAATAATTTGAGTTTTCATTATTTCTTATGGGAAATGATGATTTGGTTTAAGAGTGTTTTGGAATACGAGCCCACTTCTGGAACGAATTATGCTCGTAATCCAAGGTTCCACTGTACTACTTTTTTACATATAAAGAATTAAATGGTCTCGCGCCACAGTATCTGGGTGAACTGCTAGTGTCTTACTACTAGTTTCGCCACACCTACTCCGATCAAAAGATGCAAGCTGTTTGTCAGTACCACGTATTATAAAAACTACAGTGGGCAGAGCTTTTTCTTACAAAGCCCCAAAGTTATGGAATAGTCTTCCTATTAATGTTCGGGACTCAGACACAGTCTCAGTGTTTAAGTCTAGGCTAAAAACCCATTTATTTAGCCAAGCATTTTCGTAAATAGATTAGCCTTAGATAAAGGAGCAGATCTGGGGGACTCATGGACGTAGAGTATTCTGGTGAACTGGTATGTTTAGATGCTGTCCTCCCCACTCTCATTGATCACTCAGGTTTGTTGACGGTGAGGTGATTGGTTGCTTTACATCTCAGTTCCCCCTTATGTCTGTGTTTCCTTTTGGCTCTCCCTTTTAGTTATGCTGTTATAGTTACACACGTGGACAAAATTGTTGGTACCCTTCGGTCAATGAAAGAAAAACTCACAATGGTCACATAAATAACTTTAATCTGACAAAAGTAATAACTAAAAAAAAAATCTATGAATGTTAACCAATGAAAGTCAGACATTGCTTTTCAACCATGCTTCAACGGAATTATTTTAAAAAATAAACTCATGGAACAGGCCTGGACAAAAATGATGGTACCCCTAGAAAATACTGAAAATAATGTGACCAAAGGGATATGTTAATTCAAGATGTGCAAGATTAGCATCACAGGTGTCTACAATCTTGTAATCAGTCAGTGGGCCTATATATAGGGCTCCAGGTAGTCACTGTGTTGTTTGGTGACATGGTGTGTAGTGCACTCAACATGGACCAGAGGAAGCAAAGGAAAGAGTTGTCTCAGGAGATTCGAAAGAAAATTATAGACAAGCATGTTAAAGGTAAAGGCTATAAGACCATTTCCAAGCAGCTAGATGTTCCTGTGACTACAGTTGCACATATTATTCAGAAATTTAAGATCCATGGGACTGTAGCCAACCTCCCTAGACGTGGCCGCAGGAGGAAAATTGATGACAAATCAAAGAGACGGATAATCCGAATAGTAACAAAAGAGCCCAGAAAAACTTTTAAAGAGATCCAAGGTGAACTTCATGCTCAAGGAACATCAGTGTCGGATCGCACCATCCGTCGTTGTTTGAGTCAAAGTGGACTACATGGGAGACGACCAAGGAGGACACCATTGTTGAAAACAAATCATAAAAAAGCCAGACTGGAATATGCCACAAAGCTTCTGGGAGAATGTCCTATGGACAGATGAGACAAAAATGGAACTTTTTGCCAAGGCACATCAGCTCTATGTTCACAGACGAAAAAATTAAGCATATCAAGAAAATAACACTGTCCTTACTGTGAAACATGGAGGAGGCTCTGTTATGTTCTGGGGCTGCTTTGCTGCATCTGGCACAGGGTGTCTTGAATCTGTGCAGGGTACAATGAAATCTCAAGACTATCAAGGGATTCTAGAGAGAAATGTGCTGGCCAGTGTCAGAAAGCTGGGTCTCAGTCGCAGGTCATGGGCCTTGCAACAGGACAATGACCCAAAACACACAGCTAAAAACACCCAAGAATGGCTAAGAGGAAAACATTGGACTATTCTTAAGTGGCCTTCTATGAGCCCTGACCTCAATCCTATTGAGCATCTTTGGAAGGAGCTGAAACATGCTGTCTGGAAAAGGCGCCCTTCAAAGGTGCAGAAGTCTCATTGACAGTTACAGGAATCGTTTGATTGCAGTGATTGCCTCAAAAGGTTGTGCAACAAACTATTAAGTTAGGGGTACCATCATTTTTGTCCAGGCCTGTTTCATGAGTTTTTTTTTTTTTTTTTCATTTTTTTTTATAATTCCGTTGAAGCATGGTTTTGTCCACGTGTGTAGTCCTGCCGGAGTCCCTGCTTGCACTCATACAGTACATATACAATACATTTCATATACAGTACATTGTGTGACTGTGACCATACCTAACTGTTATCTCTCTCTCTCTGTCTCTGTGTCGAGCTACATATTTCACTCCTAAGATGCCGTTAATCACGACCCCCTCTGCCCTCTCGACCGGTTATACTCATCCTGGTGTACCGCTTCTGGTTGGAGATCTCATTGCATGGATGCCCCCTGTCTTCTGTCAAGGATATGTGTGGTGACTGGAAACAGTTCCACTTTACCACAAAGATGGTCCTGGCCTCGGCTGCTGCTGACAGCTGTTCTTTTTTATTAACCAAAGTAAGATCCAGGACCCAAAGGAGAAATGAAGAGCGAGATTGAATTAATGGAATTTCTTTAAATATTGAATAACTCTTTAAGGAAAACAAATAAACATTCAAATATATGTACATATAAATCAGATAGAATACAGATATTAAATTATAATGTTCAAATTTCCAATTAGTGTCTGCAGTTGGTTCAGACAAAAATGCAGCAATCAAGTACAGTCCACGAATGTAAACTGCCATTGCCCAGGAAAAAACCCACCTTCTCTCCGCTCGTCTCTGACTAAACCACGCCCACCTATTCACATCTAAATGCTGATTGGATAGCTGTTTCAGCCTGATCTCAGTACAGCTCTTACGTTAAAGAACAATAACGAAACCAGATTTTTTTTTTTTTTTACACTTTTACTTCATGTTTCACTTTCTCTTTCTCTTGTTTTGCACAGGAGCATATCTGCCCCCTATTGGACATTCAGTTAAACCTCACATGACACCTGTGTGATGGCCATGAGTATGTGAAGAGCAGCTGACCCTCAGGAGTCACGTGGTTTAGGGTCATCTGCTAAAGCACAGAGCAGATCAACAGGACATTTTTAGATCACTCTCATGTCAGTTTGAGACTGGAATAGTTTACTACTTTACATGGGATTAGGCTCATGATCTTAAAATACTAAAATATTTTTAAAGCATTATGGGTAAGAGTATTGGCTAACTGCAGCAGACAGGTGGACTCTGTTAATTCCTTAGGGGGAGGAATTTGAGACCTTCATAGGTTAAAGAACAAAGTCTGACGTAATCTTGAAACACGGATATGTAGGGTAACTTTTGGCAAAATGATTTCTCTCTCATTATTCTTCCTTTTCACCGCTGTCAGGATTTATGTTAGCAAAAAACATCTGCATGTACTGATTATTAATGTATTTTATTGACTTCTAAAAATATATAACTCATCTAGGAAGCATCTTGAGTCATGAACGATTTAAAAACTATTTCCGTAAACATTGATCTTTAAAATTGTCACAATCTACACTAAACTATAGTCTATCTATTTGTTTTGGTCAACATCTTGAAATTATAAATCTGAATTTACCTTTTTTTTTTTTCAGAAACATCACATTCACATATTTTCTGTTCTCAGTTTCATGTTGAAGTCCTTCTGACTCTGAAGGAAAGTGTGTTGATCAATGTGACCCTCTGGACGAATAAGAATATTTTATTTTGTGCCAAGTTTTTTTTTTTTTTTTTTTCCTTTGGAGACTCTACATTCACACCTCCATGTCACAGATTTCTAATCAACTTCAAATAATATTATATAATAATAATATATTTTATATAATAATAATAATAATAATAATAATAATAATAGTAATAATAATAATAATATAATGAGATAGAGAAATGAGATAAATAAATGAGATAAATAATTCTCTCATAATAATAATAATAATAATAATAATAATAATAATAATGAGATAGAGAAATGAGATAAATAAATGAGATAAATAATTCTCTCATAATAATAATAATAATAATAATGAGATAGAGAAATGAGATGAATAAATGAGATAAATAATTCTCTCATAATAATAATAATAATAATAATGAGATAGAGAAATGAGATAAATAAATGAGATAAATAATTCTCTCATAATAATAATAATAATAATAATAATAATAATTATTATTATTATTATTATTATTATGATAATAATAATAATAATAATAATAATACTAATAATAATATAATAATAATAATAATAATAATAATAATAATAATAATAATAATAATAATTATTATTATTATTATTATTATTATTATTATTATTATGAGATAATTATTTATCTCATTTCTCTCATCTCTTTTTTAGCAAGTCAAAAGAACCCAATAGTTAAGGGATAGTTCTATCCTTTTGAGATCCAGGGACATTTCCCTCATGTCACCCTGCACGTGTCCTAATTGCATCTGAACACAATCTTAAACCTGATATTTAATCTGGTCTAACTGTTTTTATGAGAGACCACACTCCCTAATCTCCTTCTGTTCTGAGTACCCCAGTGTTAATACTTCCCTGTTTAGTTATCATTAAAGAGACATTTAATTTTAACACTGATTTTTTAGAATTTATATATTTCTGTAAAGCTGATTTATCACAGGTTCTATAATTTTAATTAGTTTAATTAATAAAAAAAATAATAAATGTTGGTTTTATATTGTGGCACAAATAGAATTACATTGATGTTTCTGAGGATTTTAAAATGTTAAAAAAATTTATTAGATTCGATTCAACTT
Organism: Clarias fuscus; assembly: GCA_030347435.1. Lineage (NCBI taxonomy): Eukaryota > Metazoa > Chordata > Actinopteri > Siluriformes > Clariidae > Clarias > Clarias fuscus. Next base: position 45,096,113 of record CM059204.1, on the reverse strand, counting down.
TATCATTTGTGTGAAGTACATGAAAAGTGCATAAGTGGTTTATCTATATGAACAAAAGAAAGGTTTGTCTGTACATTGGTCTGAACTCGCTCTTTCAATGATATCTTTACATTTTATACATTGAAAATCTGAAACAAGTCTAAGAAAAAATTCTGTCTGTCTTTCTGTCTGTCTGTAGATCTGTATCTCTGTCCAGATGATTTGAATGGAATGGAACATTGCCAGTCCTGTATATTGTCAGAAGTTACAGTATGTCATGAATGAAATCATAATGTTGAGTAAAAGGGATGTTATAAGTAGTTTTGTGCCAGATCACCTCACAGCAGCGAGCGTTTTATGGGACAAATACAGTGCTTTTGCCCTTGTAGTGGGCGTGACTATACACATCACTCAACAGAGCAAATAAAAGCAAAAGTTCACTGTAAATACAGTGTATACAGAAGACACAGAATCAATCGTAATGCCTCTACAAAACATCCAAATCCTCATAAAACACAACAGCATGGTTTACTCTAAAAAAAGAGAAGTTCTGTAACTCTTGAAAACTGAATCTTCAGACACTGGACAGATCATTGAACGTTTTTTGTATGTAATGTAATGTAATTCTGTGTATGTTCTGAAACCATGGTGTTAATTGATGCAGGGATGTGAATCACCACTATGATAACACAGCCCATTAGGGCAAACTTATCCACAACAGTCTGGGGTGAGGATGTGTAAAATACCCAAACTGAGGGGGAAAAAACGAAAGAAGTACAACTTAGTATAAACAAGTCATAAGATACTTAACCTTACAACATTTTATTTCTTTGTATTAATAAGTTAGGCAGAGAGTTCAGCTGTACAGAAAGACAGGAAGACATTTAACCTGAAATAATTATATCACTGATCAATTTTTAGAAAACTAAACAACTAAACTCTTTACCTGTCAGTGATGGGTACTAACCCTAATTTACACTAAATAACAACGTGGTTAATGAAGCGTATGGATAAACATATTCAGTGGGGAAGATAATTATTTCATCCCCTTCAGATTTTGAACATTTTTTTTTACAAAGAAATGAAGGGTTTATAAGAGTCTATAATGTTTATCATATGTTAATTTTAAATACTTGAGATCCTGAAAAAAACACATATTATAAATGTTATGAATTGATTTCTTTGGGAAAAATAAGTATTTGATCACCAAGCAAAACGTGACTTAGTACTTGAAGTAAAAGCCCTTGTTGGGAAGCACAGAGGTAAGATGTTTCTTGTGGCTGATTACCAGTTTTGCACACATCTCAGGAGGGATTTTGGGCCACTATTCTTTACAGATCTTCTCTAAAAGTATTTTTGCCTGTCACAAATTTGAGCTCCCTCATAAATTTTCTACAGTATTAAGGTCTGGCCAATCCATGACCTTAATGGGCTTCTTCTTGACCCACTTCTTTGTTGCCTTAGAAGTACAGTATGTTTCAGGTCATTGTTATGCTGGAAGACCCATCCACAACCCATCTTCAAGAGGTTTTCATTCAAGATTTCACAATACATGGCTCATCCATTTGGCCTCTCAATGCAGCAAAGTTGGCCTGTAACTTTAGCAGAGAAACAGACCAAAAGCATGATGTTTCCACCTCCATGGTTGATTGTAGGGATAGTGTTCTCAGGGTCATAGTCAGCATTTTTCTTTCTCCAAGCACGACGAGTCAGGCTGATACCAGAAAGCTCAATTTTGGTCTCATTTAACCACAGCAATTTCTTCCAATCCTTCTCTGTTAATTGTCAAACTTCAGACGGGGCTCTACATGGAGGACTGAAGGATTTCAATCAATGGCAGCATATTGTGTTACCAGTGGCTTGTTTAGCTTTTTCTTACAAAGCCCCAAAGTTATGGAATAGTCTTCCTATTAATGTTCGGGACTCAGACACAGTCTCAGTGTTTAAGTCTAGGCTAAAAACCTATTTATTTAGCCAAGCATTTTTGTAAATAGATTAACCTTAGGTAAAGGGGCAGATCTGGGGGACTCATGGACGTAGAGTATTCTGGTGAACTGGTATGTTTAGATGCTGTCCTCCCCACTCTCATTGTTCACTCAGGTTTGTTGACGGTGAGGTGATTGGTTGCTTTACATCTCAGGGAGCCCTCATGTTTGTGTTTCCTTCTGGCTCTCCCTTTTAGTTATGCTGTTATAGTTAGTCCTGCCGGAGTCTCTGCTTGCACTTTGCACTAAATATACATTCACCTATACATGCTGACTGTGACCATACCTAACTGCCATCTCTCCTTATTTTCTGTTCTCTCCTTTTCTGCTCTCTTCTCTCTCTCTCTCCCCCTCTTCTTTCCCTCTCTCTGTCTCTCTGTCGAGCTATACATGTTTCGCTCCTGAGTTGCCAGTGATCCAGACCCCTCTGCCCTCTGGAGCCGTCTAACCCATCCTGGAGTCCTGCTTCTGGTTGGAGATCTCGTCGCATGGATGCCCCGTGTGGTCTGCCTGGATTCGTATGGTGGCTGGGGATGGTTTCCATGAAGACTCTCCTGTCATCGAGTGATGCTCTGGGGACCTGTGACTTCAGTTGTTCGATAACTCAGGACCGGAATCCCCTACAGTCTACCTGAGCCTCCGGGAACAAACTGGACTCCTTTTAATTTTAAAACATCTCTTGTTATACTGAACTTCCAGTCTTACACATTATTATGCTGAGCAATTCCTGCTATCCGTTATCACCCAGATGAGGATGGGTTCCCTGTTGAGTCTGGTTCCTCTCAAGGTTTCTTCCTATTACCATCTCAGGGAGTTTTTCCTTGCCACCGTCGCCCTCGGCTTGCTCATCGGGGACAATCTTGTCATTTTGATTCATATACATTGCATAAAAACTTACTTCTTTTTATTGTGTAAAGCTGCTTTGCGACAATGTCAATTGTTAAAAGCGCTATATAAATAAAATTGACTTGACTTGACTTTAGTGACTGTGGTCCCAACTGCCTTGAGATCATTCACAGACTCCATCCATGTAATTCTGGGCTGATCCCTTACTTTTATCATGATCATTTTATTCTTACAAGGGGCAAAAGAGGTTCGATTGATGTTTTTTTTCCCATTTGCGAACAATTGCTCCAACAGTTGTCTCATTCCTACCAAGCTTTTTGCTGATAGTATTGTAGCCCATTTCAGCCTTGTGCAGGTCTACAATCTTGTCCCTGACTTCCTTTGACAGCTTTGTGGTCTTGAACATGGTGGTGAGGTTTGAATGGAAGATAGAGATTCTGTGGACAAGTGGCTTTTTTTTTTTACACATAATGAGTTGTTGTTACTATCACCTTCTTAAATTAATCTATGTACCACATGAGTACAAAACCAGTCTGTGGCAGCCAGAATATTGTTGGTTGGTGGTTGTTGGTTGGTAGGGGATCAAATGCCTAGGGTTAGGGTTAGGGTTCTCTAGGGTTCCCTCATTAAAATGTAAATCAATTTTAATATATGTATATATTATAATGTGTTTTTTTTTCTAGATTTTTGATTGATATTTTGTTCTTTAAAATAAACCTATGATAAAAAGTATTCTCTTCATTTATTGGATAAGTGGACAAACTTCAAGGGATCAAATAAGTAACTTCCCTAATGCCCAGTGGTGAGAGTGATTAATGTATAGAAGGTACAGTAAATAATAAGGATTTTATATATACAATTTAAATGTGCAAACATTGTGCAATGAATAAGACATGTCAAGAAGATAACATAATCAAATAAACATGATATACATTACATATTGAAATATATGGCTGTCTGTTTGATACAGTACTGAAGATACTGAATATATTCAGGTGGAATATAGTATACAGTAATGCAATGGAGAATATAAGTTATGGATTGTGCAAAGATGCATAGTGTATAAAGCAGTGTAACAGGGACAGAAAGTGACAGTCCAGCGGTGTATTTGTTAACACTAGGTGTAAACAGGGTAAAGTTCAGATGTTTGGATCATTTGATACACCATGTTATGAGAAAAATATACTGGGTTCCCCAGAACAAAATACTGTTCAAGTTCAGTTCTGGAAGAAAGTCCAGTCTCACTAATACTCATATCAGACTACACTACAGTGCTTTCAAAATGTGTGTTTCAGTGGCTATTTTAGTTTAAATAACTCAAATCTTTGGTGATCAATTCAACAGCTCCAGTGATGTCAATGGGAATGACCTCCATCATGTTCTTGGTGGTGAGTTCCAGGTTATTGTCCTCACACCATGCTACTAGGTGCTCCCTCCTGTAATTGTCTCATCATTACCTTTGATCAAGCCCACCACCATGGTGTCATCTGAACTTGATAATGCTGTTGGTCTGCTAATATATCACAGTTTGCAGATGACAGTTTGGTTTAATAATTATTATAGGAATATATAACAGTGTAGATAAACATACAGAGAAGGATTATAGATCAGTAGTGCAATATGAAAGTCAGGTTCTGAACATCTGAAGTCCTCTTCTTTCATCTTTGGACGTCACATGGAGTCTGTTACAGTTCAGTGTTCAGTGTCCTGCTACAACACACATAACATCCACCAACAGAAGGACACTATAGGTTTACATGGTTAACTTAATACTTACATATCTCAGAGTAAAGTGCAGATGTTTGGATCATTTGATACACCACGCTGTGAGAAGAACAAACTGGTTTGCCCAGAACAAAATCCTGTTCAAGTTCAGTTCTGGAATGTCCAGTCTCACTAATGCTCATATCACACTGCACTACATTACTTTCAAAATGTCTGTCTCAGTGGCTATTTTACTTTAAATAACTCAAATATTTAATGATCAATTGCTTGGTTTAAAATGAATGCAATGTTAAACTGAAAAAAAAAAAAATCACAGGCAACTTAAGACCAATGAACCCTTTATGGATGTGTTGTATTAAAATAATCCATTTCACAGGGCAAGTGTTTCAATGGTTTGGAGTGGCAATATAGAAACTTACTTAGTTAATTAATTAATTAATTAATTAATTAATTAATTAATTGAACAGTTCTGATTGTTCAGCCAAACGAGAAATTATGTGGGTGTGAAATGTGGAATTTCATGTTTTTTTTTTTGTTTTTTTTGCACTCGTTCCTCATAAGATATGATCTGATCATCAAGAGTATTGATAAATATAATGTTCCTAATAAAACTGCTTTAGCTCTATCATATTCTTTGGACGTTTCTTGTGTATGACTCTTTTTAAGTCATTTCATAGCATCTCTATTGGGTTGAGGTCTGGGTTTTTGCTTTTCTGAACTGATTGAGTTGTGGACTTGCTCTGGTGTTTTGGTTCATTGTCCTGTTGCATCACCCAACTTCTACAGCTTTTCAGCTGACGTACAGACATTCTCACATTATTCTGAAAAATTTTTTGACACACTTGACTCCGGACTTCTGGTAGTTCCCAGAATATTAAAATCTACAAAAAGAGGTAGGGCATTTTCATATTTAGCTCCAAAACTTTGGAATAGCCTTCCTGACAGTGTTCAGGGCTCAGACACAGTTTCCCAAGTTAAAAGTAGACTCAAGACGCATCTCTTTAATCTGGCATACACATAACTCATCGCATAATAAATACCTCATACTGCAGTACATCTATCCTGAATGGCAACTACATTAATTCTTTCCACCTGCTATTCCTTTCTCTGCCCATCCTGAGGCATCTGGAGATTGTGCCAGCTTCAGTAGACCGAGGCCAACCCTGCGAGGTTCCTGAGGCATCCAGAGAAGGACCTGCTCCAGCTGGATTCTTCTTCATGTTGGTTTGGAGCTACACATGCTGCTCCTAAGCTTCCAGTGATCCAGACCTCATCTGCCCTCTGCACCTGCTGACTCATCCCTGTCCTGAACTGGACTTCATGTTAATTTAAAGAAATTCTGTTATATTGAACTTTCATCTGCATAACACACACAATGTTGTATAATTTCTGTTATCTGTTATCACCCAGATGAGGATGGGTTCCCTGTTGAGTCTGGTTCCTCTCAAAATTTCTTCCTATTGCCATCTCAGGAAGTTTTTCCTTGCCACTGTCGCCATCACCCTTGGCTTGCTCATCAGGGACAATCTCATTATCTAGACATATTTTTCTCCCATATACACACTTCCGTAATTTTTTTTTTTCATTTTGTGAAGCCGCTTTGAGACAATGACCATTGTTAAAAGCGATATAGAAATAAAATTGAATTGAATAAGATTTAACTTGGATCCACTTGGAAACACTTAATGCAGAAGTTCACTTTATGCATTTTTCTTGCCACTGTACCTTTAAAACACAGAAGAGCTGGACGAGCAAACACGAGACGAGGGACAGGACCAGGATCAGTGGGTGAGGACTCTTCATTACTGCATCATCTGCAGAAAGACGGAAGTGAATTCTTAAAAGGTTTTAGTCATGAACAATGTTGATGTAGAATTTTCTTTCAGATTATTATAAAGGCGACATGGATTTTAACAAGAAGACACTTTCTCCTAAGAATGTTGTTCATACTAAAACTAGACGCTTATGATCAGCAGTAAGCAGACGGTGAAAGATTCCCACAAATTCAAGTTCAATCTGGTCTTTATCATTAACTTTGCTTGTGGATTAGACTCTCAGTCAGAAGATTGCATAGTTGTCTACTTATTGTCTACCATCAAATTGGTAATCAGGTTTCCTCATTTTGAATCTTCACTGAACTTATATAATGTAATTGATAGAAGTCCAAACTGATGGAAATCGGTCTCAGCAACTGAGAACTTTAAACCCTGTTTTTAATACCTTTAGTCCTCAATTTTTATAAACTTTAACATTATTTATGGACCTGACTCATGCCCTCTAACACTACAGATGGATGGAATACATCTGGATCAGAGGCAGACAAATACACTGGTGGTTAAGGCAGCCAACAAAAAAACAAACAAAAAAAACTTCACTCCTCCCAATTAGATTTTTCAAATTGACTGAGTTATTGAATATGCAGAAAACAATAGTGTTTTGAGTGTGACTCACCTGTGGGAGTTGGTGGATCACCTCTAATTTTTCCTTTCGGAGGGAAATAAAAACATTACATTTAATATTTTACAATCAGTAATCATCCCTCCTCTGTATGTTGACTGACACTGTGGGTTAGGTGAACGTCAGACTCACTAATAATGTGACTCAGTGTTTCTCTTCACCAGTCTTAACTTTCACTCCATTACTGTTGTTAAACTCACACTTTATTAACCTTTTACACATTAATCAGCAAGATTATGTCTTAACTTAGCATGCGGTATTTTAGCAATAAATAACTTATTTTAATCTTATGATAATCATATGATATGTGGATAAAATATTTAAGTGCCATTAAAAAATAATTCACAAGTAATAAACATAAGGATTTACAAATGTCTAATAAATTAATTTCAGCTGTGATGATCAGGGTGTGTTTTCCTGAGACTCATTTACCATAGACTGAGAGATTGACAATGCTGATTGGGTCTGTTCCTCCCTCGTCACTCACTGTCTGGTAGCTGATGTAGACTCCTCTGTCAGTATCTCTCAGATCATGTAACACCAAGGAACAGTTCTTCTTCTCCACAGGAACTTTCACACGACCCTCATATCCCTCACCGATCTTCTCACCCGGTCGCTCAAACACATGGTTAGATTTAAAGACCCATGTAAATTTTGGGGTACTTTTAGGGTTTACACTTGTCAATTTACATGGCAGGACAGCTGTAGAACCCACTGGGCCAGATACATTGACCTGATGTTCTGCAGAGAGGAGGCCTGAGACGGGAGATTTATAATATAGATTAATCTAGACAGAGCACACACACACACACACACACACACACACACACACACATATATATATATATATATATATATATATATATATATATATATATATATATATATATATATATATATATATATATTTTTTTTTTTTTTTTTTTTTTAATAAATAAATAAATAAATATAAATGTGACTTACACACAAAGGTGCTGATCCACATGATGCAGATGTAGGAAAATTTGGCCATGGTGCGTCAGTGTGTGTAGATTTACTACAATAAACAGAGGCAGGTGTGGAAAAATAAAGATATATCAAAATAAATACTTATATTAATTAGAGTGTTTCTTATTTATTTTTATCTATTTATATAGCATAATATATCATTTTAACAATCAAGCACAAAAAACATTTAATATTTAGAGTTCACACACACACACACACACACACACACACACACACACACACACACACACACACACACACACAGATACTGAAACATGACATTGTAGCTCAGAAATTATAAAGAAGCCCTCATTTTCTTAAGCAGCTTTGACTCTTTAAAGTTCACAAACAGAAAATTAACAACAAAAGTATTTTGAGAAGAAAGTGAGAGAAAGAGAGATAAGAAGAAAAATGTATTTCAATGCAGTTTATTAATGAAACAATGTTATATATTTACATATTTTTCACCTTTTTCATGGGAGGTGTTTCTTATGTAAAAAAAAAAAAAAAAAAAAAAGTCTGCCAAATTCCTAAATGTAAATATAAAGTAAAGAATTTCCATCCCATCACGCTTCCCGACATTTAACACCTCTTTTCTCTTTTTTTTTTTCATTAATTAACAGTCCTGTTTGAAGTTTGTTTTAGTTTTTTTTTTGTTTTTTTTAGCTGTTGTCCATTTTTTTCTTCCTCTTGTGTGACAGTGAGTTTTTATTGTTTGTTATTTTTTTTTTTAGTTTCTTTTGCTCAGAGAGTAGCGTTTTTACCCCACATATTTCCTCTGTATGGAATAGTTGTAAAAAACAGTTTATTTGTTCCTCAGTGTCTGTTTGGTGTGTCTGGTGTGTGTGGTGCTGCATCCTGCTCCTGCATTATCCTGCAGCACTCAGAGTCTGACTGTGGGTTTCGCGCTTTGTGATGGGTTCTGTAGTGGACGTCTTTCCGTTTTCTCCTGGGTTTAGCTGTTGTGCTCTCTTTCAGTGTCGGTGTGCTGATCTGTGGCTCTTTACCTTTTTTCGGTGCAGACATCGCGGGGGGAGTTACAGGACTGTTGCTCCGCCCCCACAGCCCCCGGAGGCGGAGTTGCAGAACTGTACAGGTATCTGGTTTACACTTGTGCTGTTTACAGTGATGTCATTGTTCATATCAGTACAGAGTGCGGTGTGTGTCTCTGTGGTGGCGGTGTGTTTAGTACTGGGGGCTCGGGCTCCTCTGTGTTCTCCTGCTGGCTGTTCACACACTGCTGCTGCTGTCTCCCAGCTGAGTCGCCCCCTGAGCTCCCTGGCTGCACAGCTCCATGTGGACAGCTCAGCCTTTTATGTCCGATGTCACAACACTTAAAGGACCTCGGCCACGTGGTGGCACAAACGGGGTATCTGTTCTCTCCCTCTTTACTCTTTATATTAAGTGTCTGTTCTTGGTTGTTTAAAACCATGAAAATCTCCCAGCAGAAGGACGGTACATGTCTCATATTGGAGCTCTTACACACGAGCGAGATAGCTCTCATGGGTCTGATGAACTTTCTGAAGCGGGTCAGCTCCTTCATTATCGCCTCATCCTTGATAAACATCGGGACGTTAGAGATTTCCACTCTTGTAGCAGGGAGAGAGGTGAAACTTGGACTGCAGATCCTTTCACACATATTCCACTCCTTATCGATGTGCTCACAAGGTCAGAAACACCACCACCGTTCTGTTCCACCACCGAGAGGTAGAGTAGATGTACTTCCACCCGACCTGCTCTCCCACCACTAGCAGCACCTCTTCCATCTATACTCCGTCCTCCGGCACAAACCTGATATCATTTTGAGAGACAGAGTCTCCCCACCAGCCTCAGAGTCCATGGTGCCCCACCCTCTCTCTCTCTCTCACCCTTAAGTTTTAGCTCTTTGTTTCTATTAATATTCACCAAAATAAAAAACATGAATAAATCAATAAAGCGGGGAAAAAAGTAAGTCTTTCAAAAAATCTTCGCAAGACGATAAACTCTTAAAAAATACCACACCCAGCGCATGTGCAAAGAGAGAGAGAGAGAGAGAGAGAGTACAGACTATAAACAACTAATTAGGGCTACTACCCTGCCAGAAACCCTCAATAATGTGAATGTTAAATGTTTATCATTCGGGCTATTTCATGTTACAAAGGAAAAAAAAATCAGTTTAAGGAATTTTCTTTTTTTTTTCCTTTTCCTTACATAATGCTAATGCAAAATTAAACAGTTATTAGTATTATTATTAAATTAAATGGGCTTTGGAGTTTTTTTTATTGTTTTAGGCAGCATGGTGGCTTAGTGTTTAGCACTGCGTCCTCTCAGCTACAGGGTTGCGGTTCGATTTCCACCTCGGGGTCTGTGTGCAAGTTTTAAACAAGGAACACTTTTAAACTGGCCCCTGTCCAAGAGTGCACCCCACCTCATGCTCAAAGTCTCCTGAGATACGCTCGAGTGGTATAGACAATTCATGAATAAATAAAGTCCATCCAGTCCATCACAGGACACACACATTACACACATACTACAGGGTAATTTGGATATGTCGATTATTCCAATACGCATGTCTTTGTACGGTAAGATACAACCAGAGTATACAGACGAAGCCCACCAAGAGAACATCCAAACTCCACACACACACACACACACACACACACACACACACACACACACACACACACACACACACACACACACACACACACACACACACAGAGCCCCCGAGGAGGGAATCAAGGAACAAGGAACTTTTAAAGCATATGTTTAAATAAGTTTTAGATGGTGTTGGTGCTATTTTTGCACTGCTCATTTAAGCCTTCTTTCTTGAAAAGAGTGAATGTGGATGAGTCTTTCTCCAGACAAAATCCCACTGCAACTGTAACGCCAACTTGTTTTTTTTTTTTTTTTAATTCTTTATGATAAGTGCAGTTCAGAAGCTGTGTACACTGTAGAATGTGTTTATCAGAGTAAGAAGGCTGCTGTTCCTTTGTACGGCTTCAAACGTTTTAACAGAATTTGTGGTTATATAAATATTTATATACTACAGTATACATATAAAAATGTACAATAATGATGAGAATATTTTATCATTAAACAATTTCTTTGAATTAACTCTGAAAACGCACCACACTGTTCATATGCTTCATCATACAGAACAGCAGACACGGCAACGCCCTGATGTGAATGTGAGGGATTTAGCTCTACTGTACCTAACAGTAGATGTTGTGTACTGTACCTAGTACACAACATCCATCCACACAGTGACGGCAGATAGTTAAAGTCTCATTTCTTTCCCAACAACAACAAGCAGTATTTGATGATATTTAGCAATAAAATATTAGTATTAGTCTAAATATTAGTATTAAAGATGATATTTACTATTAACAATTATGTAGAATTCACTTTTTTCTCATGTATAGACATGATGAGACAAATTACTAGTGACTAACTCACTGTGGCTCATATTGCAAATTTATATATATATATATATTTTTTTTGCTTAAAAAATCATAGACCTGGAGCTAAAACAGGATAGAAAGAGAGAAGGTGTTTGTTTTTTTTTTTTTTTTAAAGTAAATTAACATTAAAAGAAAGAAAGTATAGCACAAAAACACTCACTGGATCACTTGTTCTCAATCCAGTAATTTAAATAACTTGAAACAATACTGTGTAAAAATTTAACACACACACACATAATCACTGCTGTGCTTAAAGAGAGACATTCCTAACAGACAGATCAAACAGGCACTCACAAATTATGTATAATATAAATATTCTATAATAATTTAGAATTCTTTCAATAAATAATGTTAATATTAATAATATAAATATTAATTTTAGAATACTATGATGATACAGTACCGTTCTCAGAGCTCTAGTACCGCAGTAGAGGTTTAGTCCCGTTATACAGTATTCCGTGCTGCACCCGTGTGATATGGAACCCAGTGTACTGCAGTAAAGAAGGCATGATGCCACGCCCTATAGTCATATCTAACACACTTTCTGTACACACACACACACACACACAATGAAACACACATGTAGTCTCCTACTTTTAGAAGTTACATTATGATTTCATATTTTTTATTATTAATTTTGCAATTATTTATTATTGGTATTATCTTAATTTTATCCGCTAATAGTCCACGTGCTCTTTTCGCCATTCCTCCGCCTATTCCCGCACATTTTCCCTCCTGATGTGCAGTTCAATAGGAAGCCAGTTCAGTGTTCCAGTTCAATGTGTTACAATGAAAGTATGATTTGATGCGCACTGGTGTGACTGGTGGAGTTTACAGACAGGGACTCTGTCTGTCCGTTATATTGCTGAACCCCGACATTGTACATGATCGACACAGCGAGTTTCTGTCATTAAAAAAAAAAAATCATGTCATGAGACAAGTGTAAAGATGACCGAAAACAAAACAAATGGTCTAAAATGTTTAAAATTTCATTCTCTAAATTAACTTTCTCATTTCTTGTGCTTTCTTAGAAAGAATGAAAATCTAAAAATAATAATAATATAAAAATTTATATATATGGTATTTTATATTCCGGAGCCATGATGAGACTTTCTGCTTCGAGTCTGAAACGCTGTCCTCTCAGGAACTCCTTTAATGGCCCGAACATGTGAAAATGTCGTGGAGCGAGGTACGAGAACTGTACGGGGGATGTGGCAATAACTCGCGAGTTTCTGAAATGTGTGAGTGGTGTTGGTGAATGGTTGTGTAGACTTTCAAGGATCCGGTGTTACACTTGTTGAATGATCACGGGAACGACTGCAGTTAGCTCTGAGCCACCTTGGTGTAATTGTCATTCAGAGACGTATTGCCTTCTTTAAAAGATTTGCAACATGTGGAGCCCATTACATTTAGGATTAAATCTTAGTAAAGATGAAAATGATTCACGAAACATCTTATCCTTAAAAGCAGCTCCTAAGGAAAAGTTGTTAAGAGTAGGGACGAGGACTTGTAACAAGACTTTTAAGAGTTTCTATAGCAGAGGACAAAATGGCAGAAAAAACAACTATTCTCCAAACACTGAACATGAGGCTAAAAGTAAACACTGCTCTTCTGTCCAATTTGGTTTTCTTGTTGTTTTACTTTCTTCCATTTCTCTTGGATACCATCCAAAAGTGCCTCTTAAATAGACTGTCCTGCGATCATGTAAATTGGTAAAAGATGAACCATTTTGTTTGTATATAAAGAAATTGTATAATCATTAATACTGATTTTATTACTTGTACTCCATTTCAGATTGATGGGAGCAAAATAGCTCAGCTTTTATCAATTTACATGATTACTGGACAGACAGTATTTAAGTAATATCCTTAGCGTTTTGAGAATTTCTCTTCTTTCCACCATTTTGTCCTCTGCTATAGAAACTCTTAGAAGTTCTCTTCCCTACTCTTAACAATTTTGACCTTAGGAGCTGTTTTGGGGTCTAAGATTTTCAATTTAATGGGAAATTATAAGAAAATGTAAATTACTAAAAGCTACTTTTAGTCTTAAAAAGCTTTGTGAATACAGGCCCAGATTTCTAATAATAATATTTTCTAAAAATTTGCTTGAATTTGATTTGAATTTCTGTTTTCATACAATTGAAAAGCTCTGAGGTGGCAGGGTGCCATAGTGGTTAATGCTGTCGCCTTCCCACCTCTGTGTGAATGGGGTTTGCATGTTCTCCCCATGCTTGGTGGGTTTCCTCTGAGTATTCCAGTTTCCTCCAACGGTCTAAAGACCTGAAGAAAAATGGCTAATTGTTATTAAATTTCCCACATTGTGTGAAAGAGTATGTGTGTGTGCCCTGCGATGGATTGGAACCCTGTCCAGGCTGTACCCCATCTAGTGCCCTAAGTCTCCTGGGATAGGCTTCAAGCCCTCCGCGACCCTGAATACAGGACTAAGCGGTATAAACGATGAGTGAATGACTGAAAATCTCTGACTGTTCAGCAGCCTCTAATCAACAAACTGAGTCACACATTTCATAAAATCACAGTGTTGTGATCTCAGTGTGTGATATTCTAATTATATTATACACTGCTAAAAAAAAAAATACTTTACACTTAGTTCCAGTTTGACTTGAACATCCCTCGTATGTGGATGGAAAGTCTTCCTTTTTTGTAGCCGTTTAAAAACACAAAGTTCCATATTATCATTTCACTCACTGTATATACAGTCTATCTCAAAAGCATTTACCCTTAAACACACTCTGATTATTTCTCCTTTTTAATAAAGTTTTCGACATATACAGTACTGCATTGACCCCCTCATATCTTCATATTTTGCCTCCAAACGTCCAGACTTTCTATGGAAGTATTGTTGTGTAAATCCTGAAAACACTATAAAGACAAGTAATTCATATACTGGGTAAGAGCAAAATCACCCTCACTCAATCACTCATCTTCTATACTGCTTAATGCTGTATTCAGGTTCTCAAGGGGCTTGGAGCCTATACCAGGAGGCCTAGAGCACAAGGCAGGGTACACCCTGAACAGGGCAGAGCAAAGTCACAAAGGTTTCATTTAAACCTCTGCAGAAGGATCAGTCTCATACAGCAAACAGTTGCAGCATGGAGAAAGATAATATCTTTCTCTCAGCTGTCCCGTTTTATACACAAACATTTCTGCTAACATGCATAATCAAGTCTCAGGAACATGAAGTTCCTAGATTCAAACGTATAACTCTTTATCTGGCCCAGACCAGATGGCCTTGCCTCATTTATTCAATAGCAACTACAATTACTACAATTAGTTTGTTTCTGTTTTGTTCTCCGCCTTGTCTTCCTATATTTTATCAGACAGGGTTAAAGCTTCTATAGTTAATGTGGCACAATTACTAAGATCAGAATTAATACAAGATTTAAATGTGATTTTTACATTGCAGGTGGTTCTTTGTTTCCCCCTCCAGTGGTGCAGGATGATTTTCCAGAAGCGCCTTGGTGCTGCCTGAAAGTCCTTCTCCATGGCTTCTGTGAGCTCCTCCCACACCTGCTGCTTTGCCTCTGTTACTGCTGGGGCTGCTGGCATCCAAGCCTGCCTGTACCATGCAACTGCCTCCAGAGTCCCCCAGGATAACATATTCCTGAATGCCTCCTTTTACAGTTGGATGGCTTCTCTCACCACAGGTGTCCACCATGCTGTTCGAGGGGCACCCAGGATCTTAAGACCACAACTCACAACTGCAGCTCCAACAATAGAAGCTTGGAACATGAACCTCTCTGATTCAATGCCCCCAGCTTTTACAGGGATGATGGAAAAGCTCCACTGGAGATGGAAGTTGAAGGCTTCTTGGAAGGTTTCTAGACATTTCCAGTTCACCTGCACGACTCATTTAGGCCTACCAGGTCTACAACCCCCTCCCTTCACCTGAGTGTCCATGGCATACAGTCTCAGGTCAGATGAAACAATCACAAAATTGGTCATGTACTCCGGTCTTAGGTTCTCTAGTACCTAAGGCAGACAGGCACCCTGAGCTTCCTCCTGGCAGGGTGATTTTTCTCAGTCTTCCTTTTTTCATAGGGTCTAGTTTGAACCATTCTGTCTGGCCTGAGACCAATTTGCCTTGAGAGGTCCTACCAGGAGCACATGGTTCCAGACAACACAGCTCCCAAGTTCATAAGGACCACCACCTCTTCACCACGATAAGGTGATGGTTCCCAGACAGGTATGATTCTTCTTTTGAACTAACATTCAAAAGCAATGTCTGATTTTCATTAGTTAATTATAAGCATCCCTATGCTCGAACATGGCATTTGTTATGAACAATCCATGATTAGCACAGAAATCCAGCAACAAAACACCACTCAAGTTTAGTCTAGGGATGCTGTCCCATTCCAATCACATCCCTCCAATTATCTCTGTCATTGCACACATGTGTGTTAAAAATCTTAGCAGTCCAATAGAATCCCTTACTAGGGCCTGATGCAGGATTCCATTCCTGCGTGTCCAAGAAGGCAGAATACTCTAAACTGCTGTTTGGTGCATAAGCTAAGACAATAGTCAGAGTCTTCCCCCTTTACCCTCAGGCATAGAGAGTGACCCTTTCGTTCACTGGGGTAAACTCCAATGTCATGGCACTCAGTATCCCCACACCCACCTTGTGCCCAACACCCTGGGCAACTCCGGAGAAGAACAAACGTCAACCCCGATCCAGGAGTAGAGATCCAGATTTGAGGCTGTGCATAGAGGTAAGCCCCACCAGATCTAACTGATAATGCACCACCTCCTGCATAAGCTCTGTCTCCTTCCACCCACAGAGAACTGACATTCCACATCCCCAGAGCCTCGACCTTCATTGCCACCCAAATAAAATTCAAATGTTATTTGTCAAAGTGGTAGGTGGGTCTCCACGAGATAAAGAAGGATGGGTATCCAAATTGCCTGTATGTGTGTGTGTGTGTGTGTGTGTGTGTGTGCGTGTGTATGTGTGTGTGTGTTTGAGTCAGTGTGCCCTGCGATGGATTGGCATGGATGGGTGTACCCCGCCTTGTACCCTAAGTCTTCTGGGATTGGCTCCGGGCCCCCGCGCTATAGCTGATTATAGTGATGAGTGATGAGAGGTTTCCAAATCCGGACAATCCAAATAAAAAGTGAAATGTGATAAATATGAATAATCCAGATCTATAACAGTGAGACAGGTGGGTATTTTAGTCCTGAAATAAAGTTCTCACAGCAGCTCACTCATATAATCAGCCGTTATTCGCTTCACATCAAGCTGAAACTTCTCCTTCTGCTGAAGAGCTGAGAATCATATGAACACTGATCACTTCAGGGCAGGCTATAAACCCCTCTCACTCTCTATCCCAGTCAAGCTGCCTAATATTTTTTTCTCTTGACCATTTGGTGATGTTACAATGGGAGATTAAGATGAGAAGGTGGCAGTAATGTAACAAAGTGGTCGACCAACTGCTGGGTTTTATGCGATAAAATGCCTCCCTGACATCTATATTAAATTCCATGATTTTATATCTTCATTATGATCATAATCACTATTATAATGATCACTAGTTAAATGACAGCCTTTTTTATTATATGAATTCCAAAGCATTTATTGCATTTTCTGAGGCATCTATTTTGATTTGATCTCCCTGAACTAAAATAATAACTAAATCTAAATGTTTTTACCCAGTATGTGTTTCTGAAATAGTTTTCATAGACAACATGTATATATTTTGAATGTTTATTTGATAATAAAATTGGTTTTATGTCATTTGTGAAAATCTTTTCATGTTTTATATGTAAAGATGTTAAAACACTGATTTACTCATTTATTTACAATATTTATTTAGCGTAAACATTGTTGTGTTACATGACAAACCCCTGCAAAATAAATGTGTTACAAAAATAAATAAAACCTTTTCATTAATGGTCTCCATGGCTGTCACATGCCATGTGCTAGGGATCATTATAACAGTAATATCATATTTGATAATAATAAAATGAACATACACTGTAAAAACTGAGCTTGGGGTGAAGTAATATTTAATAAAAAATATGATTAACATTTACACAAATAAAAAGAGTGCGGGTAGTTTTAAACAACATTAAGCTTAATTCAGCAAATTTGAATAAACATTTAATTTATTTTACTCAATTTTTGTTGAAAATGTTTTGACCAAATATATTGAGTACAAATTAAGTGAGGAAAATTAAAGTCACAAAAAAAGGATGGATTTAACTCAAAAGACTCTGATTTTAATGAACTTCCACTTCCGCCTGCATCACATGGACATTGCCCGTAGGAGCTTGTTGGATTTCAAGTAAAGACCTGAAGGTAAGATGTTTTGCCCTTATTTTTAATGAATACATTTCTAGTAGCAATGTTGGTGTAATGAAATTTGACAGATCAACATGAGTTAAATTCATTGCACATGAGCTGCCAAAATTAAAAGCTACTATAGTTAAAAAGTGCTTAAAGTATCTTTAAGTAACTGAAGTCATGTTAATGCTAAAGTTATGTTAACTTATTGGTGCTGAATTTGCGGAAAGCAAAGTAATTGCCTTCAGTTTGTGTGTTGTAACAGAGGAGTGTGACGGACATCTTGATTTGATTCAGGACATGGTTAGGACTGAGGAAGGCTGTCTAACTATATAAATCTGGTAAGAACTTATACCCTTCTAATTTAAAATGATAAAGCGTGACACTAATGCCCCCTCCGAGATTTGACCAGTTCTGTAGTGGCGGCCTTGTATCTCTGTCCCCTCGGCAAAGTATGATTAGCAAAACTGCCACATGAGAGACGACAAAATGCACAAAACAGGTCGAATAAACGTCAGTAAGTCAGTCAGGGTTAATTTTGGGCGATTTTGATATTTTATTTAATGACTAAATTTTAACAACGTTAATAAAAAAAGAATTTTTTTTTTCCTATTTCCATTTCAACGCGCTCAAGTTTATCTTTTTCAACCAATCATTTGCATGTGTCCGTGTGAACGTGCGAATCCTCTCTCTCTCTCTCATTGGACGAGAATCTCTTCAGTAAGTCAGCTCTTCTTAACCCGGCCGCCTGTTAGCAGCTAACCGAGTTAAAGATGTTGTTAGCTTAAAGTCCGACAAAATGCTGAGCGACACGGCAGCCTCAACTTCGCCGGCGGCTTGTCAGGTGGGAAGAAAGAGTAGAGATGATCTGGGTGTGTGTATAACGTTAGGGTAAATGTTCTCGTGTTTTAGTGACTGCTTCGCTTTTGAAACCAGTGATAATCACCCCAGAGCGGCTCTCTCACTCTGTGTGTCCGGGTGTTGTGAGGTAACGTTAGTTACAGGTAATATTGTCCACCGCAGACCTCTCGGTAGTAATTAGCATCGGCGCTATTCCTGTGTTGTGTGTTGGATGCCACAAGTGGGTACTTACAGTATCTGACTGACATCTGCTAACATGACAAGCTTTCTAAAAGATCTACATGACATACAGAACCAGTCAAATGTTTGTACACATTTAACTGAATGTGAAAGTGTGTCATAACTTTTGACTAGTATCTGAATCTAACATGTTTTAAATATCTTTTGTCATAAAGTCTTTAACATTTGACTGAGTTAATTCTGATAAGTTCCCTGTTACGTGTTTTATACTATTAGTGACTGTAATTTGAATGTATGAACAAAAACATATATATATTTTTGCACTTTTACAGGTGCATGCAGCCTCTGACTGACTGAAATTTATCAGCAGGTATTTATATACACCATACATACAGTGTGTCAGGGATTTTGTCATCAAACTGGACTGTATGATGTTATTGACAGTTAGGACCAGAGGTTTTAGGACAGTGACATAATTTTGGCTCTGGACACCACAACAATGGATTTGGAATGAAAAATTGTGCTTGAAGTGTAATAGCTTTAACCACAATAGCTTTAATTCCTATTTTTGAAGTTGGCATCCTGTGACAAAACCACTGTATTCACTCTGGTTTAGAGTCTCTGACACAGATCCCCCTACATCCGAGAAGGTGTTCTTGTTCTTGACAGCTGTTCTAAAGGGTCTTTTCTTCAGAAGAGGAGAATTCTTCTGTAATCCATCACATTCTTCCAGAATGTTGTTCCTGAGCTCACCAGTCCCTTTTGTCTTTTTAAGAACGCACCAAATGGTGAATTTGTCCACACCTAATGTTTTTATTATCTCTCTGATGGATTCGTTCTAGCTTTTTAGCCTAATGATGCTTGTTCCTCTGCAGTAGCAGGTCTTTAGACTTCACATGGCTAGTTGACAGCAACAGGATCCAAATACAACACTTAAACTCTAAACCTTTTATCTGCTGACTTGTTAATGAACTCAAGAGGAAATACACACCTGGCCATGAAACAGCTGAGGAGCAAGCTGTGCCAATATTTTTGCGCCGCGAAAAATAGGTGTCTATGTACGTAAATGTCTGTAATGCCTACATGGTTCATCCATTTTTTTTTCCGACTAAGCCCTTAAATGTTACTGTCTGGAAACTTCTGGTCCTATCTGTACTTATTACTTCAGGGTAAAGCTCATTTTGCAATCTATTTTCTTGGAGAGAAAGGTATTACAGTACTACAGTATTAAATACAGTAAGATGATATTGAAGGTTTTTTTTCTGCCATTTCAGGCCCCAAACAACCCAAGCATCAACATGACAAGGGATCTTATGATGTGCTGCTTGATGGAGTACATAGGGGAACTAGATCAACTCATCAAAGAGTATGATGTAAGTGAAATACAAATGTGAAATCAGTAAAAAGTGCTCTCTCGCTCTTGCTGGCTCTTGAAAAGGGCATACAGATTTTTTTTTACTTAAGCCATACCTAAATTTCTCTTAAATAAATGGAAAATGATTGTGTTTTAGCATGTAATCATTCAATTGTGTCAAAAGTTAAGGCTGTTTGGCATTTTCATTAAGAGATGTTAAGGACGACTGCAGTAATATGGTACCTGCAAAATGTTTTTTTTTTAAGTGATATTTCTCTTATTATTTCTGTTCATACATTGTTAAAACAACTTTATTTTTATATACACATTTTATTACTTGCCAATTTGACATATTTGTATATGAGATTTTACACTGAGCATACAACTGAGACAAGATGCATACTTGATTATGATAGAGATCATGTTTCAAGAATAATTTACTCAGGAGGTCTAAAGTGATGAGACATAAAATAAGGTATGGTAAACTATTCATCAGTACATAAGGAGTAACACCAAGAGAATGTGGGTTATGTCTACATGAATTGATAGTTTTAATAGATGCAGTGGATCTTGCCTATCCCAAAGACCTCAAGTACACATTTGAGACTTTTCAGATGTCCCTGGAGCTTCTCTTTAAGAAATGTTAAATGTTTGTAAACTCTTTGAAATGGCCTCCCTCAGTTATGGACCTGCTCAGGTGGTGGTGGTGAAGTTATTAACATAAATTTTATGATGTGATTAAGTGATTACAAGTGCATTATCTATTTATTTTAAACCTTTGCCAAACCCGTTTACAATGTTTTAAAATATTCTAAGTCTGTTGTATAGCAATTGTCGTGCACACTCGTAACACAACCGGCACTAGGACCTGGAAGTAATATGGTCGGGTTTCCAGGAAGCATAAAAGGAAACAAGATGGCGCCTCACATTGCTCAGTCATTGAGTCTACCCATGCTGTCTCCGATGCTATCTCCTCCATGTCGTGAGTACTCACCATTTTGGGTTGTATTCCTGATTGAGTGTGTGTTGTTAGAACGCGGGTTTAATTGTGTAAACTCTTGCTCTCTACGTGAGAGAGTTCTAATAATAAATCGCATGGTTATCCTGCCTGCTCGCGCTACTTCCGCGTTTGGGTTTACCATCCACGCTACATGGGCTAACTGCTAGTCTTCTGGTCATCCTCCGGTTGCTTTGTGACAGAATGACTGAGCCAGCAGTAAACCCAGCGGATTACGCTCACCTCTGCGATATGGTGGACGGTCATGCCCGGTTGATTGAGCAGCTGAGTGGTGAGGTCGCGGCTCTTCGCGCTAGCGTCCAAGATGTTGCGGCTTTGCGCCACGAGGTTGCGGAGCTGCGGCAGGAGAAGGCGGCGCTCCGCGAGGCGGCTTCTCACCCGGCTAGGCCGCCGCCAGTCGTAGTGGCGGCTGCGCCGCCACTCCCTCCCCCCCTCTGATGTGTACTTAGCTTTACCGGATAAATGGGACGGCACAGATGGGAAGTGTAGTGTTTTCCTAACCACACTGCATCTTGTGTTTGAGTTTAATTCCACCAGATACTCCACAGACCGGATGCGCATTGCCCTTCTCGTCTCGTTGCTGTCGGGGCAGGCAGCTGAGTGGGCCACGGCGGTCCTGCGTTCGGATTCAGACACAGCCCATTCCTACAACGAGTTCATCAGTCAGCTAAAGCTCACCTTCGAACATCCTGCTGCTGAGGTGGAGACCGACTCCAAACTCTATCATCTGCGGCAGGGAGGGTCGTCCGTGAGCCGTTACACCGCCGACTTCCGGACGCTAGCTGTGCAGACCACCTGGGGCGATCCCGCCCTCCGGACGGCCTACTACGAGGGACTGGCTTCACGCATAAAAGACGAGCTTGCCGGACGAGAGCTCCCCGCCACCTTGGAGGGGCTGATCCAACTCGCCCTCCGAATAGACCAACGACTGCTCTCTCGTCCGAGGCCAGCCCCCCGGACCCTGCCACCTGCCACTCCGTCATCATCACCGACCACGCCACGATCTTCCAGATTTCTGCCCTACGCCCCAGTTCCCGAAGTACGCCGCTTTTCCACCACCACCAGTGGACATGTCGGTTCTCCACCTCCCGCCGTGGTTGACACCAGAGCCGGGGAACCCATGCAACTAGGACGCGCCTCCTTGACCGCTGCAGAGCGAGAACGGCGATTCAGGGAGGGGCTCTGTGCCTACTGTGGGTCGGCGTCGCACCACAGAGCTATCTGCCCTCTGCGCCCGGGAAATGCTCAGGCCCGGTGAGTAAGGAGAGCGACTCGCCGGGCCCCCTCCATCTCTCTGCCACCACCACCAATATTTCTCGTCTCACGGTGCAAGTACGCCTCCAGTTTGGCCACAAACGGGTCAGAAGGACGGCGTTCATCGATTCCGGTGCCGCTGGCAACTTCATTGACTCTGCCTATGCCAAAGAACTGGGGGTGGAGCTTGAGGCGTTATCCCAGCCTGTTCGGATTACATCTGTAGACGGTCGGCCCCTTTCCTCCAGCCCCATCACTACTCAGACTCAACCAATCACCCTAATCATCGACCAACATCAAGAGCAGATCCGGTTCCATCTCAGATCCCCCATTTCATCTCCTCCTATCATCCTCGGGCACCCGTGGCTTCTACAACATGACCCACTCATCTCCTGGACACAACATCGAATTCTGCAATGGGGACCGACCTGCACCGAACTTTGCCTGCGGGCTTCAGCTGGGACATGCTCTAGGGAGTCCAAGGCCCCCGAAGTCGACATCAACGCCATCCCTGCCGCCTACCGGGACCTGGCTGAAGCGTTTTGCAAAAGACGAGCCACTCACCTTCCTCCTCATCGCCCCTACGACCTGGCAATTGACCTCCAGCCGGGTTCTGTTCCCCCCCGCGGCCACCTCTACTCGCTCTCCGCCACTGAGACGCAGGCGATGGAGAAGTATGTAACCGACACCCTCCGCCATGGCACCATCAGGCCCTCCTCCTCACCTGCTGCCGCGGGGTTCTTTTTTGTGAAGAAAAAAGGCGGCGACTTACGTCCATGTGTCGACTATCGGGGGCTCAACAACATCACAATAAAGAATCGCCATCCATTGCCTCTTACCAACTCTGCCCTGGACGCCCTCTCTGGTGCCACCATTTTCACAAAGTTGGACCTACGGAGCGCCTACAACTTGGGGCGCATCAGAGAGGGCGATGAGTGGAAGACGGCCTTCATCACCCCAACAGGACACTATGAGAGCTTGGTCATTCCATTTGGACTCTGCAACGCCCCCGCCGCTTTCGAACAATTCATTAACGACATCCTCAGAGATATGCTAGGCCGGTGGGCATTTGTGTACCTGGATGACATTCTCATATACTCCCGTACTGCTGAAGAACATGTCCAACACGTCAGGGTGGTCCTCAAGAGATTGCTCGCCCATCAACTGTATTGTAAGTTGGAGAAGTGCGCTTTTCACGAGCGCTCCACCACGTTCCTGGGTTTTGTTATCTCGCCCCAGGGTGTGGCCATGGACCCGCAGAAACGGGAAGTTGTGCGTCATTGCCCCTACCCAAGACCCTCAAGCAACTTCAACGGTTTCTCGGGTTTGCGAATTTCTATCGTCGCTTTATCCGGGACTACAGTACAGTTGCAGCTCCTTTAACCGCCCTGACACGACCATCTTCTCACCCCTTCACCCTCAACTATGCCGCCATCTCTGCCTTCCAGGAATTGTGTCACCGCTTCACCAACGCACCAATTCTCCTCCATCCAGACGCGAGCAAACCATTCGTTGTGGAGGTGGACGCTTCGGATGTGGGCGCCGGGGCCGTTCTCTCCCAACGAGGTCCAGATCAGAAGCTGCACCCTTGTAGCTTCTTCTCCAGAAAATTTGACCCCACTCAGCAGCGATACGGGGTAGGGGACCGTGAGCTGTTGGCCATAAAGTGGGCTCTGGAGGAATGGCGTCACTGGCTCCAGGGTGCCAGAGAGCCATTCATCATTTGGACCAACCATCAAAATCTGATCACTATCCGGAACCTAAAACAGCTCAACCCGAGGCAGGCGCGGTGGGCTCTCTTCTTCGAGCATTACAATTTCCATCTGTCGTACTGCCCGGGATCCAAAAACACCAAGGCCGATGCCCTCTCCCGGAAACATGAGGAGGATGCTCCCCGGGCGGACCCCGCGCCTGTCCTCCCGCCGTCAAAGATCATTGCCCCTCTCCGGTGGGACTTGGAAACGAGGGTTCGCCAGGGACAGGCCGCGGAGGTCGAACCGGCAGGTGCGCCGCCTGGACGACTCTACGTACCCCGCAACATCAGAACGGAAGTCCTTCAATGGGGCCATTCCTCCCTCCTTGCCGGACACCCGGGTACTCGCCGCACCCTCCAGTTTATTCAGCGGGACTTCTGGTGGCCGTCCATGACAAAGGATGTTGAGGAATTCGTCCAGGAGTGCCCAGTGTGTGCCAGGCCAAAAGACACCAACCAACCAACACCGGGGGAATTTCAACCACTCCCGGTTCCCCGCCAGCCCTGGACACACATTGCCGTTGACTTCATCACGGGCCTGCCGGATTCCGAGGGAAAGAACACCATCATGACCATTGTCGACCAATTCTCCAAGGCCGTGCACTTGGTGGCCCTCGCCGGACTCCCGTCAGCTAAAGACACAGCCGAGCTGATACTAGAGCATGTAGTCCGCCTGCATGGGTTCCCGAAGGACATTGTCTCGGACAGAGGGCCCCAGTTCACAGCCCGGTTCTGGAAAGCCTTCTGCCGTCTGATCAATGCCACCTGCAGTCTCTCCTCTGGATACCACCCTCAGACTAATGGTCAGACGATACGGACCAACCAACAACTGGAGCGCTATCTGAGATGCTTCATCGCCGATCGACAGCACTCCTGGGCCCGCTATCTCATTTGGGCTGAACTCTCCCACAATCTTCACGTCTCATCCACCACCGAGCTAAGCCCATTTGAGGTATGCCACGGTTTCCAGCCTCCGATGTTCGATCATCAAGAACCGGAGGTTGATGTACCGTCGGCCCAACAGTTGGTCCGTAGGTGCCGGCGGCTGTGGGGACAAGCTAGAGCAGCCATTTGCCGTGCCAATACCCGCTACGCCGCTCAACATCGCCGTCGGCACCCTCCGGGACGATTGTACAATGTAGGTGACAAGGTCTGGTTATCAACGAAAAATCTGCACCTCCATACAGAATCTTGCAAACTCTCACCCAGGTTCATCGGCCCTTACCGCATAACCCTCCGGATCAACCCTGTCACCTACCGGCTCCAGCTGCCTGCAGCGCTCCGAACCCATCCGGTATTCCACACATCACAACTCAAACCCTTCATCACTTCACCTATGGTTCCCCCCACCCACCCTGCTCCTCCTCCCCGTATCATTGAGGGTGGTCCCGCCTACACCGTTCGCCGGATCCTTGACTCACGTCCTCGGGGCAGAGGGCTCCAGTACCTGGTCGATTGGGAAGGTTACGGTCCCGAGGAGCGATCTTGGATTCCAGCTCGGTTCGTCCTAGACCCTGAACTCATCCGGGACTACCGTCGTCGGGTATCCTCCACCCCAGGACCGTCGAGAGTCGGTCCTGGACAGGGGGGTACTGTCATGCACACTCGTAACACAACCGGCACTAGGACCTGGAAGTAATATGGTCGGGTTTCCAGGAAGCATAAAAGGAAACAAGATGGCGCCTCACATTGCTCAGTCATTGAGTCTACCCATGCTGTCTCCGATGCTATCTCCTCCATGTCGTGAGTACTCACCATTTTGGGTTGTATTCCTGATTGAGTGTGTGTTGTTAGAATGTGGGTTTAATTGTGTAAACTCTTGCTCTCTACGTGAGAGAGATCTAATAATAAATCGCGTGGTTATCCTGCCTGCTCGCGCTATTTCCGCTAGTCTTCTGGTCATCCTCCGGTTGCTTTGTGACAGCAATAGTCATGTGCCTACATAAGCACTTAATCTTGTGCATACTGTCTGTTTCAAGGCCTATTCATAACATGTGTTCAGATGTTTTGTAGCTTGTATGAGGCTTCAGCCAAGTTGCAAAAATAAATTTCACATCATTACATGTCTTGTGACTTTACTTACATTCATAATGTCAATTTCTTGGTACTGTAATTTATTTAAGTAATTTATTTAGTCATCTTGAATCATTTACACTTGGAAATTTCATAAAATGTATATATTTTACGTATATGTTTAGTAAATATACATTTATTTAGGATAGAAATTTAGTATACAGTATATCAATTACATTTTAATAAAATTATTAGTAGATTGAAACAAATTTTAGGCGGGATAATGAGTAAGTATGAAACCTGTTTTTGTTTAAATTGCTTTATATTTACTTAATGCATTTGATTACATAAACTCAAAAATTACTATATTAATTAAATACAACACAATTTAGCTATTGTTTTTTACAATTGACTGAAAGTTTTGATTAAATTTAAATAAATTGTTTAATGGATTTTACTCAATAATTCGGCACTTAAAATCTACTAATTATTTTAAGTGTCACTTTGTTGCCTCAATTTTTTTGAGTAACCAGTGGTCAAATTTTTTTAGTAAATATCAATTACATTTTAACAAAATTCTTAGTAGATTGAAACCAATTTCAGACCAGATAATGAGTAACTGTAAAGCTTTAAATTGCTTTATATTTACTTAATGCATTTGATTACATCAACTCATAATTTCCTATATTATTACTAAATTAAACCCAATTTAGCTGTTGCTTTTATCACAATGAACTTATTTTTATTAAATTTAAATAAATTATTTAATGGATTTTACTCAATAATTCGGCACTTAAAATCTACCAATTATTTTAAGTGTCACTTTGTTGCATCAATTTTTTTGAGTATCCAGTGGTCAAATTTTTTAGAGTGCTCAGAGATAAATTTGAGTACACACTCAACACCTCCGTTGATGTGATTGGGAGTGTGTGTGTGATTGACAGCTCATCTGAAACCTACAATGACCTTCTTCATCTTCTTGGTGTTGAGTTCCAGGTTATTGTCCTCACACCAGAGTATAAGAGCGGGTAGAACACAGACCCTTAAGGGGACTCCAGTGCTGAGGGTGAGACTGGGAGAGGTGAGGTTGTTTAGTCCAACAGACTGTGGTCTACTAATATATTACAGTTTATAGAAAACAGTTTGGTTTAATAATTATTATAGTAATATATAACAGTGTAAATAAACATACAGAGCAGGATTATAGATCAGGAGTGAAATATGAAAGTCAGGTTATGAGCTCCTGAAATCCTCTTCTTTCATCTTTGGGCGTCAGATGAGAGTCTGTTAGTGTTCAGTGTTGTTTCTGGACTCACATTAAGACCAACATTATACAATGTTATATGCAGGATGAAAGAAATAATAGTCATTAATTTATTCATCTACTGTATCTTCTATACTGGTTCACTCTGGACAGGGTGCCAATCTATCGCAGGGCGCGCGCACACACACACACACACACACACACACACATACACACACACACACATGCACCAGAACATAATAATATTTTAAATCATACAGTAGGTCAGAGATCTTCATTAGATATAATCTGTTATGTAGAACACACACTCTTACACACTCTCTTATAGAACTCTGATCAAATGTTCTTGAGATCTTGTATCAAGTGATAATAATAATAATAATAATAATAATAATAATAATAAAAGGTCTGCTTTAACTGTGCAGTGTAACAGCAGCTTAACTCAGAGTAAAGTGCAGATGTTTTGGATCATGTGATACACCACGCTGTGAGAAGAACAAACTGGTTTCTCCAGAACAAAATCCTGTTCAAGTTCAGTTCTAAGAAAGAATGAGAAAATTGCCTGAGTTAAAATGGACTTGTGGTGGTTTAAGAGCATTAAGCCATTATGGTTGTGCTTTAGTAAAATAATCAACTTCACATAATAACATTCTATAACAGCAGCAGGTGCAAAAACTCCTGTGTATGTAGACGTCTCAGTGATGCTGAAGTGACTGACTCTGCGGGTTAGGTGAAGGTCAGACTCACTAATAATGTGACTCAGTGTTTCTCTTCCCCAGTCTTAACTTTCACTCCATTACTGTTGTTAAACTCACACTTTATTAACCCAGACTTTACACAATAATCAGCAGGATTATGTCTTATCTTAACATGTGGTATATTAGCAATAATATAACTCTCATATTTTAACAATATAATATACGTGGATAAACTATTTAATTGGCATTAAAATGGAACTTACAGTACAAAGAAATTAACAATGTCTAAGGAAATAAAATGTGTGTGTTCTACTGAGATGAACTAATAATATATTATTATTATTATTATTATTATTATTATTATTATTATTATTTTTGTCTATAGCTTTTAACAATTGTCAGTGTTTTACACAATCAAAAAGCTTTACACTTTACAGCTTTACACAATCAAAAATAATTTTGGAAGTGTATCTCCTTATATTAATATCCTTCTATTAAGTATAATTTTCAATATAACGTAAATATAAAGTAAAGTAAAAAGCTTTGACTCCTTTCAGTTCTGCCACCACAACCCACACAAACAGAAGATGCAGGCTCTCAATCATCATTAAATGTTCATCATTAAACTAAGCAATTTTACAAAGTAAACGAAACACTTTTTCCAGCTTTAATACGTTTTGTTGATTACAAGTATTTTTTTTTGTTCTTCTTACATAATGCAAATAAAAATAGTAATCATTTAATAATATCATAATCTTTTTAATTAAAATGTTTTTTGGAAAAATAGTAACTACTGTATATTTAGAAAGTTGTGCAAATTATGCTTCTTGTAAACAAGGAACATTCATTCATTCATTCATTCATTCATTCATTCATACCACTTATCCTGTAAACAGGGTCGAAGGAAGCCTGGAGCCAATCACAGGAGACTTCAGACTAGACGGTGTACGCCCACTACAGGGTATCAGTTCATTGCAGGGCACACGCGCAGAAACGCACACACACACATACACACACTGGGTAATTTAGGAATAACAGTTAGCCTAATCTGCATGTCTTTGGACTGAGGGAGGAAACTGGAGTACACTGAGGAAACCCACAGACCACTGGAAGAGCACGCAACCTCCACACACAGACCTGAGGTGGAAATCGAACCATCAACCCTGGAAGGTTGAGACCACAGTGCAAACCACTACGCCACAGTGCTGCCATTAAACAAGGATATTACAAAAAAAAAATGCTACAGATGGAGCCGTTGCTATTTTTGTACAACTCAGTGAACTCTTCTTTCTTGACAAGAGGAAATGAGGAACGAATGTTTCTTCAGAGAAATTGCGACCACATAGGTAAAGTAATTTTCTAACTGTTTATTCCTAAACATGCAGTGACATGCTGCCTGTTAAATACTTAATAATAATAATAATAATAATAATAATATTATTATTATAAGTGTATTTTAGAAGCTGTGCACACTGTAGAATGTGTTTATCAGAGTAAGAAGGCTGCTGTTCCTTTGGACTAGTCTAATTTTTAACATCCTTCATCCTTCATCCTTCAGTTTTTATAATAAAAACATTTTAATAATCTCAATTAAAAAATCAATTTGAACTGTCTGAATTAAAACAACAAATCATGCCACACTATTCATCATACAGGGCAGCAGAAATGGCAATCAATGAGTGATTAACACAAGCTCTTCTCACTGCCGAGGACAAGCTTGAAGCTTACACTGGGTCTACAGCCACCGTCATTTACCATAGCTGGAAATTAGCCCAAGAAAACCCTTAAGCACGACCATCAGCTCCAAATCCCAATTGGCAACACATCGCTTTATCACTCTTTACCATGTTATTTACAAAATAGAGTGACTTTATTTTCCTTAGTCTCTGTCTCCCGGTGTCTGTGTTTGGATTTATTTACTATATCGTAATTGAATTAATGTGAAGCAATACTATAGAAATTCTTTAGATATTCTCTGCTATGTCACAGATATACACACAGATATCGTTGATGTGCTTAAAGAAACAGATTCCTAATAGACTGATCGAACACATTTCACAAAGTGAAACCATTATCAGATCAGTATTATTTCAAAATCCTGTGATGATACAGTGCCGTCTTCAGAGCTCTAGAACCACAGTAGAGGTTTAGTCTAATTATACAGTATATATATATATATATATATATATATATATATAAATTGTATATAGTATAAAACCCAGTGTATTGCATTAAAGGAGACACGATGCCACGCCCTATAGTCATACTGTATCTAATACTTTCTATTCACACACATGACACACACACACACTCCTTCACACACCAGTTACACCAATTGAAATACGATCACTTTAAATTAATCACATGTGCGGTCCAAGCGTTTTAGAAGTTACAGTATGATGTCGTCATTTTTTTTATTTATCCGCTTTAATAAAGTCCACTGCAGTAAAGTCCAGCTCTGAGCTCAGGTAGTCATTATTTATTCAGATTTTCAGCCTGGAGTCTGTCATGATGGAAACGGTTTAATATCCAGTGTGTGCAATAGTCTTCTCATCCTGTACTTCTCATCCACTCTTTCCCCTACATTAACACCCCCAAGTGGAGCCTGTAAGATGAAACCTGGGTCGTGTTATTAGTCTACATGAGGTTATGATTGATTCACTTTAATGTGTCTGGTGGAGACTTACAGACAGGGACTCTGTTTCTTTGTCCATTTTATTGCTATGTTATATATGCAATTTTCTACATTATATACAGAGAATAAAAAACTTGGGATTTTTTTACAAATATTCCAGATAAGTTTTTGAACAAAATTATTATAATTTCTCATAATTTTTATTCTTAGTAAAATACAAGCTTGCATATCTCTCTATATTTATAAATTGGTTGATAAAATTACCAATAACTTCATTAACTTCACATTATGGAAGATTTTTGTCAATATAAATCATGACTAAATAAAACTTAATCTTGGCTTATGAAGCCTGTATTCCATCACATGACTTTACACTGAACTACACAGTTACTGTAGTGTACAGATTATCATAAAGAAAAATACCAAAAGGTACATGAATACTAAATAATACTAAAAGTATTTTCTTAAAAAAAAAAAAAAAAACAATAACATCAACACATTTTTATGTTAAAATAAAAAAATGAACATGACCAACAAATCTCTTTACATTTTAGTCTAACAGCATTGGATAAAGTTCATTGTTGTTTTCCTCCAATATCCATTAAACACCATCCTCTTCTTTCTTTTTTTCCATTGGTATGGTTCTGGTTTTAGGGATGATGTAGTGAAACAAGCACAAACACCTAAAATAGTGTTAATTAACATCAACATTCACAGAGTCTAACACGTCTACATTCCTGTACTTAAATCCTCTCCTCCATCAGTGTAACTAAAGTTCAGTAGCTCATCACTCCAGGCTTCATCGCTCTAAACTGTAAAATAAATACATCTACAGTCCGCTTTACAGTAAACACCTGAGTTTTACATCATTTTAACTCCCTTCCAAAGTCATGACAGAGTAAAAATGAGAGAAGTGACGAGACGAGGACCAGCAGATGAAGAGAGCTCACTCCAGCGCCACCTAGAGGAAGACACATTCATGGCTGTAATTTAAAACACAAAGTTCCAGATTATCATTTCACTCACTGTATATACACTCTGTCTCGAAAGTATTCACCCCCACACACACTGATGATTTCTCTTTTTAATAAACTTCTGGCAGAGTTTTTAAATGCTTTTACATTACTGAGAAAAAGTCTTGACCCCCCTCATTTCTTCATATTTTGCATCTAAACTTCCAGATTTTGTTGTATTTTTAAGTCCTGAGCCAGTGAAAAACAGGTACAGATGATGACAGATGATCAGGAGGTGATTAGTATACTGCTGATGCTGAATGCTGAGTGGTTGGAACAGACGAAAGGGGAAATGAGGTCGCTGCTGAGGCTGTTACATACAGTAAACAATACATTTAATTCTGTCTTTAGGCACTTTGCAGCCTTGCAGAATAAAACATTTGTTCCAGTTTCTTTCATTTAATCTACATTATTAAATTTCATTCAATATTAGGCAATGAAAGCTAGCTCATGACTTTTCCTCAGTATAAACAGTCCCGGTTCGAAATGAAAAATAAGATTCATTCTTGAATCTGTTTTCGTTAAACAGTAGAAACAGACCGTTTCTAGGGGGCAGATACTTTCTGCTGGCACTAATAGATACAGTACAGTATGATATTCTACCATTTCTACTATGAATACTGTAAATTCTTTATAAACTCCATAATATAGTCAATGAACAGAAAACATTAATTGAAATCAATACAATAAATAATCAATAAAGAGCAAATAAATAAATAAATAAATAAACACATAAATAAATAGAGTAATAAAAAGCTGCATTTGATTTAAAAGTGAGTTTGAGTGCTTAATGCAAAGTGCTGCTGAGTTCATTAGAAGTTGCGAGTGTGAGTGTTTGAGTTTGAGGTGAAATATCTGCTCACCTGAGCCACTCGTGAGTTTGGTGGAGTTTTGTGGAGTTTCTTTGTGCACAGAGATCAGGGAAGGAAAAAACAAAGAGAAGTGAGGATTTATAGAGAAAGTGTTCAGGCCACAATAACACATTGAGTGATCTGTGAGGTGGTTATTAATAGTCTAATATATAACTTCTTACACCACAGTGCTGCTCACACAACAGCTGCAAAGTTTATTTTAATGAAATGCTTCTAATACATCAATATATTGTTTCTATAGCAACAGGAATCTGTAGAGTGAACGCTACACAGGAACAGATTGAGAAATGTGTAACCAAAGTTATTCTACAGTGTTCCTGTGTAACTGTATAACGCGAGATTCTATTAAAGTAAATACTGATGGAAGGAGTCTCCAGTGTGAGTGCTTTGTAACAGTCAGAGGTGAAGACGTAGCTTGTGATTTCTAATTAGCTTGACTTCTAAGGGGCCGAAGATCACGGACATCCAGTATGGTCTTTCAGTCTTGACCCAGATTGTTCCAGATTCTCTGTATCTTTGGATGATATTATGCACTGTAGATGATGATAACTTCAAACTCTTTGCAATTTTTCTCTGAGAAAATACTTTGATGTTTCGCCAATATTCCGCAGCATTGGGGGAATTGGTGATCCTCTGCCCATCTTGACTTCTGAGAGACACTGTCACTCTGAGAGACTCTTTTTATACCCAGTCATGTTTTGCCAATTGACCTAATAAGTTGCGAATTGGTCCTCCAGCTGATTCTTACTGCATATGTACATGTAACTTTTCTGGCCTCTTATTGCTACCTGTGCCAACTTTTCTGGAATGTGCAGCTCTCATGAAATCCAAAATGAGCCAATATTTGGCATGACGTTTCAAAATGTCTCATGTTCAGCATATGATATGTTATATATATATAGTCTATTCTGAATAAAATATTGAAATTCGAAAATTTCACTTCATTGCATTCTGTTTTTATTCACAATTTCTATAGTGTCCCAATTTTTTTTGCAATCGGGTTTGTACAAATTGTTATATTATGCTGCTTGTTGTGGCATAAGAGGAACTGAGGAGTGATGTTATAGTAAAATAACAGCATTAATTAATTCACCCAATGTTGATGGATTGATATTGCACTTGGTTGCAAACATGTTTGGAAGGTGATGTTGTTATTATTAATATTGATTTAGCAATTCAGTATAAAATAATACTAATTTTGTTGTGTTCGGATTCTAATCAGTGGTTGATATTAAAGGCCTTGTAGACAAATAATACACATCTACATACAAATATAAAAGGAGTGTTTAAATACATGTAAAATTAATAATTGAATAAATAAATAAATAAAACAAACAAATCACATATTATAAACAATAAATGAAATGAATCATGGAAAATAATGAGAATGCTTGAAAACAATATGATCTCTATCTTGTGATTTATCTTTCTAAACCTTCTTTCTCTCTATGAACATGTTGTGATGTGTGTTATGGAGACTCACCATCGATGGACAGCTCAACACTCTGAATTATAAACCTCTTCATGCGGCTGATGTATATTCCTGCATCGGTGACTCTGACGTTCCTCTGCACCAGGGAACAGTTCCCCTTACGCAGCTCGTCCTCAGGAACGTCCACACGTCCCTGGTATCCCTCAGCCTCGTACACATCCTGATGAACTCGCTCGAACACCGTCTCTGTCCCAGCGCTCCAGCGGACATGCACTGTACGTACAGATGTGATGTTACATTTACACGGCAGGACAGCTGTGAACCCCTCTGGTACAGATACGCTCTGAGACTCTGCACACAGCAGGAAATAAAACACATCAGGCGTATTAAGTGCGTTTAAGCTTCTTATGTCTCATGAGTCTGAAGTGTTTCAGTGTTTTATTGAATTGAGTTACGTACCAACACTGTTAGTGAGCAACGACGTAAATACAAACGAGAAAACTCTCCCAAATAGTCTCTGGAGTTCGGCGTGATCATTTTCTAAAACAAAGACACGTTTTAATAAAAGCGATATTTCAGGTCCAGTATCACCCTTACACACTATATGAGCAAAAGTATGTGCACCCCTGATCATCACACCCATATACGGATCCCATTCCAGATTTATTCCCTCCTTTAGAGAGCTCAGGTGCTGATGTTGGGATGAACTGGGACGAACTCATCATCATGTCTTCATGGAGCTACAGTAGCTTTGTGGATCATCATCATGCTGGAAACCCACCAAGTGCTGGGAGAACATGCAAACTTAGAACTGCAGTGAGAGTTGAATCCCTAACCCTGAGGTTGTGAGACGACACTGATGACCACAAAGTCACCATGACACAGAGTGAAGATATAGAATCTATATATTAGATACATAGAGAGAGATAAATACTTTATTGATCCTGTAGGAAATTCCTAAAATAACTGTATAGTTGCACAAACTACTACACAAGAGTGAAAAAGAAAACATGTAACAGTCACTCTAGTTCACCTTCCATTTGTATGTTCATGTTTATGGGTGGTTGGGGCAATAGCGCCACCTACTGGACTGAAGTGTAGCAAAAAATTCAACAGGGAAAAAGAAATATGACTGTGTATGAGTAAAATAAAAAAATATATTGCAATGACTGCAATTAGGTACTTTTAACAGTTTTAAATACTTTAAATTCTCTAAGAAATACTGGTGCCGAAAATACAATAAACATCAAAATGTCCAAAGATTGTTGACAGTGTAGTTCTGAGTCACAGCTCTAGTCACTTTCTATTTCACAATAACAGCAGTTAGAGTTAAGCAGGACATAACACACACACACACACACACACACACACACACACACACACACACACACACACACACACACACAGCTTTCTTTTTTTAAGTGTAGAATACAGAAATTTCTGAAGTCACAATGAAATGTATTCATTTACAGAGGAATAACCTGCACTAAACGACACTCATCTTCTGTGACTTTTGTGGCATCTTTTAGCTTATATCGGCTGCATAAATGGATGATGATATATAAGCATGTTTGTGCACTTTACAAGAGACAAGATAAAATTCTACAAACAAAAGAAGAAGATACAGATAGTGTAGAGTTGATGGTACGACCCCTGCAACAGGGGAATGTACAACTAAACTCAACTTAAAAGCCAAAGTCCCCCTTTGACTCGAACACCTCTTATATATATATACATGCGGACCGCCCCAGGAAAGGAAGACCGAGAGTCGCCTCTGCTGCGGAGGATAAGTTCATCCGAGTCACCGGCCTCAGAAATCGCAGGTTAACAGCAGCTCAGATCAGAGAGCAGGTCAATGCCACACAGAGTTCTAGCAGCAGACACATCTCTAGAACAACTGTTAAGAGGAGACTGTGTGAATCAGGCCTTCATGCTAGAATATCTGCTAGGAAACCACTGCTAAGGACAGGCAACAAGCAGAAGAGACGCGTTTGGGCTAAAGAACACAAGAAAGAACACAATAAAGAAAACTCGCTGAATGAGAAGGGGTGTCCAAACTTTTGCTCTGTACTGTGTATATTTGTAATCATCCGTCATTGACCTGCGCTGTGTTGCCAGCACGGATCTGTGTCGTTTAGGTTTTAAGGGTTTAAAGATAAGAGTGTTGGCTAACTGCTGCAGGCTGGTGGACTTAGTTAATCCATTAGTGAGGGAAGTTTGAGACCTTTCAGTAATTAACCAAAGAACACTGGAGCTTAAATTCACTAAATAAACACACGTAATTACACAAATGATTCAACCTCACTGCAAAAACATGCAAAAAGTATGTACTGTGTGTGTGTGTGTGTGTGTGCGTGTGTGTGTGTGTGTGTGCGTGTGTGTGTGTGTGTGTGTGTGTGTGTGCGTGTGTGTGTGTGCGTGCGTGTGTGTGTGTGTGTGTGTGTGTGCGTGTGTGTGTGTGCGTGCGTGTGTGTGTGTGTGTGTGTGCGTGCGTGCGTGTGTGTGTGTCTGTGTGTGTGTGTGTGTGTGTGTGTGTGTGTGCGCGTGTGTGCGTGTGTGCGTGTGTGCGTGTGTGTGTGTGTGTGTGTCTGTGTGTGTGTGTGTGTGTGTGTGTGTGTGTGTGTGTGTGTGTGTGTGCGTGTGTGCGTGTGTGTGTGTGTGTGCAGTGCAAACAAATATCTAATAGGCAAATCACTCTAATTATTTTAATTTTGTAGTTAGGTTTAATTTCCCAGTTTAATTCCAGATAAAGACTTAAGTGATAAAAGTAAATAAAGAATGTAGTGTAATGTACTGGGTGAACTGGAAATGCAAGAAATTCACACACACACACACACACACACACACACACACACACACACACACACACACACACACACACACACACACACACACACACACACACACACACACATTTTATTAGCAAATAAGACATGTAAATATACTTATATGCAGTAATTAGTGTGTGTGTGTGTGTGTGTGTGTGTGTGTGTGTGTGTGTGTGTGTGTGTGTGTGTTACAAAGCTAGATCTGCTTTCAGGTAATGAAATAAATATTCCAGATGATTCTGTTGCTTGTTTTTATGTACACTGCAGGATATTCGCACAGAGAGTTTTGTAAACAGGCTGCACATGAGCTCCAGACTGAATTTAATCCTCTTATTCGCTGTAATGTCGTGTGTAAGTGCAGACAAACATTGTGGCCACGCCCTCTTTAAAAAGCAGAAGGGAGGACCTGTTACTCATCCCAACTCTGCCTTTATTATTACATGCAGGAAAACCAAATCAGCTCTGTGTGTGTGTGTGTGTGTGTGTGTGAGGTGTGTGTGTGTGCGTGTGTGTCAGGTGTGTGCATGTTAGGTGTGTGAGCCGGTGTGCCAGGCAGAACTGATGGTTTTGTTCTTGTCGAAGCGTTCTGATACTTCACCTTGCGCTTGACTATTATTTTCTTTGGAAGGTAAGACCTGACTGTTGTTGTTTTTTTCATAACTCAATATGATTTGAACTTTGCTCTATTTGTTGGTGAGAAACTGGTTTTCAGAACAGGTCTTAGTTTCTTTTTATAACAGCTGACAAAGCAATGCCTTTTGAATGAATTCTAAACGTGTTTATAAAACTATATGATATACTGTATGTTCAGAGAACTTCAACTTAGTTAAAGCTGCGGCTTTGCTTTCAATTTCTATAAGATAAACACTGATCAGTCTTTAACTTTATAAAGTAAATCACACTAATTTCTGCATTAGAATAAACACTGTCAGGCGGTGTGATATATATATTACACAGCAAATAGACAGTCAGTTCCCACAGTTGATGTGTCGGAAGCAGGAAAAATGTCTGGATGACTTCAAAACGCAAAAACAGTAGGTGTTGCGGGGCGTTCCCTGTGTGCAGGAGTCAGGAACTAAGGAAGGGTAATTAGTGAACTACAGAACACATGATGTCACTTTGACATGTCCTTCAGGAACAGTTTGAGGAACATGACAAAGAGGTCAAAGTGTTGACCCCACCTACAAATTCTCCAGATCTCAATCTGATCGAGAGTCTTTGGGATGTGCTGGAAAAACAAGTCTGATGAATGGAGACTCCACCTGACAACTTACAGGACTTAAAGGATCTTCTGCTGATGGCTTGGTGCCAGATAACACACACACACACATACACACACAACTTCAGAGGTCTAGCGGAGTCCAGGCTTAGACGGGGCAGAAATGTTTTAGTGACAAAAGGGGGCGATGCGCAATATTAGGTCTGGTGGTCATAATGTTATGGCTGATTAACGCATTTCACCAAATTTCTATTTTCCATGTTTTTCCACTTTACTGTTGGCACCAAAATATGAATCATTCCTAAATATTATATTGCGGTTTTTCAACCATTAATATATATCATTTGATCTGTGACAAGAATTTCTTTTTCAAGATACGCGGACATGTACACACACGACACTCAATTAAACTAATTCACAAGTTACACCCAGTATAGCAAGTTCAAACTGAGCGTTACAGTGCATTCTGAGAACACCTCAATTACAATATGAAATATACTGTATATATATATATATATATATATATATATATATATATATATATATATATATATATATATATACACACAGAACAGACCAAAAGTTTGGACACACCTTCTCATTCAAAGAGGTTGAATTTGTATTATGGCAAGAAAAAAGCAGCTAAGTGAAGAAAAAAACGAGCGGCCATCATTACTTTAAGAAATGAAGGTCAGTCAGTCCGAAAAATTGGGAAAGTGAAAGTGAAAGTGTCCCCAAGTGCAGTCACAAAAAGCATCGAGCGCTACAAAGAAACCGGCTGACATGCGGACCGGCCCAGGAAAGGAAGACCGAGAGTCACCTCTGCTGCAGAGGATAAGTTCATCCGAGTCACCGGCCTCAGAAATCGCAGGTTAACAGCAGCTCAGATCAGAGAGCAGGTCAATGCCACACAGAGTTCTAGCAGCAGACACATCTCTAGAACAACTGTTAAGAGGAGACTGTGTGAATCAGGCCTTCATGGTAGAATATCTGCTAGGAAACCACTGCTAAGGACAGGCGACAAGCAGAAGAGACGCGTTTGGGCTAAAGAACACAAGAAAGAAAACTCGCTGAATGAGAAGGGGTGTCCAAACTTTTGCTCTGTACTGTAATAGTAATATAATAATAGTGTGCTGATGTTTTAGCAATAATTTTATCAAAGTGCTGTGATTAATGTTTCATTA
The DNA here is from genome assembly GCA_030347435.1 of Clarias fuscus. Lineage (NCBI taxonomy): Eukaryota > Metazoa > Chordata > Actinopteri > Siluriformes > Clariidae > Clarias > Clarias fuscus. Next base: position 45,056,816 of record CM059204.1, on the reverse strand, counting down.
ATTTACAAAAGTAAGGAACAGTAAAGACAAAGTGCTTGTGGTTGGACAGTGACTGCATTTCAGTGTAGCATGACTGCACCATAGTGCTGAAAATAAACTGTTTTGCAGCTGGAAGTTACTTTCCTTTTATGACAGAGTTTCATTTTAAAACAGTTTTTGACCGACGGTTTTGCTTTTCAGTGTTGCTTATCGTCCTTTAGTCACGAATGTAAAGTCTGCGTGTGTGATGGACAGCGTGACTTTCCTCTATATTTACACCTCGTGCCTGATCACGTCTGTGGGTGAGTGCACTAATAACCCCTACGTCATGATCTCACCTCAGAGAAACTAACACTCACCTACACCTGGCGTTTCACCCTCCACAGGTTCTCAGGTCGTATCTGCTCGCGTGGGCTCCACCGCCGTCCTGCCCTGTCAGCTGAGTACCAGGTTCAAGTCGACAGGGTATATCAAGTGGCGCACTGATTTCAAAGACGTGTTTAAAAGAACGATAAGAGAATCGTATCAGGGTGAGGAATATAAAGGCCGCGTGGACGTTCCTGTGAAGGAGCTGATTGAGAGGAACTGTTCTCTGGTGCTGAAGAAAGTGTATATGAATGATGCTGGAGTTTACTACTGCTACCTGTATGAGAAACGCAGAAAGATCTTGTCCACTCGTTTCATCCAGAGAGTCGAACTGGAGGTTTATGGTAAGTGTGCTAAATTTAATACATCTACTGTAAATAACGAATGGTGGTGAAATATTGTTTACTCAGTAAATATTGTGAGTCGACTTATAGTTAATAGTTATATTATAGTTAGTAACCCAACTTTTACTTTATTTACAATGTGTAGGTCATATCACAACATTTTTATTTCAACATAAACGTTACTAATGTGAAAGCAGCCTTACTCAGCAGAGCATTAATATATATATACGAACCCGTGATCTGCACATGCTGTTGTAGAAAATTAATCGCTACCTTCTGACCAATCAGAATCCAGAATTCTACAGAGCTGTGACATAAATTAAAATACACTCATTTCATTAGGACAGTTTTTTTCGCAGTTTTTTTTTTTTTTTTTTTTTTTTAATTATTGCTTTTTCCTTAAATAACTTTCTGGTAAAACAATAAAACAGGCATTCTTACTATTTTTTCTGTGGGTTCTTGTTTTTTATGTTTGGATCTAGAGTTGTTTTTTAGATTAATTGTTGAAAAAAATTAACATTTTCATTCTTTCTTCTTGTTTTTTTTTTCCCCCTTATTTTCTCAATCACCTAAAGAAATAGGTAAGTAATTAAAAAAAAATTGTAATCTTTAAAAAAGAAAATTTGTATTATACATATCTATTTTAAATGCAAGGGTCATTCGAGTCAAAGCGGGACTTTTGATTGTACAGAATAACATAACAGAGTAAAAAATCCCTTCATGTCTATGTATAATCTCCTTCTACACTAATGCACTTATCCCAGTGTTTCACTGTTGCCTGGATACCATCAAGGTAGAAAGTTTTCTCAGTACACCTGATGTATGATTGTAGTGCCGGTCTGATTCAGGTGGGAATGTCTTGGACAGGTCAGGACTTTACAGGTGATGTGGCGATAACTCCCACCCGAGTTCCTGTAAAAATGGGTTGAGGAACCCAACCATAGTGGTGAATAAAAATCAAAAAAATAAACTCCACTTTCTCCCCATATTGTACAATATGCACTGCTTAGTTACAATCGCAAGTCTCATCTCATAAGCAAGTCAAGTCAGGTCAAGTCAAGTAGGCTTTTATTGTCATTCCAACCATATACAGTTCAGTACACAGTGAAACGAAACAACGTTCCTCCAGGACCAAGGTGCTACATACATATAACAACATAAATCAATTTTTACATTTTTAGGTTAACCTAAAAAGCTATCAAATTCTATACAAAAAATACACAATAGACAACAAAGTGCACGTGCACACAAAGAGCTACATGACAAACACAACAATGTAGCATGTAACAATACATTGAGGTATAGTGGGAAGAGCAGCAGTAAACAATTGTCATTGTGACAAAAATATAGTGTGCAAATAGCGAGTGAAATAAATATTGTGCAAAAATTGCAAAGAGCAGCACCGCACAGGTAGGTGGGTATGAACAAATTGAGATGGACGTATATCAGTGTGATTGTTCACTGAAGCCCAACATCAAAGCTCACACCTTGTTATTCAGGTTTCTGTTTATTTTTGCCATTGAAAATTACATCACTGGCAAGTTTCTACTGAATAGCAGAGAAACAAACTGAGAGCATTTGTGCATACCGTACACTAGAACCTACATATAGCGTTTATTACAACATTCTGCAGCAGTTAAAACTATGGTTACAGTGTGACTGCTAAATTACCTACACATATACTAATTCATTCTTGGACCATCACCAAGATCACCTATTTCATTCTTGGACCATCACCAAGCGCTCGAGGTAGGAAACTGAGTTTGGTGGAATACATGTTTTCAGCACTAGGTCTCGCTAGTGAAATGTACAGTATGTTAAATGAGGCGTCGAGTCATGAATCATTTGTCACTGCCTACCACAAGATAGAGAAGCTATCTGTCGTTTTTGAAGGATCAGGCGTTCACTCACTGAATGTCCACAATGTTCATGACTGCAGTGGGCTCCTGGGATCATCGTTTACGAACATACGGCTTTCTTTAAAATGTTCGCACCATTCAGATGCTTCACCGCAGCTAAGAGTCTCATCACCGTAATGTGCTTAAAGTCTTCGGTAAATGTCAATCACTATTACGCCTTCAGTCCCCAGATCTTTCACATCACAAGTCCCGGTTTAACTTGAACATCCCCGTGGAAAATTATCAAGCAGATCTCTGTTACAGTCATTTCATAAAAACCTCAATTAAAATGTTATCAGAGTTATTAAAAAAAAAAGTGTTTGTTTCTTTGCAGAAGGTGTTGGAACGTCGTCCTCTTCTCAGAGGTTCCTGCTCTTTGCCCTTGTTTTATCTTTACTGTATTATCTGTTCTACATTGTAAAGAAAAAATGTTGACAGAAGAGAAAATGTCCAAATGATGAGATTTGGATGAGATTTTTTTTAGAAATCGCAGTTTCCTTGGTTAAGATTCTCTCATTTGGTAAACTTTATGAATCCGAGTGAGATTTAACTCCTTTTCCAGGCAAAAACCTGTTAAACAGCAACAGAGCTGAAATGACTTTTTGATTGACTTTATTGTGACAAAAGGCTGCATCGTCCTTCAGTCAGGAGAATCAGGAGAGTTTGATCTGATCTGTATGAGTAAAGCTTCTCTGAGACATGAGAGAAAACTATGAAGTATTTTATTCACTGCAGCAGCTGAACAGATGTAATGGAATGTATTATTAGCTGAAGTAATTATATGTCATTGTAAATAATGCTCTCTTATTTCATTTTGATCATTTCAAGTATTTAAACTGTTTTAAATGTAAAAAAAATAAAATAAAAGCTTGTACTTCTAACATTCAGATTATACTGGCCTCATTATCTTGTAAATATTTTGGAAGTTTATTATTATTATTATTATTATTATTAGTAGTAGTAGTAGTAGTAGTAGTAGTAGTAGTAGTAGTAGTTATAGTAGTGCAGCAGGTTGGAGCTCTCGGACATACAGCATCTGTAGCTTTTTTTCTTTTTTTAGTCCTGTGTAATTTCAGTTATTAGTTTAACTTATTTACATCTTGGAACCTTATATAGAGAAATATACTTAATTGAGCCCACAACCAATACTGACTTGAGCTGACTTAAATATTTCAATTACAAGTTAAGTCAACGTAAGATTTTGAACTGTAAGTATTACATTAAGTATGTACGCAATATTTTCTTATCACAGAAAATCATGTTTGCACTGTTTGCACCAGGATCCAGGTCCCACTTCACATACATTCCATTGTATATATTGTTATATTTATTATATTTTTCTGCAATTATCTTGTGTTTATTCTTTTGTTTATTCTCACATTTATTATTGCTGCCGGTCTCTGAGAGCTACCAAGCAAAGTTCTTGTACCACTTCAATGACAATAACGTCTCTTGATCTTTAGAGTTGACTTTTCCTCTACTCAAAAGGTAAGTTGTCTCCCATTGCAGCCCAATGATATAATTGGTTCAAGTGATTGTTTTTCTATAAAAAACAAGTTGGCCTAACAATACTCCAGCAAACAATTAAAACACACAAACATTACTTTGTGTAAAAAAAAAAAAAAAAAAAGTAAATACACAGTCAAAGTTAAAGTGATCTGCATAAAACAGGAGAATACACTTTCTATTTTGCTTGAATGTCAATAAAATACACCAGATGCTTATCACTCTCTTACTGATTCTTTTATATTACAATATTATAATATATATATAATATTATATATTATAATATTGTAGTCACAGTACTTTATATATATATAATATATATATATATATATATATTTTTTTTTTTTTTTTTTTTAATGAGAAATGATTTGACTTTTGAAGAAAAATTGTCTTTTAAATCACGTGATTGGATCTCAATGAAGGTAAATTCCTGGCTCAGCTTGATTTTTTACATTCACTCAGTCTGTGTCTCCAAAGTTTTCAAGAACACAATGTTACCTGTTGTCAAATCATATTAACACATTTTAGTACAGTCTGCTTTTTTACTCTTCTGCTTCATGAAGTTTAGTTCCCCTTCATGTCCTCGATGCCTTGATTAACTATTTAAACCACTGTCTGTCATCAGTGTGCACTAAACATAACCAGCAAAACGATAAACAAGACATTTATTGAATTTGGTCTGAAATCGCTGATTGCCAAACTGTTATATGTGGTTTCATTTAGTAAAAGAATGCACTAGAGTGATGAGAGCTGATATCTGTTTGTCAGACTTTCCATGAAGCATTTAACTAAGCATGGATGACATCAGACCAGGCGTAGCCTTATTGACTTAACCATAATTGCCTTATTATTATCATTAGTCTGCTGTCGTGGCAGGTGTTGGTTTAATGTCTCCTTTCTGGTTTTCTATCTGGTCAAACACCACCATTTGGTGGCAGCTTTCTAATCTGTGGACACATGTCACGTCAGAATCAGGATAGAGCTGATTTCTCCAGAAGGTGTCCGTCTAGTTTAGTTTAGTCATTAGCACTTGTGGAAATGGTATATTAATGTGATAACTGAATGTGATAAATTATATCACCTTTCTACTACAACTTTCTTCTGTTTCAGAAGTCAGTGAATTATTATTTGTCATTTACTGAATGAGTCAAGACACCTAGAAGTTTGGTTAGTACATATCACAATGTCTACTGTATATGATATGTAGGTGTTTAAGTGCTATGATTAAACTGCAGAATAACCTGTTTTTAGGGTCCAAACACGAAGGGTATAATGGGTATTTTGTTTGACCTTTTATTATTATTTTTTTCTTCATTTAGGTTATTTTGAGGTGTTTAGACAAAACCTTAAAAAAAAACTATTTCTGAATGAATGAATGAATTTATTCATGTGTCACCTGGAGATAAAACAAATAGATTATTCTTAAAAATTATTCAATAAAATCATATATGTTAACTTTGTAGAAGTGTGATTAATGTTTGATCTCCTGCAGTGACGCCACCAGTCGCGATTAAATTCAGATTAGATTTCTAACACTGATACACCTCCATACACAGTACTGCATGCAGTCAGATGCTTTTTAAATATAAAAAATAAATACAATCCACATGAATAAAATGAAACTAAAAATGTATTTTCAAATGAAGTAAAATGTATTAAAAAAGAAACATAAGTGTGTACAAAGGGAAACATAACATCTAAAAATATAGTAGAGGGAGTGTAGAAGCTCGGGTAACAGCTATATGATCGTATTGACAATACAGTGTAAATATCATTATTTCAATAATTTTTGTTATGTGTACAGATAGATTAAAAGCTTTGCAAATAGATTAAGAAGTTCGCAACATTTAATTAAAGTTGGTTTAATATTTACTCACCTGAGCGAGATGATGTTTCTTCTTTCCGCTTCAGTTTTTTTTTTCTTTCAGTCCTGTACTAAATTTTAATCAATTGTCAATTCTTCAATTTATTATTTTTTTATTTATTCCTCTTCATGTCCAGTTTTATATGTTAAGTCTTTAATTGAAACAAAAAAAATAAAATCAGGTTTCAATCACATGCAGCTCTCTGTTTAAATAACTGATAAATATTGGTTATATTTGTATTTTACTGAGAATCCACTAGAGGGCGCCAAAACGATTCTAATGAGTACATCCCAATCTTAGTTGGCCAAATAAATAAATAAATGAAACTTAAATGAACATTAAATATTTTTTTAAATGGAGAATACACTCCCAGGAATATAAAACATTTGACATTTTAAGACATGGGTTATGTAACTTTTCAAGCCTCATCAATCCATAAAAGTGAAGTGACAAACACACTTCAATGTACATGTTGCTCATGGTTCATTCAGACGTATCAGATACATGAGGAAAATGCATGCATGATATAACCTGGGGTGGCCAAATCAAACTGATAAAATCCTGTCTAGCCAGAGATGAAAACAAACCAATTCTGTTTACAATTCAACCAAGCATTCAACCAAACGCTGTGTATGCAGTGAGATTTGTATTTTTTTCTTTAAGTCCATGAAAAATGCCTTTCTGTATGTTCTCCATTGCAGTACTTTAACAAGCTGAAATTGTTGACTGTAGACTGAGAGTTGAACTACCAAACTAACAAATTTCTTTGTGTATTTTACTATCATTGAGCTTCTGTACACAGCTTCATCAGCAACACTGACGTCCTTCGACACCAGACAACTGTTTTGCTGTCCTCAGGAACTCACATGACTCTCGAATCCTGAACCTGAAATCACCACATAACTGTTTTGCTCAAACACATAATCAGTGCACCGCTTACTGTAACATGAGGTGTTTTGTCGCACACATTAATCAGTTTACACAGCGGATCAACTGTGGAACCCACTCGAGCTGATACAGTAATGTTAGAAACTGCACTGATGGAGTCTGTTGGGAACTTGAAATTCACTATAACAGTAACTTAAATAACACTCACACTCTTTTTGCTACTGTTTGACTGACAAACCCACCAAGTCAAATTCCCATTGAAATGCTCTCCGACAGCAAATGCAATGAGTTTGCTTCCTTCTTCGTTGAGAAAATCAGTAATATTAGAAGGACTATTAACACATCAAGTTGTGCAGATATCAGAAAAGAAGTAAACACAGGCCTCAAAACTCAGTTACTATGTCTGTCTTTCAAGCAATTGACAGCAAAATCTTGGAAGAAATAGTATAGCACCTCAAATCGTCAACCTGCGACCTTGACACACTTCCCACATCTTTTTTCAAAAAAGTGTTCACCACTTTTGTCAGAACTGATGAACACCTCCCTTCTTTATGGGACTTTTCCAAACTCTCTGAAAACTGCAGTTGTTAAGCCACTTCTGAAAAAGAATAATCTTGATAGTTCCATGTTAAATAACTACAGACCGATATCAAACCTTCATTTTATAGGCAAGATTATTGAAAAGGTTGTTTTTATCAGGTGAACAAGGACTTAAACTCAAATGGATACCTGGACAGTTTTCAATCTGGCTTCCAAGCGCATCACAGTACCGAGACAGCGCTCATGGAGATAATAAATTATATTCGTATAAAATATCAGTGTTGGTACTGCTAGATCTTAGCGCTGCGTTTAACATTGTCGATCATAACATACTAATAGAAAGACTGAAAAACTGCGTCGGGCTTTCTGGGATGGTACTCAAATGGTTCAGGTCATACTTAGAAGGAAGCGGTTATTATGTGAGCATAGGAGAACGCAAGTCTAAGTGGACATCCATGACATGCGGAGTCCCACAAGGCTCAATTCTTGCACCGCTCCTGTTTAGCCTGTATATGCTCCCACTAAGATGGATAATGAAAAAGAACCAAATTGCCTATCACAGCTATGCTGATGATACCCAGCTTTACCTAGGCTTATCTCCAAATGATTATAGCCCCGTAGACTCCCTCTGCCTATGCACTGATGAAATTAACAGTTGGATGTGCCAAAACTTTCTTCAGTTAAACAAGGAGAAAACTGAAGTCATTGCATTTGGAAACAAAGATGAAGCTCTGAAGGTGAATGCAGACCTTCACTCTAGGGGTCAAACAACTAAAAATCAAGTTAAGAATCTTTGGGTGATTCTGGAGACAGACCTTAGTTTCAGTCAAAGCAGTAACTAAATCAGCATACTATCATCTCAAAAACGTTTTGTCTCCAATCACGACTTGGAGAAACTTGTCCATGCCTTTATCACCAGCAGGGTGGATTATTGTAATGGTCTCCTCACTGACCTTCCCAAGAAGACCATCAGGCAGCTGCAGCTCATCCAGAACGCTGCTGCCAGAATTCTGACTAGAACCAGAACATCTGAGCACATCACACCCGTCCTCAGGTCCTTACACTGGCTTCCTATAACATTCAGGATAGAGTTTAAAGTACTCTTACTCGTTTATAAATCCTAGGACCTAAATACTGTATATTGCAGATCTGCTCACTGAATATAAACCAAACAGATCACTCAGATCATTAGGATCGAGTCAGTTAGAAATACCAAGGGTTCACACAAAACAAGTGGAGTCCGCTTTTAGCTATTATGTTGGCCGCAGTTGGAACCAGCTTCCAGAAGAGATCAAATGATTAAAACTCTTATGGTTAGCTGTATGTTTATTGAATGAGCGCTGTGTTACGTCCGAACTGACTGCACTATTTTATCTAATATTTTTAACTATTTTATTTTTATTTGAAATCAATTTTAATTAGTTTCATTGCAAACTGTTTTTATATTAAATCTTTTTTTTTTTTTTTCAAAATGTTTTGTTGCTATTATTTTTTTATTTTTATTATTATTTTATTTTTAAATTATTATTTTTTTTATTTCATTTTACGATCATTTTCATCTCTTTTATGTAAAGCACTTTGACTTACCATTGTGTATGAAATGTGCTATACGAATAAATTTGCCCTGCCTTGCTTTGTAAAGCTCCTGTAGATTGTTGAAAGATTTTCTGAAACTAAGTCAGGTTATAAATAGAGGTCACATTACAGCTGACTAATTTCAAACAGTAAATTACTGATCAGCTATCACATTATGAATGCAGTGCAGTGCAGTGAATAACATTGATTACAACATTGTCACAATGGCTTTTGGAAATTAGAGGAATATATTGTGTTGTTTTGTATTATATATTTCCTACAGTTTAACCGATCCTCCAATAATGAACTGGAGTTCATATTAACTTTAATAATTCATCTGTTATATTGAACTTCCAGCCTCCTAAAACACAGTATGACTGCAGATCAATCCCTGCTATCCATTATCACCCAAATGGTTTCTCTCAGGGTTTCTTCCTACTGCCAACTCAGGACGTTTTTCCCTCAGGACCGTCGCCCTCAGCTTGTTCATCAGGGACAATCTGATCATTTTGATTCATACGTATTTTCATATATATATATATATATATATATATATATATATATATATATATATATATATTCTGTAAAGATGGCATGGGATCATCTGAACTGGACTCATAGAGCAATGGAAAAAAGTGACCTGGTCTGATGAATCATGTTTTCTTTTACATCATGTGGATCTTTGTGTACTTGTATGTTGGTTACTTGGGAAAGAGATGTCAACAGTACTCACTATGGGAAGAAGGCAAGCCAGCGTAGGCAGTGTGATGCTCTGGCAGTGCTCTGCTGGGAAACCTTGGATTCCGCCACTTATGTGGATGTTACATTGATGTATTAGCTACCATACCTAATCTCTGTCGCTGACCAAGTTACACTACTTCATGGAAATGGTGTACCCTGATGGCAGTGGCCTCTTTCAGGACAATAATGCACCCTGACACAATGCACACATTGTTCAGGAATGAATTGAGGAAGATGAAAGAGTTTGAGGTGTTAACTCGTCCTCCAAATTCTCCTGATCTCAATCTGATCGAGCTGTTGTGAGATGTACTGGAGGAACAATTCATGGGTGTGCCACCTCATAACATACAGGACATACAGGATCTGCTATTACTGACGGCTTGGTACCAGATACTACACACACACATCTTCAGAGGTCTAGTGGAGTCCAGGCCTCAACAAGTCAGCCAAAGGCATGCCTAGTTAATATTAGGTGGTTGGTCATAATGTTATGGCTGATCAGTGTGTGTATATACTGTACCATGGATACTAACATTCTAATGTGAGTTTATGTTGTACAGCAATATGGCTCCATGTGTCATACTCTGCAGGAAGTTTATTTAACCACACGCATCTCTCTCACATACTTCATGACATTTTATTGAAAATCAAAAGGAAAATTCAGCCAGTCTACCAACCGCAAGCTTTTTATAATGAGGAACTGAAAGTTTGCCAATGGCTTTTTTTTCCAAAAGAAGTCTGAGCTGTTGTTTGTATTCCTATAAGTAACATGATTATCTGTATACAACCCCAATCAAATGTTCTGATACACCTTTTTGATTTAGTGATTCATTTTCTACATTCTAAAACAATAATGGATTTTTTCAGGACATATAGAATTAAGTAATTAATTAACAACAAGAACAAGAACAAAAACAGTCAGTTGTTATTTTTAGACACGAAGGTCGGCTGTTCTGGATCAGTTCCTGTAAGAACAATATTGTGTCGAGTGTGTTTTTAAACCCCATCAAGCTCCATGATGAAACTGTCTCTCATGAAGACCTTCCCAGGAAAGCGAGACCAAAACTTACTGCTGCAGAGGAGAAGCTCATTTAGAGTCACCAGCCTCAGAAATCACCAATTAACAACCAGCACCTCAGATTAGAAGCTTTACAGTGCAGAAGTAGCAGATATTCATCTCAATATCAACTGTTCAAAGGAGATTATTGTGTATGCTGGATGTCTTTATCATTGTTTTACAGTTTAGAAAGAAATACAATTCAGTAAATTCAGGAGTTAAACAAATTTCATGTTTTCTCTAGTGCATAAATGTGCATGGGGAACGGGTGTTTGAACACCTACACCATTGACCCTTGATGTCAAAAATGCCCTTATTGTATTCCTGGTTGACTTGTTTCATCACAGGGCTTATGAGACAATGTCCTATGGACAGATGAGACCAAACTGGATTTGTTTGGACGTAATGCCTAGCACCCAACTCAACCCAACTGAAATGCTGTGGTGGGACATTAAGAGAGCTTTGCATAAGCGAATGCCCAAAAACCTCAATTACCCAAAGTGATGTTGTAAAGAAGAATGGACCAAAATGATGTTAGGGAAATGATTACTTAAAGTTATTTCTGCTAAAGGTGGATCTACAAGCTATTGACTCATGGGGGACCTAATTATTGCCCATATGTTTTTTTTTTTGTTTTGTTTTTTTTGGTTCCATTTTTGTTAATTAAATAATGTCATAGATATATGTCGTTGTTGTCCGTGTGAGATTCTATTTGCCTAAGGCTGAGACTCATTATGATGATTTTTATTATGTGTATACAGAAAAAAAAAAAACTAGAATTTATACCACTAACTTTTACAACTAACATTTATACCACCAAGTTTTACCACTGATTTTTACACATGGCTGCATAATACCCCTGTACATAAAACACCCTTACCCCTGTACATATGAACTCATAATAGTATTCTATTACTTTTGTTATTTTGTGTAAATAAGCCACTTATGCGCTTCTGATTAGGTGCTAACTGCATTTCATTGGTGTACTTTGCACAATGACAATACCATGAGTCTAATCTAATCTAATCTAATCTAATTTAATTGAATCTACTGTACCAGGTCTTGATTAGCTACCCAGGACATCATCATGATTTTAACCTGGTTTAATTTAATTTTAAAAAAGAGAGAGAAAGGAATTAACCTCATGACCAACACCGCAATGTGTTACTGTAAGCATGTTAAAAACACTTTTTGTGTTCAGTTTTTTATTTATGGCCCAAACTTTCCATAACTTATTTTGTGTTAGGTAGGTAGATGGAAAAATAAGCTTCTTAGCAGTACTCTACTCGTGGGCAACTGCTGCTCCACCTCAGACTATTATTACATTTTGATTCCATACCTGTATGTCATCATTGCCATCATTACTTTCATCAGGACTACATACCTTCAGCATTAATAACAGGTTTGCCAATATTTTTCTTCTTTTGCTGAGTCTCATTGAAGCTCATCCATCATACTGAATGGTAATTTCCTACTAAAACTATTCATTCTGCTGGTTTACAAAATAATAAAATACGCTGCACTTTATAAGTACTACTATTTCCTTTTCATACACATTTAAGTACGTCCACAGTATTGTTTTTCCTCAGGTATTTGTTTCTGTTCACTGCTGGTTTTGCCCCGAGACTGCAGTCCACCAATAAACGACTTCATAAATGACACTGAATGTCCTGCTACTAGAGGGTTGCAAATTTCTCACATTTTCTTTACCAATTGTTAAACTCACTAACAATATATATGTAATTAATAATATCTATGAATCAATAATATATAATTAAATAATCATTAAATATTAATGTTAACAAGATTTTTTTTTTCATCTACCATTAACAAATTCTTCATTAACAAATTTATGTGATAGTAGTTTAAACATAATAATAATAATAATAATAATAATAATAATAATAATAATAATAATAATATTGTAAATTATTATAAAATCTTCTGGATCTGACCAATGTATTCGATGACAAAGGCATCAGGAGACTAAGAGCCAGGGTTCAGGTGGAGAATATATTTTTTATTTTATTTTGCATTTATGCATCAGTCAGTCAATGGAAAATGGAAATGGAATCTAAACATACATGGGAAAACACTTATTTTATACTAAGATGTAAAGTATAAAAAGGATAGGAAAAACAATCATAGAAAAACACAATCAAGGTCAAAAACATCACGTGAGAAATAAGTAAACATGGACACTTACTAAGATCATGCTGACATAAATTGAATTTTAATGATTATATCACATCCATATTATTAAAGAAATGTCATATCCATAACATAAAAAAAAATGAAATAAATCCCTCAGATCCCCCTTGTGAACGCCTTAGAGGCATTCATAACAGCAAGGCATTCATAAAACATGTCTTACAAACTGTAATCACTGGCCAGCTGATTTCCCATTTACATATTCCAAATCCACGCTTATTAATACTTAATCACTATACGTCTATTCTGCTTTATCCTGTGTGCAGGTTCACAGGGGGCCTTGAGCCTATTCCAGGAGATTTCGGACAATAATCTGCATGTCTTTGTCTTTGGACTGTGGGAGGAAACCGGAGTACCTGAAGGAAACCCATCAGGCACAGGGAGAAAATGCAAACTCCATTCACACAGACCCGAGACGGGAATCGAATCCGGCTGGGAATTGAACTCGGAACTTGGAGGCGGAAGACGAGAGTGCTGACCGCTAAGCCATTGTGCCACCTCCTCTTACACTGCTACTAGTACAGGTAAAGTCCCATCAACCCCTCCACGCAGAGCCGGCAGGGCAACAAGAACTGCCCGGAACAGTGAGGGTCGCCAATGTCAGGTGGAGCAATTCGCCGGTTGGAGTACTTTTTTTATTTTCATTCTCATCATCCGTAATGTTAAATAGAAACAAGCTACAAAATGCCGGGGTGTCCCCTTCATCACCGCATCATCTTCACCTGGGCAATGTGAAAAATGAGCAAGGGCACCCTTGCCCATAGGTTACAATAATCTATGTTGTAAACTTGTGTGATAGTATGATCATTACTGAAGGCAGCCCAGGCAGGAAGATGCAGGAGGAGGGAGAATTCTTTTGTGTGTGTGTGTGTGTGTGTGTATTGGGGGGGTGGTTTGCCACTGAATTTTGTCACAAAATAAAATCATTAGGGACATTTTATTCATATTATCTGGAGACATACTTGTGTCCTTTCAATGTATAATGTTACATTTTATAAACTAGGTTTTTAGGTTGTAAGGACACTACCATATACAGTATAATACATATGCCTTCTGTTGTGTATCTTGATCTGATGATGAAAATGACTCGCTAAGTGATCCAAGACTTTTTATATAAGCAATCCAACACTAATGTATCATTTTATGCTTCAGTCTGAACCACGAGATGCACCCTGAGAGTGACAATACAGAACACTGACTTAAATATTTATATCATAGAATCAATAATACATTCAATAAATTGAAAGAAAAAAAAAAAAAAAAAAAAGATCAAAACATGTCGAAGAGGACTTTCATATAAATACCGACTCTCAGGCAAACAGAACATCTCAGAAACAGCTTAATGCCATGCCCTAAATCAATATTTCATGTTGTTGCAATTTACTTGTTAAACTTTTCTTCACATGTCACTCAGTTCTACCTGGGAAAAGACAACTAGTTGGTTATTACTTTTTAATTCATAGTTGACTGGTAAATTATTATTAACAACGTGGTAACAATGCTTTCCTCTTCAGACGCCACACTCCAAGAACAAGTTACACCAAACCTGGCAAAATGATCAGGATCCACAAGCAACGAAAGTTCTTTACATGATTATCTGCAGAGACAAAAATTCATTTTTGTAAATAGTTCGCTTTCAGTAACATGACATTATAAATGTCATTATAGCTTTTAAAACGTACCATTATAAAGATTTCGTTGGATTTTCATTTAAATTACAAAAGTTTTGAGATATCTTGAGGTTTGTATGGTTACTGAACCATAACACACGCACACACACACACACACACACACACACATGATGTTTCCATCAGTGAGCTGTTCAACGAAACAAGTAAATAACGTTTAATATTCACTCACCTGAGGAACCTGTGATATTCCCTGATCTCCCTTCACCTTTTTAGAGGAAACCAATTCAAAACCATTTTTTTTTAATCTTTGCTTCAGACATTATTAGCAAAGTAAAGGAGATACAATAAGGTTTAACATTCATTCACTCACCTGTGTCAGTTCTTTTCAGTTCCGTCATTAGAGGGGAAAAAAAAAAAAGAAAGAAATTAATGATGTGTGTGATTTTTCCACTGTTCATTGACTCCATGTGGTGTTTGTGGTTGAGCTCGGTGTGTGACTGCAGGACTGAGTCTTGGAGAATGTGTGTATAATATTCATTTCATTAATGAGTGTACACCTGTGTCTGATTAACACTCATCCTTTTTACACACACTGGAAGATGAGCAGTGAGAACCTGATGTTCAGAGGAAAGAGGAGTCTGTGTGTGTGTGTGTGTGTGTGTGTGTGTGTGTGTGTGTGTGTGTGTGTGAGAGAGAGAGAGAGAGAGAGAGAGAGAGAGAGAGAGAGAGAGAGAGAGAAATAATACAGCTGTGACCAAAAATATTAGGACACCACTTGGCATGTATTCTAGTTCTCCCTGTACCCTGAACATGTGACATCACTAATTGATCTTTCCTAAAGATTCTGGCTGTAGAGTGATGTGCTAATGATAATCAGCTGCTTTAGTTAATGCATGGAACAAATATGTGGCAGAACTTTGACTTTCCGAAGCTCTCTGCATGGTGGGATGTGGTGCACTCGGTGTTCTGCAGTAGTTTTGTTCTTTCCACAACTGACTTTTTTCAGCAGTTTGTGCTGAGTTGGCTTTTCTGTGGTATTGGGCCAGAAGGGCTGATCTTTGGCTGATCCTTATATACTTATTCAACCTTCATCTTGTTAAATTTCACAGAGCTATTATTAACATTCTTGTGAATACAGTACTAATTGTTTTTCAGGTAAATGCTAAGCTGCAGTTTACTGTACTGTACAGTGAGGAACACGTGTCTATTGTCAAGATGTCAAAGCTTGTATGGGAAACCAGCTAAAAGTGGCTGTTGTCTGATGGGTATGATAGCACTGATAACTTTTCCTCTCACTATGGGTTTAAATAGTGATTATTTAAGGTACTATAAACTTCCTGTCTGATAATTCTCATCTAATCTCATTGACGCAGTGTTTCAGCCTGCAAAGACTCTGATAACAGGGTGTGTTTTTGCTTTACCCATGCAAAACACTGCTCTTTAACTGCCCTACCCCAGGAGATCACTGTACACCCAATCTGCTACCAGCAACTCCACCCTAGTGAAAGTCACACAGATCACATGTTCCCCCATTCTGATGTTTGATGTGAACTTTATCTGAAGTTGTTGACCTGGATATGCAGGTTTTAATAAACTGGGCTGCTAGCACCTTGGTCCTGGAGGATTTCAATTCGTGTATTGAACTGCGTATGGTTGAAATGACAAAGCCAACCTGACATGACTTGAGACATGATGTGAAAAAAAAAAAAAAAATTGTTTCAGAAGAAGTCAACATTAACATCAACATTTATATAAGATGTTGAGCTGAGCTTAGTAACTTTCCAGACAACGCTTTAACTCTTTGCATTAATACTGTAAGTGTCTGTATCTGAGACTAATCCACTTACTGTCGACTAAGAGTTGAACTTTCTGAACTAAGACAGATTTCTTTGTGTGTTCCACCCTCATGGAGCTTCTGTACTCGGCTGCATCAGTAACACTGACGTTCTTCAGCACCAGGGAACAGTTTCCTTTATGCAGTCCGTCCTCAGGAACGTCCACACGATCCTCATATCTTTCACCCTGAAATGAGTCTTTACCCTTCCGCTCAAACACAACCTCATCACCAGTAGTCCACTCCACATGAGGTGTTTGGATGGACAGATCTCTCCATTCACGCGGCAGGACGACTGTGGAGCCCACGGCAGCTGATACCTGAATGCCTGAAGAGACAGAATAAAATTGACAGGTAATGGTCTTACATTAGAAACCTTTTGCTCTTATTTATTGTATGACAACTGAATGCTCTCCCACACTGCTGCTGAAACAATAAATAAAGAAGCAAATATTACTTTTTTTCATTCTTGATTGTTGATTTCCATGCAAAAATAAATATAACAATAAAAAGCTGTAGGTTAATTTATTTAAATTCTAGCTGTGTCAGGTTTTGTAAGAAGAAGCGCAGAGGTTAAGACGTTAGAAGATGGTGTTTAATAATAAAGAAATCAAACATAAACGAACATATTTAACTTGAAAATAAACCAAACAGGAGCCTATACAAAACTAACCAAAAACAACAAGCTAAACTAAACTGACATGAAATTAAACAAATAGCTAACTAACATGTATCAAGTTTAATTTAACAGATGCAGGACAACCAAGTAGAAATTAAACAGACTATTTATAATAAAACTAATGAGCCAACTCGGTTCAGGTGATGGGAGGTGCATCCTGGGAAATGAAGTTTTAACTAACAAAAACTACAACAGAAAACAAGAGTTTTCTAGGGGTTAACCGTCGGTTTATGTTCCTGACATGATATAGATATATCTATATCTGTATCTATCTATCTAAATTTTATTTGTCATAATGCATGTAAAGGCTTACACAACAGAAATAAAGTGCAAAGTATGTTTAATTAAAGTTAAATGAACACTAAATTGTGCAAACACAAATAAAGCAAAACAGTATCAAATTTACATAAATATATGCAATGGGAAATATTTTTTAAAACCTTGAAGTATATGGAGATGTGTAGTAAAAGTATAATGTACAATTGTAATGTGTATTAGGATGGGTCTATCTATCTATCTATCAGTTTATGTATCTAACATCTGGTCATCTGATACCATGCGATACTATGTGCAGTAAACCTAGTGCATATTATTATGATGAACAGACACAATGGTATCAGAATGTATTTCACAATTGATGATCAAAGCAAATCAGACTGTAAACTGCACTCTGTAAAATCATCAAGAGCATCTTACTAATCACCTGATAAACATCTTTAAGGCATTTTAACAGCATTGATTTTTGTTGTTGTTGTTGTTGTTGTTGTTGTTTTGTGAGTTTCATATCTGACTGCTTTCTCACACCCACATGAATCCATCCTGCAGGATCCTGATGCACAACTCTGATCTCAACCAGACACCCATTTAACCTGCATGACCAAATTGATAAAAAATAAAATTGGCCCTTTAATTGTTTCTATTTGTATAAGTTTCTAACACATTATCTATCATTTTTAAATAACGTATTCATAAATGTTTAAAATAGATGTTGCCTAAGTTCATTTTCTCTCTTTTATCTGCTAGGCAGTCAGTATCTACACTATATAATTTACTTACCTTCAACTGAGAGTGTAACCATCATGATTTCTTGTTTTGTCATCATGTTAGTTTTGTCCACATGTTCCATTATAAAGCTTTTGTAAAATGCATCATCAGTAACTCTGACGTTCTTCAGCACCAGGGAACAGTTTCCTTTACGTAGCTCATCCTCAGGAACGTCCACACGTCCCTCATATCCTTCACCCACAGCCATACCATCACTGCTTCGCTCAAACACAAGCTCATTATCGATGCTCCACCTGACAACTGATGTTTGGGTGAAAACTTTAGTCAGTTTACACGGCAGGACGACTGTGGAACCCACTCGAGCTGATACAGTAACTGCATTGATGGAGACTGTGGAGGGAAACATTACAACATACATGATGTGAAGCATATCTAATAACATCTGAAGCGTAATGTATTGGCATTGTATTCAGTGGTTATATGCCTGTTGGTCTTACAGAACCTGCTCACTCACCCACACATGCAGCGAACACATAAGATATGAATATACAGGAGGCTCATGATGTCTGTGAGACTGTTTGCAGATGTTCTAAATAAAAAACGATGTTGGATTACTTAAAAAAGTTCAAATTACATCTGACTGATTTCATACATAGCTGTAGAGATATTACACATTTACATTCCACATATGAGTCATGAATGACATTTCAATAACATCATCGTTTTATTTAATGTATTCACCTCAAACTCAGGGGTTTCTGCACTCTTTTAAGATCCTCACACTGTATGACATTCCAGTAAACTCTGCTCTGACCTCTATACCAGATTGTGTGATGGCGTGTGTTCTTCATGCGGGATTTTGTGATAAACATCCTCTAACAATACACCTGTAATCAAAGAAAATCACTATATTCTGCCATATTCTGACTGATTCCTACTAATCACAACTTTCCTGAGCAGCTTATTAATCCTACTGGTATCTCCCACACTCACATCACTGCCCC
>CM059204.1:44765193-45032693 GCA_030347435.1 Clarias fuscus | reverse complement strand
AGTATGGAGAGCATACACAGAGTGTAATAAAAACAATCTGGCATGCAATCATCATCATCATCATCATCATAATAATCATCATCATCATCATCATCATCATCATCATCATCACTGACTACAGGTAAACAAATATGTTGAATGTGCCCCACTTCTCATGAACAGAGATGCAGTGGAGCAGGTGAAATGCTTCATGATTTTTGGGATGTAAATTACAGATGAGAACAGCTGGACCACTGACACCTCCACAAACATGGGAAAAACCCAGCAACACCACCGCTAACCTGAACACACTCAAGAGATTCAAAACTGTTCCTGCTATATGAGCTTCTATCACAATGACAATGAGAGTGTAATAACATATTGTATGACACCATGATATGACAATTGCAACCGGGCCAACAGATAAACACAACACTACAGCAAGTTCATAACATCATCTAAAGATGATGTTAAGTCTTAAGATAATAACATCATAATATCACTTAAGATGATGTTAAATGATGCTTATGAACACTACTCAGGACTAATCAGCTCTGCATTTTTTGCACACCGCACAGTAATGCACACTTATGGACATTGCACATTTGCACATACAGTACAGGCACATTTGCACACTTCCTGGACATTTCCATTTATTTTCCATTTTTATTTCCATTTAAATGTATTGCTAGCTCGGTCTACATTTGTTCAATTTTCTACAGCTACGCTCTATAGCTAATTTATTCTTATTTTATTCCATTATTTATTTCTTCTTACTTGTTTTTAAAAATGTTAAGGTCACAGGCTGTACTGTGTATGTGACGAATAAAATTTGAATTTGAAATTTGAATTTGAATTCAAGACCCACCTCACTCGAGTCACCACCTGTTTAATCTCCTGCCATGTAGGAGGAGATACATGAACACCAGGGCTCACAGAAGAATAACAGCCTTTTTCCTATAGGGCTGTGGCACTACTAGCTTTTACTTAAGTCACTTTTGTTCAAATTACCTCACCCTCGGTGTGCTTAGTACGTTTATACATTTTTTTCAACTTTTTTAATTAAACCCAGCGTACAATAGCTGAGTTAAAGTCTGTATTTTATCTCATTATACCTCAGTCTATTTATTCACTCACTGCATTGCATATTCTTTCTCACTTTGTTTCTTTCTTTCATCATTCCAAACTGGTTTCTCATGCAAAGGTAAACATATTACTGTACATCACATTTTAAATAAAACTAGATAGTAGTCTGGGGACCTCGTGTTTACGTGTAATCAAACCCCACACAGCAAGACCAAATAATGAGGAGACGACCAAAATAAACGGGATCAACCAGTAATAATTGTTCTTTACGCCGGGACCTGCAGAGACAGACATTAATAGTTGTAAATCTAGAGAGGCCAAAAAAATGTAAACACACTTCAGAATGAAAAGTAAACACAAAACATAATCACAGACACGTGATGGCATCCCCGATGGTGCGACTACTGAAAATGCAAAGATAACTGTTGACCGTATACATTTTTCGGGTTCCTCTGTATTTCACTCTCAGTAAAATAAAATCATAACGGTTAGTGTAGCATTTAAAACTAAATCATTATAAATGTGTCTTAATTACAAAAGTTTAAAGATCTAGTATCTTGAGATCTATTACTTGACTAAACCATGTCAGAAAACACACACACACACACACACACACACACACACACACACACACATCCGTAACACACGAATGTAAAATTTCATTGTGGTTTTTGGCCTTTCTTGATATTCATTATTATTTGTTGTGTCACTTTCTCTGATGTGTGCTTTTATTTATTACATATTATTTATGTGTGCAGTTTCGGGGTGTAAATACTTTTTCATATGTCAAATATTCCACAACTATTTTTATATTACATAAAGTGTACAACTAAACGCACACGTAAAAAAAAAAAAAAAAAAAAAAAAGTTTCAAATTCACTCACCTGAGGAATCTGACTCGTCTGATCTCTCTTCAGTTTGGTCTTTAGAAAGAAATGAAAATATGTATGTTTTTTACCTTTTGTTTTACATAATTTATTAATATTCACGTAATTATTTTACATGATTCGCTTGTGTGTGTGAGTGGGAGAGAGAGAGATTCAGGTTCAGATGCACAGTTTGTAATAAGGTACACATATTACTTTGCACATGTACACATATACAGTACTACTTTATCTCATAAAATTAAAATAATGAGGAATAGATAGTAATAATAATAATAATAATAATAATAGATTTTTTTTTTTTCAAAAACGAACACTAATATATTCTAGATTTATTAGAATATTTTCTAAGATCAGTCAAAAAAGCATGTATAATACAGAAATGTCCAACTTTTGAAAAGTGTGTTCGTTTGTCGCTCAGGACTCAGGATTTAACACAAATCAATGCACCAGTACAGCATGGGATGGGTCCTACTGGGCGCTACTGAACTGCAGGTTGGTTTTGACTTCATCTGCTATCAGATTCTCTATGGGGTTCAACCACAGTGATATCATAGTGATATCAAAAGTGTCAGTCACAGCTTGAGTGAAAGTAGATCAGTATGAGATGCGATATTGAGAAGTACCTAAAAATTGTTTCTAAGTCATTCCGAATCGCTTCCGTGTTGTTTTATTTATGCTCAAGCTGAGCTAGACAGCTAACAAGCTTTTAAAACCAGGCTGAATCCGAGACTAATCCGAGAATAATCAAGGGCGCTACTCGATGAGTTGAACAAATGATTGCACACCCTACGTAGCACACTAGCTTTCCATTTATCCCTATTTGGGATTTAACCCAATAAATAATATGGATTTATAATGAAGATGTGTGTTGGTGGAGTAAAAAAATCTAGTTACAGGAAGAAATTCTATCTTTATCATATACTTTGGATAAATTGTGTCTGTGGAACTGTTGTATAAAATCAATAATAAGTGTCAGGGATAACCCCTAGAGGGCGCCAAAGCGCCCTGTGATTTCGTTTGTAGTTCCTTTGTTTAGACTTCAGTTCCCATGTGGCAACTCGGTCAGGTGACCAGGGGGCGCTCACCTGAACCGAGTTGGTTATTAGTTTTATTATAAATAGGTTAGTTTCAGTTAGTTTCTTGTCTTGCGACTGTTAATTTATCTTAGTCATGATCTGCATGTTTCATAGTGTCTTTTGTTTCTTCAATTCGTGTTTTGGTTTCAGTTTCATTTAAAGTCTATTTGTTCTGTTTAAGTTCCCTGTTTTGTGTTTAATAAACATTGTTTCCTTTAAACACCTGGATCCTCCTGCGTTTATGCCTCGCACCCCACGAAACGTGACAATAAGCTCAAGTTTGTGCTGCATACACACACACACACACACACACACACACACACACACACACACACACACAGCATATATAACATTAACTGAAGCTGTTGATCTGGATCTGCACGATTTTATACACTGTGCTGCTGAGACATTATTGGTGAACGACATACTGTAAGCTGTTCAGCTGAGCTTAGTAACTTTTCAGTCATTTTAAAGTTTGCATACTGATATGTGTCTCTTTGTCTGAGACTAATCCACTTACCGTAGACTAAGAGTTGAACTTTCTGAACCAAGACTGGTTTCTCTGTGTGTTTCACTATCATGGAGCTTCTGTACTCGGCACCATCAGAGAGTCTGACATTGTTCAACACCAGAGAACAGGTTCCTTTAAGCAGCTCGTCCTCAGGAACGTCCACGCGACCCTCATATCCTTCACCCTGATATGACTCTTTCCCCTGTCGCTCAAACACAACCTCAAGACCCATGTACCACTTCACATGAGGTGTTTGAATGGACAGATCTCTGTAATCACATGGCAGGACGACTGTGGAGCCCACTGCAGCTGAAATGTTCTGCAAGACTGATAAGACATTCAGAAAATTATCTTATGTTAAGAACGTTATGTTTTTTTTTTTTATTGTATGGAAACTAAATGTTAATCTACACCGCTGCTAAAACAATGCATATAGAGGAAGCAAATAGGTGTGAATATTTCAGATTCATGATTTTCATGCGAAAAAGAGACAAATATAGCAGTATAATGTAATACAGTAGCGGTGTGTATCTGTGTGCTGACTAATACAGTATGTATGTTTAGTTTTATGTGCAAGTCAGACTGTAAATTATATTCTGAAAAATCAAAGAAGGATTTGAGTAATCTGAGTAAACCTCCAGAGGATCTGTGTAATCACCAGCTAACACAACTTTATGGTGTTGAAAAGTCTTGCTTGTCATGTGAGCTTCGTGTATGACAGCATAGCCATGACCATGAAAGTTAAAAACCTCCTGTTCATGGGTTTAAATTGTAGCGTCCTGCAGAATCTCAAATTTGATGTACACTCCTGATCTTTACAAAATGCACTCTCATATTTTACACTGCATAATGTACTTTACCTTTGACTGATAATTCAACCTTGTTGATTTCCTCCCATTTGGCTCCGTCCATGTGTTCCATCACAAAGGTTTTGTAGTCGCCATCATCAGTGAGTCTGATGTTCTTCAGCACCAGGGGACAGTTTCCTTTACGCAGCTCGTCCTCAGGAACGTCCACACGTCCCTCATATCCTGAACCCACATCTGTACCGTCCCTGCTTCGCTCGAACACAACCTCATTATTGATGCCCCACCGAACAGCTGATGTTTGGTTGAAAGCATGAGTCAGTTTACACGGCAGGGCGACTGTGGAACCAAGTGGAGCTGATACAGTCATGTGATGAACTTCACTTATGGAGTCTGTGGAGAAACGTTACAGTTATTTGTAGCACATTTTAGTTTTGTTAGTCTTATTGAACCTGGTCACTCACACACAAAGGCAGAGACGCATAAGATATAAATATACAGGAGGGTCATGATGTCTGGAAAACTCCTGTAGACTGGTTTAAGAGTTTCTGAAACAAACGAAGTCAGATAAAAAAAAATAAATAAATAAATGCAGCTGATGAGTTTCATACAAAGTGTATAGTGATATTACACATTTACCACATAGGTGTCATGATTATTCAAAATGATTATGAACATCATCCCTCATCACATTGTACACTATCCCAGACTTGGGAAATTTGGCTGTACTGTTTATACAAGTATACACTTTATTTATCTCTTTTAAAGTATTTAACTTTATTTCTTATTTGTCTCTTTTCAAACGCCAAACAGAAATGAGCATCAATGAAATGTAGTCAATTAAAATTGAAAACACACCGATAAAGAACATGGTTTTGTGGTGCTCTCCATACTGCACCACAAGATGCTATAATATTTATAAGAGCCATTACTCAGGGCTTTAGAGGGGTCAATGAAATAGGAGTTGGTGAGGGTTCTTATGATACGCACATGAAGACGCACTTCCGTTTGGAGATAGCGTGGGATTATTAATTAAGGAACTTAAAGGAAACAAAAGAAAAAACAACTGAAAACATAAAACAAACAAAGCTCTGCCATCTACGGGTTCTAAACTGAAACTAAAACTATATCCTCTCGGGGCCTTTGCCCTTACAGAAGATTTATATCAGAGACTTTTGTTTGTGCTTTGCGCTATTAAATTGAGCACTGGACTGATGCATTCCTCTCTCTCTCTCTCTCTCTCTCTCTCTCTCTCTCGCTCTGACCGGCATCTTAGATAGACAGAATCTTGGGGGGGGCGTTGCCTGACAACCGTGTGTCTACCTGGCCGCGCCTTTGCCTCTTCAGAACTCCGCAGACGGCTGCCTTTCTGAACAGTGCAGACACTGCAGAGTATCTATGAGCTTCTGCCCCTCGTGAGATCCGTCGCGTTACAGGTTTTGCCTTTCATTAAAATAGAGGGGTAAAAGGGAATAAAAACCCAGAGCTCGAGCAGATTTAATTTTTCTAGGTAAAATATGTGCGCGAGGAAATCCTGCTTTGTAAAAGGCTATGACATGTGGAGGCAGCCACAGTAAATAAGAATGTAGATTACAGTGGAACCTCGGTTCATGAACGCCTCAGGCCCCTGTGACCCTGAATACAGGATTAAGCGGTATAGATGATGAGAGAGTGAGAGTATTTGAAGCTAGTATTAAGCTATAGTATATAAGCTTTATTTGTCTCTCAAACTGTCAATCAAAAATGAACACTAATGTATCTCAGTAATTAAAGAAAAAAACACAAATAAATAGCATGGTTATGCTTGGAAGTGTCAGAGCATGTTTGATTATTTTATGTGAAATGTGTGCGTGATCTTGCTTTTTAAAAGACGATGACGTGTGGAAGTAGCCACAATAAATAAGAATGTAAAGTAGGTTGGATGATTGGGAGTGTGTGCTAGATTCACAGCCGACTGAGATAATCACAGATGTCTTTGACAGGTCAGAGACTTCAAAGAGAGAGAAAAATGTATCTAGTTTAAGATAACAGATTTGCACAAAACTGAAACTGCTTCAAACTCAACATGTATTTAATTGTAAACATGAAAGGAGCTTTTCTTGTCTCAGCACGGAGGCAGCAGTTTGAGATGCTTTATTTTGGTATCAAATAGTAAGTAAGATTTAAAATGAATGTAGACCAACAGGTCACACTGGTGTGTTTGAGTTTACATATGGAGTGCAATTCTAATTCCTATAGGAACAAGGAAGTGATTAGTATTCGTACCCACCCATGGCATTGATAGAGATTGTTGATGATTAACCTGATCATTAATGGCAATTAAGTAAACTGTGATATTTATTTATTGGGTTGATGTTTGTAACCTTAATCATCCCGTTAAAAATGTCTCTCAAATACATTAGTTGGTTGACTAGGACATTAATCTATTAAAAGCACAGTCCAAGGATGAGATTTTAAAATTGAACCCTACCTGGGAGATGGAAGATGTCTTGTCCCCAGTGTAACTGAATGAGGTTTTAGAGCTTCTGCTGTAAACAGTCACATATCAAAACAAAAAAATGACGACATGTAGGTTTTGGTTTCTCTTTCCCCTGAGAGAGCGAGAGACATACAGCTGTACTATACACTGATGTATTAAGGCCAGAATTTCCACTGTGCACCTGGAATTCCTCAGTATCTCATTCTGCTCCTTATACTGTACCTGCAAAGAGTTCATTTATGCTATTATGCTCAAATAAATATCTACTGTATATACAGTTGTCTGGAATGTTGATTTGAGTCTTGAACACGCATGAGTAATATTTATATTTTAATGCTTTCTAAGTTGTAGTTGTTTCACTCTAAAGCCTGATTTGTTGTCTGTTAGTGGTGTGTGATGTACTGTACCTCATGTCCAGTCATTTGCAGGTCATTATTTTGTTCATCAACATATTTATTTACAGTAGGTTATGCATTTGTAGATTTTCACTCTAAACATCATGGATTTCCTGTTTTGGTGTCGTATCAATATCAGTATCAGTATCACTGTCAGGGATTACCCCTAGAGGGCGCCAAAGCGCCCAGAGACTTCCTTTGTTTTTCTGTTTTCTTTGTGTTCTTTTCTGTGAAAGACTCCATGTCCCAGAATGCACCTCGGTCAGGTGATGGGAGCGCTCACCTGAACCGAGGTTGCTCATTAGTGTGATTATAAATGTTCTTGAGTTTCACCAGTCTAGGTCTTGCATCAGTTTGATTAGCGTTGCTGTTCTTTTTGGGTTTGGACTGTCTCAAGTTAAGTAGTTTGTTTGTTTCTCTGTTAAGTTCTGTTTATTCTCCTAGCCTTATGTATATTCTCCTAGCTCCAGGTTTTCCTAGTTCCATGTTTTTCCTAGCCTTTTGTTAGCTCCTAGCCCTTTTGTTAGCCCCTAGCCTTTTTGTTAGCTCCTAGCCTGTCACGTATGGTTTATCTCCTGGTTACGTTCCTTTTCTGTTTTCCGTTGTGTTTTTGTCCATTAAAAGACTTTTCAAAAAAAAAATCCAAGCCTTTAAAAATGAACAACCATAGCCAGGCTCTATCTTGTTTCTTGATCCTATCACCAAACCCTCAAAATGTGACAGTACTTTGAGCAGAGTACTGCAGTAGCCCTGTTTAGCCCTGAAAACATGAAAAGCAAAGCAGATATTTGCATTTGGACGTGGTGTTTTGTCCTCATGTCAAAAAAGAAATAAAATCCTGGCTTTGTATTCCATTTCACATTTTCCAACGGTTTCTGTTTAACTTAATTTGCCTGATACATTTACTTAACATCACCAACCACCGAGGCAGAATCCAATAGACCAGCGGGAGAAGGATCTTCACCAAGAGCCCATCAATGGCACCTTGGTGATTTAAATTCACAACCTTGTCTTTAGCACTATCCCTTAACCTCTGAGTAACTTACTTTTTTTTTTTTTTCTTTCCAAGTATTAACCGTCAAGTTCCCAGAAGATTATTATGTTTAAAGTGTTATGAGGGGCACTTTAATATTGCACCACTGAATATGTTGTTAAGTTGCGGGAGCCCCAAACGCAGGAACATTGGGACATGGGGTGACATGTGTGGCAGGGATTCATCGGTTAAAGCGAGCACTTCACAGCACTAGGATAATGTTGCTTCTATGGTGCTCACATCACTTAAGGAAGCAGCGAATGTCTTTTACCACAGCATAAGAATCTTCCCCTCTTTTTCTAGACTAGTATCAACCACACCCTTCAGTGCGTGTAAATCTGTAAAGCAGCATAGTTACTGAATTGTACTGTTTTGTTTGTGTGTGTTTTGAATATCTGAGACCAGACAGAAACACAAAGAAACAATGCTTCTGGTGACATCTATAGCTCACGGAGAGAATTATGGGCTTTTCCATCCACCAAAACAACACTAACATGTGGATAACGCTGAGAACATTTCTGAACATTTCTGTTACAAGAGAACAATAAAGAGTAGGCTAGACAAAATAAAAAAATGTTTTTGCATTTGCCATAGTTTTCTTTTATTTATTACAAGAAATAAATCCTGCGTAATGCTTACCGGTTTTGTTTTACACCACTGGGTCAGTAGACTTCTTAAACATTGTTTTGAACCCTGTTTTAAAAACGAGTACTATTTACAGTATACAGTAACACATTAACTAATGATTAGTTTTTCGTTATAATCTGTACAATTTGAAGACGTGTTTTTTCAGCCATTTCAATGTGTTGCATGTATCGTAAGAGACTGTTTTAAATGTATTAACGTTGTGGTTGTATTGGGCATTTTAAAAAAAGAAAGAAAGAACTTTCGGATGTTAATTTCTGAAAGCATGATAATGGTAAATGATAAATATAATAATATTTAATGTAATGATAAATTGCAAGATAACCACCATGCTATAGACGAGTGTTTCCAGAAGTGTGGGCTGCTGCCTCTTAATCGTACTGCAGGTACAGTGAAAGGTTCTCACTCACTCTCTCATCATCTATACCGCTTAATCCTATATTCATGGTCACGGGGGGCCTGGAGCCTATCCCAGGAGACTTAGGGCACAAGGCACAAGGCCACACCCTGGACAGGGTGCCAATCCATCGCAGGGTACACACACATACACTCACTCACACATTCATTGACACACTACGGGCAATTTGGGAACGCCAATTTACCTAACCTACATGTCTTTGGACTGTGGGAGGAAACCGGAGTACAGCTGTAATACAAACGTTGTATATTAATATTATATATTACACAAATCTGTTTGTGTTATTTTTAGACCATTATCAAAGTA
Source organism: Clarias fuscus (assembly GCA_030347435.1). Taxonomy (NCBI): domain Eukaryota; kingdom Metazoa; phylum Chordata; class Actinopteri; order Siluriformes; family Clariidae; genus Clarias; species Clarias fuscus. The sequence goes on along the minus strand of CM059204.1, from coordinate 45,023,072 downwards.
ACGTTATTGTTTAAAATCCAGGTATTATAATTAGAAGTTCCATGTAGATGTTTTGTTAAATTTAGTTCAAGGGGCACAATTATAATGCAGTAAAATATTAAAGAGACATACCAGAGGAAAAACGAGGTCTACACTTTATTATCAGATGTCTACACAATGTTCAGGCCAAATGTCAGCTTTACTGTTTATTGGGTGTTTTCTGTGGTGTAAAAGCAGAATATTGCTGGAGGTGTCCTGCAGATGCTCAGTAAGGCTGGGAGTGAGAGCACTGCAGTACAGAGTTCATTTACAGAGTGTAGGTTCAGATTTGTTTTTCTATTTTAAAGACATGTTTAAGCCTCCATTATCAAAGGCTTTAGCCCAAGGCCTTATGTTTTTAGCTTGTCTGTCATCGGTACACCCCATTCTTGTTAAAGCAATGTCTTAGGAATGCCTTGAGGAAATGTAAACAACATTGGCAGAAATGTCCGCTTGCCCAGAATGATGAACTGATCAGATGTTGATAATATTTTTTTTTATAAAGAAAAAAAAAATGCTTGTAAAAATACTTAACTGTGAGGTATAAAATTGACATTTTATATTTCACACAATTTACAGCTCCTTTTAGAGCACTGAAGCTAAGTCGGTTAGTTGTGCGAACTAGAGTAATTTATAAAATAGGATGTCCAGTCCTAAATCTAATCCTTAATGTTTTTATAAAACTTGAACTACAGACAGGACATCGCTGCACAAAAACAACCTAAGTGTCCTGTAACAGTTTCTAATTTAACTGTGGAAGAGAACTAGTTGGATACTATAGTATGTTTTAATTTCATAGGTGATAAATGAACATTAATATTATTGGGAATTTCTCTTTTTTTTACTAACCAAAAACCAGATACGAAAAAAAAAAAAAAAGAAAAAAAAAACCGACAAGAAACGACAGCTAAATTGATCAGCATCCATGAGTAATGAAGATTCTTTACACCGTTACCCGGAGAGACAGAAATTCGTTGATGTAAACAGTTCAACCTCAAAAGAATGGCATTATAAATCTTGTAAAACAGCCAAAAAATAAAGAAATAAGGAAATAAAAACACTCTGGATGTGTAGAAAAAGAAAGAACAAGTGGAAAAGAATTAGCGTAGTTGCCGTTCGTTATATTAGCAGCACTAGATGAGAGTGTGTTCCTAAGGTTCCTAAGCTACATTTCTAAGGTGGAAGACGGCTGGAAATATGATTTTCTAAGGACAAGTTGACTAATAGTACTAATATTATGCCCAGGTCTTTCATCAGCATAACAATGGGAACTAATCCCATGTCTTCTAATGATGTTACGCAAGCGAAGCATGTACTTTTTTTTTTTTTTTAAGAAAAGCTGTGGGCCCCCGTCTAAATATTTTGTTTCCGATGCAATCCGATGTTTTTTTTTTTTTTTTTTTAAAGCTAGCAACACAACAATACAGAATAATCAACATAAGTCTTATATTATGTATGTAATAAAATAGGTTAGTATTACATTCATTAAGTGATGACACGGCTGCTGTCAGGAGTGACCTCTGGAGGGCACTTTGAACCTTCTTGGACTTCTATATGTTACATACTAAGACTTTAGTACTGAAACTATATTCTAGTTCCTGGTCTAGTTCTGATAATAAAGAAAGTGTTTATCTTTGTGTAATAAATGTTATAATCTGTCCTTGCTAGGGAGTGAAGTAGGCTAATGCTAGCTTGTCAGGTGGCTAACAGTTGCCTTTAATAAATACTCAGTAAGTTTATTCAAGACGTTTACTGAAGGAAAATGCTGTCACATAAATATGGTTGTCTATAACATAAATAAAATTATTACAACTAAAACCAACAAGTGCATTTTTAAATCTTCCTAGAAACACAAAGAAACTGAACAGATGTCAAATTAAAGTTGAAGTAAGTATAACAAGTTTTATCACTTTGTACTCAGAGGCATTCAGGAAGGAGAAATGGATGAGATCAGACTGAGACTGTTGCATGATGATGTACATGGACACATGGCTGGAAAACAGTAACTCCAATGAATCCTGCCGGTTTTGCCCAGATTTGTGAAATGCCCTACAAGAAGCAACCGGAATTTAGACCAGATTTACAGTTTGCTAATGTCAGAGGGGTCTCCTCTGTGCTCTGTGCTGTTGCTGACTGCCACCTCTTTGTTTTTCCCTGGCTATTTTACAGCATGTGAAACATGAAAAAATGTAACAATCAAATAAAGCTACAGTATTTTCATAGTAGTGTCAAATTGTGATTTGTTAGAATCATGCCAAGGGAAGCCAGAGTGCAGGTGGCTTCCTCTGGTAAAAAAAAGGATTAACCGATCAGGTGATTGATAGGATGAATAAATATAAATAAATAAACAAACAATTTACCCTAAACTACCAATAAAGTAGTAACTAAAAATAAAAAAAACCAAAGCTGCATACGAACAGAAAAAAGAAGGGATTTGGACTCGATGTTCTGATGGTTGTGACTTTTATATTGCTTGGTACGCCATGTTTACAGCACCTGGATTCGCCTCATGTGTTAATTGACTGTAGTGGTGAATTTATTGCGACTGTTTAAACACAGAAAGTAAGATGTATGGAAGGAATGTTCACGGATTCAACAAACCTGCACAGCCACCAGAGTACAACAGCTATTGAGGCTTGCGTTGCGGCCACACCAAGAGAGTAGCGGGCGGGGCATTTTAGCACTCTGCCGCCTCCATTTCACTTGCCAGTCACGTGCTTACATTCCAGCAAGACACCTCATTTTAATCATTCACTCACTTATATGCACATTGTTTTTTCTTTCTTTCTTTCTTTTTTTTTCTTTCCTTTCTTTATTTCTTGTTATCTCTATGTTGATACATGGTTGTACAGGGTGTGTTCAGTCATCTCTTCCTTTTCTTTTAACACTGACAATAAAGCTCTACTTACAGTACTTACTTACAGAGAACAAATAACATCTAGACCAAGAACTGTTTTCTTTTCTGATGCAAAAAAAAAAACATAAAATACACAAACACATTTAAACAAAACTAAATAGCAATTTGGCAACCTCATGTTTGTTTTTCCGATACCAAACAACAAAAGAAAATACAGAGAACATAAACAAAATGGACAAGATTAACCAGTAAAGAAGATTATTTCCGTTGTCTGCAGAGACACAAATTCATTATTATAAATAGTTCACTCTAAGTGGAATGAAATCATGAATCTTATTATAGCTTTTAAAACTTAGTCGTTATAAAGGTTTTATTATTATTATTATTATTATTATTATTATTATTATTAATAAAATAATAATAATACAATAGTTTAGAGATATGGTATCTTGAGCTCTATAACTTTACTGAACCAGTGTTATAGTTTGTTAATAATGAAATCATGAATCTTATTATAGCTTTTAAAACTTAGTCGTTATAAAGGTTTTATTATTATTATTATTATTATTATTATTATTATTATTATTATTATTATTATTAATAAAATAATAATAATACAATAGTTTAGAGATATGGTATCTTGAGCTCTATAACTTTACTGAACCAGTGTTATAGTTTGTTGAGAACACACACGCACAATCACATACAATACAAATTAAACAGTCACATGATACATGATGCATATTATCCGTGTGCATTTTCAGAGTGTAAATACTTTTTTACATGTGACATATTTAATTATTGTTATGTGTCATCAGTCATATACATCTATAATCAAACTCCCACTTAAATAAGTTTAATATTCACTCACCTGAGCAATCAGACTTTTTATCTGATCTCTCTTCAGTTTTGTCTTTAGAGGGAAAAGAAATCAAAATAATTTTTTAAATCTTTGTTTTACACAATTCATTAATATTGATGTAATTATTTTACACATTTTTCACCAATGTTATGTGAATCGTATATAAATAAATATCTGTGTTCTGATTGTGTGTGTGTGTGTGTGTGTGTGTGTGTGTGTGTGTGTGTGTGTGTGTGTGTGTGTGTGTGAGAGTGTGTGTGTGTGTGTGTGTGTGTGTGTGTGTGTGTGTGTGTGTGTGTGTGTGTGTGTGTGTGTGTGTGTGTGTGTGTGTGTGTGTGTATGTGTGTGTGTGTGTGTGTGTTTTCTTCTTAAACACACAGTTCATTTCCTCCATGTGGTGTTTGTGGTTGGGCTCGGTGTGTGACTGCAGGACTGAGTCTTGGGGAATGTGTGTATAATATTCATTTCATTAATGAGTGTACACCTGTGTCTGATTAACACTCCTTTTTAATCACACTGTCTCACAAGATAGATAGATAGATAGATAGATAGATAGATAGATAGATAGATAGATAGATAGATAGATAGATAGATAGATAGATAGATAGATAGACTGTACTAATTTGTCTCATAACATTAGATTTTTTTCTTTTGTTTCTGTCAAAAACACTCAGAATGCATTCTAAACTCATGCCCGTTTTTTGTTTGTTTGTTTTTGTTTTACATATTTAATAGTTTATTATAGAGTAGCCTAACATTTTATAATATATCTTAAGATCAATCAAAGCATTTACAAGTACTGTATGTCCATTTATGCAATCAATACTTGTTCAGTACTGAATGGACTTGGACAGTGTAAAATATCCAATTTCTCTGCCCTGAGAACCTCTTGGATAGCTTTGACGGTATGTTTTGGGTCTTTACCCATCTTCAATATGAAGTGACATTTGATCAGCATTTGATCAGATTTTGCAGCATTTGTCTGAATCTGAATGTCTGAATCTCTTCAAAACATTTTGGTACAAGTTTCACCAGTCCAAAGAATCTCCCAGTCTAACGTAACCTTTCGGTTCTTGCGCATTGCCAGTGGTTTACATCATCTTGTGAAATGTCTGTATTTACTCCGTAAAGGTGTTAGAGAACTGTTGACTTTGACACCGACATGCCTACCAACTCAAAAATGTTCTTGCATTGACTAGATCTTGTGAAACGGTTCTTCTTCACCATGGACAGAATTCTGTGCTCATCCACTTCCATGATCTGCCAGGTCTTTCTCTATGGCTGTAATTCCTTAATTGGTTAATGCCACATTTTTGCCCAAACCCTGGAATTTAAGCTGAAAGTTTTGACTTCTGTTACACCTTAAGTATAATTCAATGTGGTGTTGTACAGACACACACAAACACACATACACACATACATGTATATACTGTATATTAACTGAAGTTGTTGACCTGGATCTGCAGGATTTTATACACTGTGCTGCTGAGACATTGTTGGTGATCAATATTTGCAACATTCCAAGTGAAAAATATTATCTGTGTGAAGTCAACAATAACCTCAACATTACATGAGCTGTTCAGCTGAGCTTAGTAACTTTTCAGTCATTTTAAAGTTTGCATACTGATATGTGTCTCTTTGTCTGAGACTAATCCACTTACCGTAGACTAAGAGTTGAACTTTCTGGACCAATACGGGTTTCTCTGTGTGTTTCACTATCATGGAGCTTCTGTACTCGGCTCCATCAGAGAGTCTGGCATTGTTCAACACCAGAGAACAGGTTCCTTTAAGCAGCTCGTCCTCAGGAACGTCCACACGACCCTCATATCCGTCACCCTGATATGACTCTTTCCCCTGTCGCTCAAACACAACCTCAAGACCCATGTACCACTTCACATGAGGTGTTTGAATGGACAGATCTCTGTAATCACATGGCAGGACGACTGTGGAGCCCACTGCAGCTGAAATGTTCTGCAAGACTGAAGAGACGTTCAGAAAATTATCTTATGTTGAGAATGTTATGTTTTTATTTATTGTATGGAAACTAAATGTTAATCTACACCGCTGCTAAAACAATGCATATAGAGGAAGCAAATAGGTGTGAATATTTCAGATTCATGATTTTCATGTGAAAAAAAACAAATATAGCAGTATAATCTACAGTAGCAGTGTGTATCTGTGTGCTGAATAACATGTACAGTACAGAGCAAAAGTTTGGACACCCCTTCTCATTCAGCGAGTTTTCTTTCTTGTGTTCTTTCTTGTGTTCTTTAGCCCAAACGCGTCTCTTCTGCTTGTTGCCTGTCCTTAGCAGTGGTTTCCTAGCAGATATTCTAGCATGAAGGCCTGATTCACACAGTCTCCTCTTAACAGTTGTTCTAGAGACGTGTCTGCTGCTAGAACTCTGTGTGGCATTGACCTGCTCTCTGATCTGAGCTGCTGTTAACCTGCGATTTCTGAGGCCGGTGACTCGGATGAACTTATCCTCCGCAGCAGAGGCGACTCTCGGTCTTCCTTTCCCGGGCCGGTCCGCATGTGAACCGGTTTCTTTGTAGCGCTCGATGCTTTTTGTGACTGCACTTGGGGACACTTTCAAATTTTTCCCAATTTTTCGGACTGACTCACCTTCATTTCTTAAAGTAATGACGGCCGCTCGTTTTTCTTTACTTAGCTGCTTTTTTCTTGCCATAATACAAATTCAACCTCTTTGAATGAGAAGGTGTGTCCAAACTTTTGGTCTGTACTGTATGTTTAGTTAAAATGCAAATCAAACTGTAAACTGTATTCTGAAAATTTTGAGAAGGAACAAAAGGATCTGTGTTATCACCAGCTAACACAACTTTATGGTGTTGAACAGTCTTTGTCAGCATAGCCATGACCATAAAAGTTAAAAACTATTAAAAATGACCATGAAAAATTAGTTTAAACTGTAGCGCCTGCAGGATCTCAGTCCTAATGGACACTTCTGATCTTAACCAAATGCAGTCACATCATCTATTACAGGTAGCTCTATCTAATGATTTCAGAAATCTTTAAAATACTGTAGATGTTGTTCATTATTTCATTGTATGTAATCTCATACAATGACTTTTATACTGTAGCTGGTCAATATTTTACACTGCATAATGTACTTTACCTTTGACTGATAATTCAACCTTGTTGATTTCTTCCCATTTGGCTCCATCCATGTGTTCCATCACAAAGGTTTTGTATACGCCATCATCAGTGAGTCTGATGTTCTTCAGCACCAGGGAACAGTTTCCTTTACGCAGCTCGTCCTCAGGAACGTCCACACGTCCCTCATATCCTGAACCCACATCTGTACCGTCCCTGCTTCGCTCGAACACAACATCATTATTGATGCCCCACCGAACAGCTGATGTTTGGTTGAAAGCATGGGTCAGTTTACACGGCAGGACGACTGTGGAACCCACTGGAGCTGATACAGTAATGTGATGAACTTCACTTATGGAGTCTGTGGAGAAACATTAAAATATGTTACAAATAGAATTTGCTACAAATGACTGTAGTTTTGTTTGTCTTATTGAACCTGGTCACTCACACACAAAGGCAGAGACGCATAAGATATAAATATACAGGAGGGCCATGATGCCTGGAAGACTCTCGTGGAGTGTGTAAAGATTTTCTGAAACAATAATATAAAATATATAAATAAAATAATAAATTACAGCTTATTAATTTCATACAACGTGTATAGTGGTATATAATTACACATTTACCACATAGCAGTTATGATTATTCAAAATTACATTTAGGAACATGTTCACCTCAAACCTAATGATTCCAGCGCTCTTTTAATATCATCCCTCATCACACTGTACAATATCCCAGACTGTGTGATCGTGTGTGTTCATGTCATATGATGAAGAACGTCCAACAGTAAACCTGTGATCAAAGACCATTACTGCATTCTGCTTATATCAGCCATAATGACTAGCAAATCAGCTTCTACAGAAAACAGACTTGGTGTAACAGTGGCGACATTTTGTCCCAAATAATGGGAATTTTCTACTCCATGACCTTTATAGGTGTCACTTGAGGTTGACGTCCTAATTTTAGTGGATTTTGGAAGTGTGTTACTGCAGCACTTCTATTCTGAGACTTTGTTGAGTGACTCAGGTGTTCTAATGTTATGTATTGTGCACTAAGCTGATTATGTAACTGCAACGTCTACATCAAGTAAAGAAAAAAATATATATATATATATATATGCTGTTTAACTATTTAAAGACATTTAGTTAATTGCCATAGTTGGTACAATTATTATTTTTGCATAACTCAAAAAAATACTTTTTTTTTTGACAGTTAAATAGGGAGTGAGTCTTTCCTGACAAGAACTGCCACTACAACTGTGGAGTCAAGATTTTCCCCAAGTTTTCTTTCCAAATCTGAGTTCGTTCTCCTTTTATGGAGTAACGTCAAATCAACACAATGGCGCACATCATCATAAATAAACAAACTAAAACTCCAAAATGTTATTCCGTATATACAGTACAAATATTAGCTTTATCTACTGAATCTAATTAAATGATGAAACGCTGTTGTTCTCTCAAAATGTAAGTCAAAACTGATTATCAGAGGAATTTTAGTAATGGAAAAGAAATTATGTTTTTTAAAAGGCTATGGCGTGTGGAAGTAGCCACAATAAATAGGAATGTAAAGTAAGTATGTTGGATGATTGGGAGTGTTTGCTAGATTCACAACATACTGAGATAATTATAGTGATGTGTGGAGAGCAGTGCGACCGACAGGTCAGAGGCTGTAAATAAACTAGACTAGAGTTTATCTAGTTTAAGTGAGTAGATGTGCATAAGACTGGAACTGCTTTAACACAGCATGTATTTAATTATAAACATAAAAAGAGCTTCTCTTGTCTCATACCTAATGCAGCTACAGTGGAACCTTGGATTACGAGCATAATTCGTTCCGGAAGTGGGCTCGTATTCCAAGGTGAGAGAGAGAGTGAAGCGCTGTGTCAAAATAAGAGTCGCATGTGTGAAGCATGATACTCGGCGCTTGTAAACTAATACTTGCTCGGTTTCCGAATAAAAAAATATTAAAAAATCTTTGCTCGGTTTGGGGAACACTCGTAAACCAAGTTACTCGCAATCCGAGGTTCCACTGTATTATGATATAAGTTTTAATATTTTCACTTAGTATCAGAACCAGAAAGATTTTAAATTAATGTTGGCCAACAGTTCACACAACACATGATGCAGTCACACCATACAGCTGAACTCCAACTCAGTGACTGATGGGAACAGAGCACCATTAGCATCTACTAAACAATAATCTAAAGTTTCTTTATCCTGCTTTATCACTACATTACATCATTTCTGTTGTGTTGTACTTCACAAAAGTGAAGAGGAAACAGAAATACACCTTTGAGTTTACACATGGAGTGCAATTCTAATTCCTATAGGAACACGGAAGTGATAAGTATTCATACTGTACACACACATGGAATTTTATAGAGACTGTTGGTGATTAACCTGATCATTAACGGTAATTAAGTGAACTGTGTGATATTTATTTATTAGGGGGATGTTTGTAACCTTAAAAATCCCTTAAAATATGTAATTCTGTCTCTCAAGTCAATTTTGTCTAAAAGCACAGTCCACAGATTTAGTTAAACCGATGAGATTTTAAAATTGAACCCTACCTGGGAGATGGTGGATGTGACTGTCCAGTATGACTGAATGAGGTTTTAGAGCTTCTGCTGTAAACAGTCCCACATCAAAACAAAGAATGACAACATGTAGGTTTAGGTCCTTTTTCCTCCAGAGCGAGAGAGAGAGAGAGAGAGAGAGAGAGAGAGAGAGAGAGAGACATACAGTTGTGCTGTACACTGACGGATTTAAGAAAGAGCACTGCAGGTAAGAAATTCATCAGTATCTCGTTCCACTCCTTAGTTCCTTTATGCTAGTCTGCCCAAATGAATAGCACGGGATGTTGATCTGAGCCTTGAACAAGCAGCATTGAAAAGGGTTTATGTTTACGTTTTAATGCTTCCTAACTTGTACTCGTTTCCCTCTAAAGGCTGATTGGTTGACTGGTAGTGATGTGTGATGGAAATGTTGTTCATCGTCCATTCCTGGTGAAAACAGCACAGGGAGCCTGTGTTCAGGTACTGTCAAAAAAATGTATGGGACTACAGTATATACACTAGTACCAGCACCATCAGACTACTGTGGTACTGTAAATATACCATGATAAATTTTCTTATTTAAAAATGAACAGTCACAGCCATAGCAACTTGCTCCATTGTTCTACCTCCAAGACTTTACTTTGAGCAGAGTTTAGTCCTGAAAACATGAAAAGCAAAGCAGATATTTGCATTTGGGTGTGGTGCTTGGTCCTCATCTCAAAAAAAAAAAAAAAAAAAAAAAGAAATAAAATCCTGACTTTGTATTGCATTTCACATCAAGTTTTTATTTAACTTCATTTGTCTGACATTTTTCTTTAACATCACCAACCACTGAGGCAGGGCCTGGAGTCTGTCCCAGGAGACTTGGAGAGAAGAGGCAGGGTACACCCTGGGCAGGGTGCCAATCCAGCACAGGGCACACACATATACAGTACAGTACACACACTCACACATGTATTCACAAAATACAGGCAATTTGAGAACGCCAATTAGCCTAATCTGCATGTCTTTAGGCTGTGGGAGGAAACCGGAGAACCTGAAGGAAACCCAAAAAGCACGGGGAGAACATGCAAACTTCAGGGTGCAAGGTGACACTGCTTATTATGCCGCCCTAAAGAATCACACACGCACGCACACACACCTTAATACAAATAACATGAAAATGAGAATGTACTGTAAATTCTGTCAAGTTAAATTGGTAGTATTTCACACTGCATGGAAGGAGAGCATCATGAGCATCTACCCTTATAGTGGATAGCAAATATTCCGGTGTTATTGCTTTTTATCACTATTTTTTGTTCCTCCAATGCTGCTGAGTACTTTGGGCTTCTATCACAGCAGTGGTTTTGACAAGGTTGGGTTGGTAGTCTGACATCACTTGACCTGATCCACTTTTGCTAAAAAAAAATAAATAAATAAAAAAGACTGGCAGCAATGTCTACCAAACAAAAAAAATGAAGTGCAAATAAAAAGTGTTAACCCAAGCTCAACCCAAGACATAATAAATATAGCTGCAAAGAAATGATGATCAGGCCCAAGTACCTGCTAAATTGCAGCCCAGGAACAACACAAAACCTGTGTGCTTTATGAGCATGTTTTCATCTCACGTGAAGACCCTGGGCCAGGCCATTCAGGCATCATAATGGCAAACGATTCCAACCTGTATGTTATAAAATGAAAATACTAAATATTGAAAAAAAAAAAAAAAAAGAGTCAAAATGCCTTGCAAATGCGACCAAGGTCCAGTCGGGACTGATAAAAGTGTTCTAACATGATAACATCCTTTGGCAGTCGGCAATCAGGTAATATGAAAGTTGTAGTGCGAGAGAATGACAGGTGTGTTTATATGTATTACGCATAATCATATAGTATCATAATACATTTGAAGATTGCATTGTATCTTGTTTTTTAACAAAAACTTTCCTTAAATTTTCCAATCACTGCAAAAAAACAAACTGTGCCTACATGATAAATACATTTTCCTTTTCCCTGTGTTATGCAATCTGTAAGCCTCAGGTCTTATACTGTACCTGTTATGTATAGTGTTAGTCCTATCTTTGTTGTATATTCGTCTGTTTAAGTTATAATTTGGTTTATGTTTTGTGTTTGTCATGCTCCAGATAGAAAGCCCACTTCCTTTGTTCATGTTTTTTTTTTGTTTTTTTTTAATAAAAAGGACTTTTATGTTTCACACCATCCTCTACGTTTATGCCTGCCCTTCTTCAGCCCACGGCATCAACATCAGCCAGAACCACCATATTCATGACATAATGATATATATGCATAATACATTTGAAGAGTATACCAAAAAGTATTTAGCAAAAACTTTCCTCAAAATGTGGAAAATTGTTGCATAGGGATCCTTTAACAAATCTTAGAATTTTCCAATTACTGCCAAAAACAAACTGAGCCTCTCTCTCTCTCTCTCTCTCTCTCTCTCTCTATATATATATATATATATATATATATATATATATATATATATAATTAATTTTTTTCCCTTTTCCCTGCGTTATGCAATCTGTAAGCCTCGGGTCACAGCCACACTCACCAAGTTTGACATGTTTCCATACGAGTTACAACATGTACATTCAGACTTTTATAGAACTGCACAGACTCATTGCATTGCAAAGCCGCCGCCCTCCCACACACACTATTGTTCTCATGGGTCTGTGCCACGAAGGTGCACAGTGTGTTGGCTGTAGCGGAACAGCAAGCTGTGATATGGGGCAGCACTATTTAAAATGTTTAAACTTCTCATTGTGGCGTTTAACTGTTTATTGTTTTGTAGTTATTATTCATGGAAGCAAAGACAGTATGGATTAACATCTGATTGTTTTGGTGTTTAACTATGTTCCTGTTATGTGCCATTTGAATCTGGGAAACACAGGCCTCTGGGAGCATAGAACCCTGGAAACAGAGATGACCCCATCTGTTAGAATATTATAGTTATTTTTACTCTCCTGCTCTCTTCCTCAAAGATCTGATATTAACGTGTTGAATCTAACATATGTCGATACAAGCGTTTGGTCAAACATTGTCAGGGATAACCCCTAGAGGGCGCCAAAGCGCCCTGTGATTTTTGTTTGTAGTTCTTTTCGTTTCACTTCATTTCCCACCAAGCACCTCGGTCAGGTGACGTGGGGCGCTCACCTGAACCGAGTAGCTCATTGGTTTTATTATAAATGGTTTGTTTTAGTTCAGTTTAACTGTCTTGCATCTGTTGATTTCCACGTCGTTAATGTCTGTGTGTTTAGTTCGTGTTTCCCATTACCTTGTACGTGTTTTAGTTTCATTTTATTATTAAAGTATATTTGTTTGTTTAAGTTCCCTGTTTTTGTTTATAATAAAAACATCGTTTCCTTTAACACCTGGACCTCTGCAGTTATGCCTCGCACCCCAAACCGTGACAAACATATAAAAACTCGATCTTTTGCTGTTCATAAACAGAGACCATTCTGACAATGTGCGTGTTTGCCTGAGTCTCTCCTGGTGCCAGAAAAGCTTACCGAAGCACAGCAGACTGACCACTGCGCAACTTTAAACATTTACACCATCTAAACAAAAGATCAATTGAATATTTCAACACTATGGTAGTTTTAATGGAATAGGATTTGTATTGCTGGCTTGTAACCTCAAATGAGACTTAATCAGGGAGCTCTCAGATCTGTTTTGATTTTGAAGAGACCTTACCAACCGATGCCAGTAAAAATCATCAATATGACTTATTGCATTTGCACATTAAGCAGGACAGATTTGTAATCTGGACAGGAACGATTGCTCCTGATGGCCCCTTCCGCTCTGGCCAGTGTTCACACTGTATTTTATGTATCTATTTGCATTTACTGTACATCGCAGCAGGTGGCAGTACACATCTACTAGGTTTGTGAGCCTCCATTAAACGCAAGGGAAGATGAGAACAAGGAAACTAACTTTTACAGTATGTCTAATCTTATTGATATTTAAAAGAAAATGAATGAGTGACGCTCTCGTGTCTTTCTTCTGCATCAGCCATGACTGTGTGGGCCAGTAGATAAGATTAGTGCATGTTATGAGTTCACAGATATTAGAGGAGCTGGATGGCACTGATGACGTGGTGCCTAAACAGCCGTCTACTTCTGTTCTCAGGTACGATTGCTTCTATATCTGATCGATTGGTGCTCGAGTACACTGTATTGTTACTGAGACCACCTCTTCAAGCGAACTCTGGCACAGTTCCTGAAGGCAGAATGATTGTGTTCTCATTCATCAAAATGAACCTGGCTTTGAACCTGGTCAAGTGTTCTCAGAAACGATCCCGGGGCTCTAATGTAAAAACAACCTTACACTGTCAGTAGTACAATAAACATCCCTCTGATCACCACAGGCTGTACATATTTTGATATTTATACACACACACACACACACACACACACACACACACACACACACACACACACACACACACACACACACACACTAAGCATGAGATTCACTTTTGGAATAACTTCGCTGGCAGTCGGGGAGCTGATTGTAAACAATATTTAGTTCAAACAACTGTGACACAGTAAATTAAAAGTTAATAAAAGTCTCAATGGGAGGGTCAGAGTTCAATTTCAGGAAAATAATATTGCTCCTGTACTGAGCGTCGATATCCACTGGGAACCGAATATTGTAATAGTAAGTCTAAGTAATAATAAAGTCTTAAAATCCACAAAGATCAGTGTGTGAGCATTAAAAGTGTCAATGGAGTCACATTATTCACCCAAAGTCGTGGCAAGTCCATAGAAGGCCAAAGCCGGCCTTTTAAAAATCATGAAGAACATGAAGCCGATAGTGTCAGGTGTGTCGGAGTTAAATGAACCCAAGATGAAAGTGAAATCCAAGAGCGGAATGTGGAAGGTTGGAGGCATCTTACAGGTGCATGAAAGAATCTTAAGGCATGACATTTCTGGTCAAGACCATGACAACAACCACTGAAGGTGTAACTGTAGTGTGTATCGCATGGGTAGGCAGTTTGGAGCAATGTTCACCTAAAACATTCTGGAACTCTGGAACAGGTCTTACTTCAACTAAGTAAATACATGTATAGGTGACTACAAAATATTATTAGTCTGGAAACATATGCAATATTTTTTCATTAGAAACCAGATACCAAAACCAAACGGGCAAAGTGATCAGGATCCACAAGTACTGAAGGTTCTTTCCGCCGAAGATCACTGTTGTAAAGAGTTCACTCTCAAAGGCATGAAATTTTATGTGTGATTGCAGCTTTTAAACAGAAATATAAAAATCAAACATAAAAAATATACACAAGGTTTAATAAACTCACCTGAGGAGGAGGATCTTTCATCTGAGATTTCTTCATTTTTTTTATGTAGAGGAAAGATAAATCACATTCACCTTTGAAACCTTTGCTTGTACACATGATTCGTATGTTTTGTGATTTGAATATAATTTCCACATAAAGGATCCGAACATTAACGTAAAGGAAACACTTCAATAAGGTTTGATATTAGAAAAAGAAAGAAAGCGAAATTAAGTTGCGGTACACAGTCAGTGATAAGACACACGTATTTATTATTTACTGTGTTAATGCAACCAAAATTTGCAAAGAGCTCCCTCTACTGGTACGGGTTTGGCATGGAACTTCTCCGTATGGGTAATCATTTTATTTCTTTTTGACGCTTGCCAGAAAACAAATAACTAGTTCACTACAGAGTTAGCAGCGGAACGTCAATTAGAATAGTGCGAAACAACGTACAGCTACGCTACACTGTGTTAAAGCACACTTCATGACAGGTATATATATACATTCTGGATAAAACACACACTGCACCACTACACACCTTCACTACACAGCGAGTGACTTTAATTATTTCCAACAGAGCTTTCGGACATGTGCTGAAGTAAGAATCTGCATGAGGGTTCGGAGTTGCTGTTCTGCTCACCATGAATTTAGAGAGACACTGTAGACTTTCTATTGGCTCAAACCAATCCTCTCATTTACTGTACACTCTGTTTCAGCATGCAGAGCCTCTGATAACAGGTTGTGTTTCACTTTTCACGTCAATCAAACCCTAGGAGGTCAGCCTCTAATGAAATATTCAAACAACCCGGTTAAAATCTCAGAGATCACATGTGTACAGGTGTTTCTATTAAAGTGAAAGTAAAACAGACCCGTGTTGAAGTTCAATGAGTGTGTGCTACAACAGCCCTAAAATGCTAGGAGTACGCTTTTCTCTTAGCTAACCTAACACAGATATGAAGAGCTTTTCATTAGCTGTAAAATAACATTAGCTGTAAAATGCATCAAGTCCTGGTTGAGACTGTGATACACAAATGATTGGACAGGACAACTGTGGAACCCACACGAGCTGATACAGTAGTGTGAGGAACTGCACTGATGGAGTCTATGGGGGGGGAAAGTCATAATCTACATGATTTGAAGCATATTTTCTTATTTGTAATAATTTTTTTCTGGATGTACAGAACCTGATTACTCATCCACACTGGCAGCAACACATAAAATAAATATATATATATATATATATATATATATATATATATATATATATATATATATATATATATATATATATACATATATATATATATATACATATTAAATATATAAAAATAAAGGAGCATCATAGTGCCTGCAAGACTCCTGTGAAGTAGTGAAATATTTTCTGAAACGAACAAAGATTATTATAAAAATGTGAGATAATTTTTCAGTTTCATATTACACATTTACCAGACCTAAGAGTTATGATTAATCAATTCAGCGTAGGACAGCATAGCATCTGTTTGACCAGAAAAAAAATGTTATGTACTGTAACAGGTAAATCAATGCATTCTCCACACCACCTGTACACGCTCCTGATAAACAAACTGCAAAGGGTTCAGTGTTTTAACCCGGGAAGGGAGGAAAGCCAAGGACAGTCTTTCCAGGGTCTTCATCATGTGTGATGTATAAAGAGCTACCGGTCTAAAGTCATTCAGGGCTTTTGGTTGTCCTTTTTTAGGAAATGGGACCGGACCTGATGTTTTCCAGTTTCAGGCCTTTTATCTTTTATCTCCTCCTTTTATCAAACCATGCCTGGTTTGGGAACAGAACGCAGCCCGACATGCGTATATACAGAGAGTGGTGAGATCAGCTGAGGGCATCACCCACACAGCTCCTTCGCTTTCACTCTACTGTAAGTGGTGCTGGACCAAGACCAGGAAGGTAGTGAAGAGACCTCAGCCAACTGATTGATGTAGTATTTTATCTTTTGCAGTCAGGGACGTGCTTGTGCTCTCTGAAGGCCAAACACAGAGAGAATAAGAAGGAGCTTGTTCTCACAAGATATGCAGACTTTGAACATGACAACACCAAGGCCTTACTGATTGGACTTGATTACACAACACAAACCAGCACATACATTGTACATAAAAAGTAGGACTTAACCAATTAGTCATAACATTATCACCACAAACTGGTGACAACACAGCCTTCACACTCTCCAGATTCAAGATTTAATTGAGCACAGGATGCACCGAACAAACAAATCCCATCTATGGAGACCTCACCCTTCAACCAACAGCATGAATGCTCTTCCAAAGTCCTGGTGTCAGATTAAGCTGTCAGATCAGTCTTCCTGATTGCTGTTAGATGTAACTGTCCTCCACTGGATAGTAACATGTAATTTAGTGATGCGTGTGAACTCTATGTCCTGAAAGTGCTCATTCATGCAGAAATGTTCTGACTATCGTACAAAAACATGGACCCAAATTTAATGCATTTGAAGCTCTCTATAGTAACATAAATAGTGTAGCTACAACATATTAAGTCTGCTCCATCGATCCCACTAATTATCATTCACGGACCATCAGAGCCGAACTCTGCATTTCTCCATGAAGTTGTAAATTTCCTCTCAAACCTTGTTGTTTCTGTAGACAAAGCGTTAATTGCTGGAGACTTTAATGTTCATTTTGAGAATCCAGAAGACCCTCTGAGAACAGCGTTCTTGTCCATACTGGACTCAGTAGGAGTAAATCAGTGTGTAGTAGGACCCACTCATAAAGCAGGTCACACTTTAGATTTAATATTATCCTTCGGATTAAGTATAGGAAATAGAACCCCAATTCCACAGTCTGAAGTTATCTCAGATCACTACCTTGTCTCGATTAAAGCGTGTTATAGTAATAATGTATGCAGCACAGCACCGCGCTTCCACCTTAAACGTACATTTACATCAAATACCGCACAGAGCTTTATCAATAATCTTCCAGAGTTATCAACTTTGATTGGATCGCCATCTGACTTCACAGAACTCGAACAGGCGAATGAATATCTAGAGTCAGCACTTCGTTACAGCTTAGATAATGTAGCTCCAGTTAAAAGGAAAATGATTAGAGATAAGAAACTCGCTCCTTGGTATAATGACCACACCCGTGCTTTAAAACAAACCGCTCGAAAATTCGAACGTAAATGGCGCCAAACTAAATTGATAGTATTCAAAATAGCTTGGAAGGAGAGCATCCTGAACTATAAAAAAGCTCTCAGTGATGCTAGATCAACGTATCTCTCCACTCTTATAGAAAATAACAAAAACAACCCGAGATTTCTATTTAATACCGTAGCTCAATTAACTAAAAACAAGACCACTGCAGAAATCGCCACAACAACATCATGCGAACACATTTTATAACATGGTGTAGCGCTTAGCTACCGAAGAGTAAAAATAGTGGAAATATTCACTGCTAGCATGTGTAGCATGTTAGAAGCCCTCTTTGCTGGCATGAGTCAGTTAACAAATGTTTTGTTGAACCGACATGTCTGTTCAATGTCCTCTTGTGCCCCTGGGGTGCAACTAATACCTTCCTGCAGGGTATGCTCTGACACAGCATGCAAGCCTCAAATGTGGTAAATTTTTATATTTCTACAAAATTCTTGCTCTGTGCTAGAATCCGTCAAGGGTGGTCTTGATGTTAGGTCTATGGGATGTTTTGGGGTAAAATAAATTACTGCCCACTCTTTAGAAAAGTCATAGCACCCCATTCCCCAAATAAGCTGCATGATTTGACACAAACTTTTATGCAGTACAGAAGAAGAAGAAACGGAAGAATAATAAGCCTGTGAGATAATAATAATAGTAGTGCTTCGCTTGGCAAGCACTACTAATAATAATTAAAATGCACTTTATTTATAGAGCAATGTACGGAGGGGTACAATTTAAAAGTTGTTGTTGTTGTTGTTAGTCTTTCGGCTGCTCTCATCGAGAGGTCGCTACAGCGGACCATCAATCCGCACAACAACTTGGCACAAAGTTTCATTTCAAATTTAATGTGATGCTGTACAGAGGCCAAATGCCAAAAAAAACTTTTCATCCTTCAAATATTTATAAACCTGACTGTAGCTTCCTAGTTATCTTCCAAACTCCTTTTATAGCTTTTTTTTTCCTACCTACCTTTTTCCCTGTCTTCTTTTTTACATTCCTTTATATACCTAGCTACAGCCTCACTGGTTTCTGCATAATGTTTGAGAGATGCTCCTTAAATTGTTTGCTGCTTATAAGACAAAAGGTCAAATATAGGATTAATGAAATATCACAGAATAGCAGTATATGAAAGCGTCACTGGCTACAATAATGAAATACTACTACTTCTATGTGATTTCAAAAAATAAAATGACAAATAAGTAAGTTGTGATTTCGTTTTCTTGAGACTATAAGATAAATAAGCTGTGATCTAATATAACACCAGGGGTCCGTTCTTCGTACGTCGCTTGAAACATCCGAGATGAATTGACAGATCTAAGATGAGATCGTCGTGCTAATTACGATGCGGCTAATTCGGTTCTTCGACACACCTGTTGTTGATGATTAGTATCGCTGGATTGAGTTGTCTAGGATTATTGCGCGTTCGTGCGTTGGTTTAAAAGGCGATATGCATCGACAGTAGAAACACTGATCACAACCCCTGCGATTGGGTGACGAAATGGCAAAAGAGCAGCTCAATTTTTTTTAATCAAGCGGAGCAAAAGCTTTTATTAGAGGGTTATGGAGAATTTCAAACTTTAATAAAGATAATTTAAAATAAAAGTAATTATTAAATACGTGAGTGCTGCCCGTGTTACATGTTGTATGTATGTGTGTGTGTATATATACACTCTCAAATCCTATTTGTATTAATTTAAAGTTAGCTGAACAAATTTGATAATTTATGTAATCATAAGTACTTAAGTAACAGTAACTGTTACCTCAAAGTTCCACGGATTTAAATCTAAACAGCTCTGGTGGCTCTGTGGGAGGAGTCTCGCCTGCCATGTGAAAGACCAGGGGTTCGATTCCCGCGCTGGATTGAATTTACTTTATTTGCAACAAGTTCAAATATTGATAGTTCTGTTTACTTCAAATTACTTAAAAAAAATTATGTAACTGATGACCTCAAATATTTTGAGTTTTGCCAACTTAATCGGGTTTACAGTGTAAAAGTGAAGTAGAAGAAGAAGTATAGTAAGAAGTATGTTGTCATGCTGTGCTAAAGGATCCTGTCTATCACGCAATACACGAGGAATTTGAAAAACTCTGCGTATAATCCTGACACCTTCAGTAACCGGTTGCTCTCTCATAAACGGACAAGACATGACCGCGACAGATTTGAGAAAATCACCTCCACTTGTATAGACGCAATCGGGGGATAGAATGTTACACATGATTAGACACACACGGAGATTAACACACGAATGATGACCGCAGACACACACACACATGTATACATATATTTGTACTTTTAAACGACTCATTCCATTCAGTAAATTAATGCCAATACTTATATGACTGTATATCCATGTAAATATTCTCACATATATAATACAGTATATACATTGACGCATCTTGTTCTAATTCCTTAGAGATCAATATGTTGAAAACTTCCAAGTATATGTAGCTGCCTGCTTCGGTGTGACATGTACAGTAACATTTTCCAGCTCTGATTACTGCCCGTGATAATGAAACTTGCTTACAGTTTAGATCAAACATTTACCATGGGAGAAGAGGCATCCAGTAGAGAGACAAGTCCATCACTAGTGAGTATGGAGTGCAATATAAGACTACTTTGAATCTTCTCATGGTGATTTAAAAGTTAACTCCTTCAACCTTGGATCATTTTGAGTCCGATTTTTCACTGTGTAGAGATCCTTTCTGTATCGTCTCACTTATAACTTGACTGGACTGATGACGATTATGTTCTCTCATACAAAAAATGGCCCCAGTCGAAATGTTCTAGAGTTTCCCTTTAACATATCTAGTATTAAATATGATTTTAAGTATTTTGTTAATCTGTTTCTCAGGGAACAGAAAAAAAAAAAAGTATAACGTTTTCTTTTGATACGAAGATCCTAATGTGTTCTTTTCTTCTCTCTTCCAATCCACCCTAATGCACCAAGGATCCAGTTGTTTACTGCTTGTTTGGAAGAGGATCTTTCTTGGAAACACTGGACTGACCATGTTGCTATTTTGGTATGTTTTAGATTTGACTTGCCTGCACTACGGCATTAGGATTCTGAACTAAAAGGTAAAGTTATTTGTATACTGTACATACATTACGATGCGGCTAATTCGGTTCTTCGACACACCTGTTGTTGATGATTAGTATCGCTGGATTGAGTTGTCTAGGATTATTATAGGATTAAGAACTATAGAGTAAAAAATGGACCACATTTGTATTTTATTTTTTAATAAAGTTTCCAATCCAACTTTAATTGAAACATTGGGAATCTTGTTTGAAATGATTAATTTCTTCCTAGGTTTTTAGTCTAGGATATTTCACAGCAATGTATATGTTTGTAAGAGAAAATGTTCCACTGTTATAGCACAATAGTCTAAAATATTTCACTTTGTTTTTCATTTTAGGATTTTAGTGTAATGCTATAAAACATAATTTGATTGTATTTTGCACCATACTTGTACTATGCTGTGTCACAGTTCTACAGGCTATTTTACAAATATTTTAATCTTGAGTTTGTGTTAACACTTCATAGGAATTTATGAAAAAAATTGTGAAATAACAGGGTTTGTGTTATTGCTTATTTTGAAGGTGTTTGATCTTCAATTTAGGAATAATCTGTAAAATAACAGTTTCTCTGCTAATTGTCTAATGCTTTTGCTTTATTGAAGGTGTAATAATTTTTGAAAAAAAAAAAAAAACTAAACATTTTGTTGCAAAACATCGAGTGCTGTTTTAATGAAGGTGTTAAATTGTATAAATTTTGGGAAAAATCGGTAAAATAACAGTTTTTATCTGCTAAACTTCTAGTGCTGTTGCTTTAATGAAGATGTTTAATCATATAAATCTGAGAAAAATATGTAAAAATAAGTTTTTATCCACTAAACGTATAGTGCTCTTGCTTTATTGAAGGTCTATGATCATATACATTTTGTTTTCTCTGTCAAAGATTAAATAACAATTTTTGTAAATTTAATTACAGGTTTGTTTGTTTTTTTTTTGTGTGTGTGTATGTATGTGTGTGTGTGTATATATATATATATATATATATATATATATATATATATATATATATATATATATTATGGCATGCCGTTTAGGAAAATATTCATGAGAGAACTTAATGAAAACTCTGAATATATTGAATGAAACGTGAGAATATTGAATGGATTCCGAATATATTGATTGAAACTCTATATATATTGAATGAATTCTGAATATATGGATTGAAAACTGATATATATTGAATGAAAAGTCTGAATATATTGAATGAAACATGACGTCATCGAAACACAGCGCCATCTTTAGGAAGGATGAGTGAGTCGGCGCGGAACTTGGTTGCTGCAATTGTGAGAAATGAAGAGATGGTGAACACATTGATGAGTGCGTGTACGGCCCAAAGTGGTGGCACAAGCCGCACTCAGTATCAGACTACGGATGAAGAAATATATTCGCTATTTCACCGCGGAAGACCGGTGTTATGCGCTAAAATGCTCCCCAGCCACAGATTGCACCCCCCCCTACATAATCTCCGTCAAACATATGAGAATTTACATATATTCAGAGTTTTCATTAAGTTCTCTCATGAATATTTTCCTAAACGGCATGCCATAATATGTATATATATATAACTACACACACTGTAGTTTCTGTATATTTATATTTAGACATCTGTAAATTTACTATTATTTTGTACATTAATTTAGCCATTTCTGCTCACTTTATAGTCATATAAATATATACATATTTTCTGTAAATCCAATTTATACATTGCCTTTATTTCTATACTGTATATATACAGTGTGGGCCATTTATATGGATACACCTTAATAAAATGGGAATGGTTGGTGATATTAACGTCCTGTTTGTGGCACATTAGTATATGTGAGGGGGCAAACTTTTCAAGATGGGTGGTGACCATGGTGGCCATTTGGAAGTCGGCCATCTTGGATCCAACTTTTGTTTTTTCAATAGGAAGAGGGTCATGTGACACATCAACCTGATTGGGAATTTCACAACAAAAACAATGGTGTGCTTGGTTTTAATGTAACTTTATTCTTTCATGAGTTATTTACAAGTTTCTGCCCACTTATAAAATGTGTTCAATGTGCTGCCCATTGTGATGGATTGTCAATGCAACCCTCTTCTCCCACTCTTCATACACTGATAGCAACACCGCAGGAGAAATGCCAGCACAGGCTTCCAGTATCCGTAGTTTCAGGTGCTGCACATCTCGTATCTTCACACCATAGACAATTGCTATAAATGGCCCACCCTGTACATACATAGATCTGTGTATAGTTTATACTGCACTGCTAACTTGCACTTCTGAGTAGATGCCAATTGCATTTCGTTGTTTTGTAACTATCTGTAATGACAAAGTTGAATCTGAATAAAGTTGAGAAATGGGCAAACAAAACACCTAGCAGGACAAGATTGCGGGGCATGTCAAGTATCACTATTAAACAGATCTGCTCATGAGAGCAGCGATAGACTATGGCGGTATCACTTATATGTCCGCAGTAGAATCCAAGTTAATAAAAAAGTAGACATTGTGCAAGCCGAAGCTTTCCGGCCCTGTTGTGGAGCTTTTAAAATATCAATCGCATCAATGCAGATTGGAGTAAGAGAAACACCATCAAGTATTAGAAGAATCAAGCTGATGCTTGCCTACTGGACAAACCTCTAAGGCCATAATGATAAACACCCAACAAAGGCCATCCTGCAGGAATGCTGGGAACACCTTAAATCAAATTACTATAGCTTTGGATATAGCTTTGGAACAGCAAGGCAAAAACATGAACCTACACAAACTAAACATAAGCCCCACAGTCTCAATACCCACTATACCACCCTGGCAGTTCAAAATTCCATCCATAAATATAAGTCTGCAACAAAAAATTAAAGACAACTGAGCAGTGATCCCAACAAATGTAATGGCTCAGAATCACATTAAAGCAATAGGCAGGCGGAAACTAGTCATATTTACAGATGGATCTAAAGACCCTGCAACAGGACATACAGGAACAGAATTTAATATTCCACAGCACAAACTAGCAGTTAAAAAGAACAACCAATCAACCACTATCACACAGTGGAATTATTAGCAGTATTAACTGACCTAGATTGGGGCACTGGTGGCTCAGTGGTAGGTCTTTTGCCAGCCATGCTAAAGGTCTGGGTTCCTCCCAGCCACTGGATGCAGTGCTGGTCCCAAGCCCCGATAAAATGGAAGGGTTGTGCCAGGAAGGGCATCCGGGACATAGCAGAAACAGAAAGACACGTACAACACACAAAAACAGGTAGGCGAGGGAAAAATATGTGTTAGGAACCGGAGAGAGGAGGTGATCATAACCAGACTGAGACCAGGACATACAGGACTAAATCACCACATTTACAGAACAGGAAAACATTCAACTGGAAAATCTACACACTGTGGGCAAGAAGAAACATACTGATAGAATGCAACAAATATACTGAACAAAGATAAGACCTTTTGGTGGCCGTGCATGAAACCAATGAAGCAGTAACAATAGAAAATATATATTTTTTCTGCTAGAGAGAATTAGGCAAACCAATATGAAAAATGTACAGCAGGTGGCGGTAATGTATCTATAAGTTGGCTGCAAGCAAGAAGAAGAACAGGACCCAAACTGTAATATTCACAAGAAAGAGAAGTAGAAAGGAGGGGGGGCTAAACTCAAAATGTATGGGAAAGAATTGGAGAGAGTAGGGAACTATAAATATCTTGGAATAACGTTTGATGCAAGATTGAATTTTGCAGAACATATAAGGAAAATGGAGGACAAATGCAAAAAAGTAATAAATGTGATGAGATGTTTGGCAGGAAGCGAATGGGGAGCTAGTAAGTCTTCTTTGAGAAGAATATATGTGACAATGATAAGATCTGTACTACATTATGGAAGTATAGTGATAGGATCAGCAGCCAAGTCGTCATTAAAAAGACTGGATGTGATACAGTCACAAGCCTTGGGAGTGTTGCTGTGGTGCTATTAGAACCTCACCAGTAGCGGCAGTGCAAGTGGAAGTCGGGGAAATGCCATTAGAATTAAGGAGGATGCAGCTAATGGCAAACTACTGGGTAGGGTTAAAAGGTCATAAAGAAACACATATTACAAAAAAAGTTTTGGAAGGATGCTGGGAAAATGGGAGAAATCACGGAGAGAACTTTGGTAGAATAGGAAATAGAATAGCAAAAGAATTAGAAATCTCTGAGCTACAAGTGACAGAAACGACAGTTATACCAGAAACGGCTCCATGGAAGATGGAATGGCCTGAAGTAGATTGGTATTTAGTGGCGGAAAAAAGGAAAATGAACAATGAAGAAAACTTAAAGACATTATTCAAAATACATGTAAGTCAAAAGTATAAAGAATATGTAGTAATTTATACAGATGGATCCAAAGATCCACAAACAGGGAAAACAGGATTTGGGGCGGCAATTCCGGAAAAACAAGTGGAAGGGGGGGAAAAAGGACACCGAATAGAATAGGAGTTTATACGACAGAGATCAGGGCAATACTGTACGCCATACAATGGGTAGAGGAAAGTGAGGAAGGAAAGGTTCTGATATGCACTGACTCACTGTCAGTACTAGCAAGTTTAAGATCATTTCATTCAAAGGCAAGACAAGATATTTTGTATGAGGTACTTCAAGTGTACACAAGGACAATAAATAAAGGCATTAAGGTCATCTTCATGTGGGTACCAGCACATATAGGAATTAAGGGAAATGAAATAGTAGATAAATTAGCCAAGGGAACACTCACAAGAGATAATGTTGAAGTTAACGTTAAAATGAGTAAAACAGAGGTGAAAAGCATCATATGGGAGAAAATTATCCAAAAGTGACAGGATAGATGGGACAGAGACAGGAAAGGAAGACACTTGTATAAGATACAAGGAAAAGTGAACAAGGAAAGAGTGGGAGTGGGGAAAAGGAGGGAAGAGGTAGTGATGACAAGATTAAGGCTGGGGCATAACTTATTAAATAAAACACTCAAAATGATAGGAAAACACCAGACGGGACTGTGTGACAGATGTCAGGAAGAGGAGTCAGTAGAACATGTGATCATGAGGTGCAGGAGTTATGAGGCACAGAGGGAGGTCATGAGGGATAGACTGAGGAAAAAAGGGGTGCAGTTCACTCTAGAGGAGGTGCTAGGGGCAGAGAATGGGAGGAAAAACAGGATAGTGATAGCTTATCTACGAGAAACAGGGGTAATGAATAGGATTTGAAGGAAAGAGTGGGGAATAAATGGAAGAAAGAAGACCAAGATGATGGGAAGTGGGGGGTATAGGTTTTTTTTTTTTTTTTCCTACCTACCCTCCAACCCACACTCCGGAACAGAGGGGCAGTAATGCACAATAAAGCTGGATGCCAACGGTTAGAAAAGGAAAAGAGACCATGACCAGAAGGTGGCAGTAATGCAACATGATGGATGCCAACTGCCGGAAACCGCGAAAGAAGAAGAAGCATTTTGACTCCCCCGCGATATTCAAACGTAGCGTCTGTCTCAACGATTTAAAAAAAAAAAAACTTTTGATTTGGTAAGTTATAATGTTTCCCTAAATTATGTATTGTTGTCTGATTATTTATTTAAGTATTTTTCATATATGGTAAAATGTATTAATTTTATTAAATGAATATTCCCCCTATTACATTTTTTAGTAGAAAATAAGTAAAAGCTGCGACGGATAACTGTAACACATGCCGGCTGAGTGCATTTGTTTAAATTTACATTTGTTGAAGTGTCGTTATTACTATTATTTTAAAATTGTATCTTGCAGACACTGCATAATACTGTGTTAGTTGTATTTGTTACGGATATTTATTAAACTGAATCTAGGTCGATACAAGTGAGCTACAGGATGTTCACGGCTTGTGGATATTTAATAATGTGATTTTTATATAGGAGAAGTTGTTATTTTGCTGTATGTACCATAACATTACATCTTTACGGAGCCCCTAAAGGGACATGGGTGAGGGGGGGGGGGGGAAATTACCGGTGCTCTATCAGTTTTTCCTACTTGTCAGAATTTCCTACTGGTAGAAAAAACAGATAGGTATACCGGTCTGTCCTACATTATCCAAATGGACATAAGACTGCAAATACTCCAGTTTTAAGATGGGCAGCAGATTCTGACACATGACGGTACTTCATCAGAATGTAATTCCTATAGTTTTAAAATGGGTACAAACGATTTTAAAAAATAATCACTCCTAACCTTCAATGCACAGGTCAACTGTTATATGTACGCATGAATCAAATAAAATTTTAATTAAAAGCACAAAACTATGAAAGACCTCGGTAAATTCGCATATGAATGAATTTAAACGTGACGGTTTTTCAATGCGCATGCGCAGAAAGGCTGGGTAGGAAATAAATAAATAAATAAATAAGTAGGATGAATTGATAGAACACCGGGAAAAAAGGTTTTGGGGGGAAAAAAAAGTCTAAGGAAGAAAAATGGGACATAAAGAAAATAAAACGAGACATGGGACATAAAAAAAATTTTTGAAAAAAAATCTGAGGAAGGAAAAAAAAAACGCGACCATGTGACTCCTATTTCCGGCGCCAAAATACGGGAAGGGCGCGCTCGGAGTACAAAGTGAATGTCTTTATATTTTAGGCCAAGCTGAAAGTAAAACTCAGAGGAGAATTTAGTTACTCAGCATTCTACTCAGTAATTCTCTCCATGCTGTTTAACAACGCTCGTTGATTAGCTTTCTCAGGATGCTTCTTCTTCCTTGATTTTTTAGCGGTTGGCAGCCAGCTTTTAGGCGCCTTACTGACCCTAGCTGGACTGAATCGGTATTGCACGGACAAGGATCAAGCTTTTAGGAGCATTGCTGCCACCAGCTGGACTAAAACGGCAGCGCTGAAGTTTTGCGAGATCTCGCAAACCTTTAGGGGGAAAAAAAATGCCAGGCAAATTTTTTTTCCACCCATATCAGGTTAGCCTTTTTTGCCTCCCATTTTTTTTGACTCAATTTTTTTTTTTGCTTCGCATTTTTTTTTTCCCTCCAAAGTTTCTTTTTTTCCAGCCATGTCCCTTTAGAGGCTCAGTAATCATCTAAGGTGGCAATGAGAGAGAGAGAGAGAAAAAAAAAAAGCTTTTTACCAAATCAGGAAAATGTATAAAGCTATAAAAAATAACATGCTATCACTCTAGTAATGTGCAGGGTTTGGCTTGCTTCAAGAGCACAACTCAAAATCATTATAAGCTCCTTGTTAATTGGCCATGAGTTTTAATGATGGCCAAGTCACTTCCATAATGTTTTATAGCTACAGAGATGTTTTGGTGCAACAATATTCCACATCCCTGTTCAATGTCAAATATTTATAGTCAAAAATACAAGCTGATAACTTGTGTTGCTGCAGCATGGTGGTATTTAGTTCTGTTTTAGTTAACGGAACATTACAATATTTATAATAATCAATACATGGGTAAACATTTTAAAAACAAAACATTATATTAGTATATCTGTAGCGATCAACATCCTGAGTCATATTGACCATCTTGACTGATTATCCTCCCATGACAGTCTCTTGTCCTCAACAGCTCTTATTTAGCTATTAGCTTTTAAAATTTAGCTTGATTTTGTGTAACTAATAATACTTCATTAAAAATGTCTTTAACTAACCTTCTTAATTCAACAAAATGAACAACCAAGGAAAAGCTAATTATCCACATTCTTCTCAGGTGTGAATTCTTTCCCACGTTCCTGACACTTGTGTCCTTCACGGAGCGGCCACGTCCCTGCTGCTTGCTGGGTAATTGGTAAATATCAGGTAATTGGATGATGCTCACGAAATCTTGGTTTTAAAAAGTCTGAAGTATTTTTAAACACATTCAACACCTTTTTGAAAATAATTTAGAAAATAAGTCCTAAAAAGGCCGCAACACTCTGAAAACGTCAACACTGTTAGAAAAGCAAGTACATTTTCCCTTTAAAAAAAAAAAAAAAAAAAATACTTGAAGGTCTGAAATATTTATTTAAATGTTTTATTTTTAATTTTGATTGATTTCTCTCATTACTGCAATGCCTTCAACAATTTACAACCTTTATTTAAATATAATATATATTTCAATAAAACCTGACATTAAAAAAAAAAAAAAAAAAAAAAACCTGACAAACCTGGGCGAACATCATTTGTAGATTCTGCACATGCATCAACGTACTAAAAATCAAATGCTTTTCAAAATCAAAGTACTATTTTTCTATTAATTAAATTAACATCTGTTGCAAAGAACCATTGGCTTAGTTGTGATCACGTGATGCCCAGCAGACAAAGCACATTTAAAGACCTCTCTCATTTATCAAGTTTATATATATATATATATATATATTTTTTTTTTTTTGCTCATCTTGAAAAACGCTCGCAGAACAAGTTACTCGCAATCCAATATTCCACGATATAGGTTTCGGAAATGAGGTTAATTATTTTGGTAATGATAATAAGTATACTAGTCTGAGATAATGCAGAAAAAACAGATACTATTTGCACAATCATGCAAGTTGCAACAGTTTCAGTTTCTTGTGGGGGGGATAATACAAAATCGGGTATTTACCTAATTATGAGCAAGGTAACGTAAGATCTGGGCAAATGTTTAAACTTTAAAATACATTTCTTTATAAAGAAACAAGAATTTATTTGAACTAATCTACGATACATGAAGCTATGCTACTTGAACACACACGCACACACCAACAGTTTGCAGGGTGAAAGTTAAGGAAGTTCCTCTAGTACTGTTTACTAGACCAAAGAAAGTCACAAGAGCAGAGTCTTGGGTTTAATCTTCCGGTTTTAGTTATGAAACGAGCACCATTTTCAGCAAGATATGTAGCTTTGTTTGTATACTTGCGTTACGTTTCGTTCTCATGGTTCGCCTCCGGTGAAGGAAATCACGGCACAATCAGGTTGCTGCTCTGGTTGAAATGACGTCTTTCAGGAAAGCCCTTCGGTGAGGCTTGGTTGCCTGGTTACCGATGGCGCGCTCTGGAAATTAAGTGGGTTTCTTCGTTGCGGTTCTGACACGAAGTCTCATTGAGAGTTCTCGAAGAGCGGATGACGTCAGCGGCTCACTTGGTTCCCCCTTTTGTGCCGGGTTCACGGCTGTCAGGTGGGGCCAAGCCGATTTACACTTTAAATGACCTTTTATAAAGTAATTTTACATGAGCTCCTGTTCATGCAACCAATTTTCCGTGTACACCACTGTTTGAATAAAATAAGCTTTCAATCGATACCACACAACCCCCATCTTACACACTCAATAATAGCTTTGTTCAATAAACTGGGTTTGTAAATGCTAATAATACCTTTAAAGTTATGTAGAATAAACAAACGTAACATACAGATATAAAACATACTGAATATATGTTTCTAGCATGTTTATCCTACTGGCACCATTAAAGATTGCTTAAGTAGTGTCTCTGCTGTATTACTCTTTGTTCTTTGAAAGCCATTTGGAGAACGCATTTGTCCTGGGGTCACTGAGATGTTCAAAGTGTGACTTGATGGTTCCCCCCCCCCCCCCCCCCCCCCAATTTGGGGTGAAGCTGTAAAACTGTCCGCTTTGTTTACAGGATCGCCAATTTACACAATGGTTTTAGGTCTAGTTTGAGGCATCTGGCTTTAGTGTAGCTTCAAGCCCAGCAGACCTCCTGTCCCATGCCTGGTTAAGATCCAGCATCTTCTCCTTTATGTTCCCGAATGAGATGGCACCATGATGTCTGGAGAAGAGGTTCTGGAATGTGATCGAGTGTTTGCTCTTAGTTGAGGGTCTGCTCAACCCTACATCATGTTCCTACTCTTTTTCATTATTATAATAAATGAATATTCAGCAAAAAAAAAATCTAGTTGACCATCCTTTTTTTTTTTTTTTTTTTTTTCAAAAATGATTTATGTTAATTAGTTTAAATTATAACATAACACACATTCAAACACAGCGCGGTAATGAGAATTTCAGCAGAAAATGCTGCAAAATAGAAAAATGATCAATTCTCATGTTAAAATCACACATTGTGCAAGGTAGAAAACAGTTTTGTATATATACTGATGCTTTTTTTATATTACAAAATTACCCATTTTACATTGTAAATGATTACTGTCATGGTGTTTTAATGGTTTTGTGAGAATCACCCAATTAGATTACATTTATGTAACAGGAAACAGCTGAAATGATGTTAGCAGTCATGTTTTTTTTAAATTGTATTTGTTTTTTGTAGAAAATCTTCACATTCTTCTCTAGAGATTTAAGCTCATCATGCCATCTTTCTTGTGCATTTACATCTTTTGGTTTGCCACATTCGCAGGTGAGTGGGTTGTTGTGAGACATAACCCTCCTGACTTGACTCTTGCCCAAAATGGGCTAACACCTCCTTATCTACCTACCTCTCCAGGCTCCCTCTCTGCAGACCCTACGATTGCTGTATCTGTTCAAGGTGGTTCCACAGCTGTCCTGCCCTGTAACCAGAGTGATGGCACCTACCAAACGTATGTTCAGTGGCTGATTGAGGATAAATATGTGTTTGAGAGAACGGGAAATATGACACTTCCGGGTGAAGGATATGCGGGTCGTGTGGACATTCCCTTGGAGGAGCTGCTTAAAGGGAACTTTTCCTTAATATTGAAGAATGTCAGTGTTGCAGATTTGGGCATCTATACATGCAACCACTTAAGATCTAGTGGCCAAAGCAAGATTATCCAGCAGGTTGAACTGTCTCTTAAGGGTAAGTGGGTTTGTATTTGTCCAAAAGTTCATAAAACTTTCTAGATATTTTTTTTTTTTTTTTTTTACTATTTGCAAAATATACGTTAATGCTGTACACATGTTCATGTTATTATATGTATATCATGTTTTGTGGCTTTTGCAGTATGTAATCTATTACCCTGTAAAAAGGCACATTAGGAGTCGAATGCCCCAACATACAAATACGCATCAACAAATATGCATGTAAACATAAGCCACATCTAATTTTAGCACAACTACATCATGTTTCCAAAAAGCTTACTTCCACTCTCCACAGTTTACTGTGGTAATTTGCCAGAACTTAGTTCCCCTCATACAGCTGTTATACTGTTGTAAATTCTGCTGTTGTCTGTGATGTGCTGTCTCCCAAAATAATTGTAGAAAACCTTGTGGAGGTTGTGGAATCTGTCAAATAAAAAATATCAAAGGTTTTAGCCTCCCATCCCAAGTCTGCACAGCATTATAAACATGCTTAGGAAACATATTTAAAAAACGGTAGCATAGATACCAGAAATGCTTGCTACCAAGTAGACTAATCACAGCTGTTGCGTTATGTGTTGCTGCAACACGTAGTTACAGTACTTTCAGTAACTGTTGTTCAGACTGTAAAGTTACTTTATAGTGTTAGTTCTCATGCAGCCTTGATTTTTTTTTATTTTTTTTTTATGCAACTGATCATTATTCTCTGTAGGTCCTACAATCTTCACATCTGCCAGATTGGGTTCCATGGCTGTATTGCCATGTGAACTTCTTGTGTCCAACCGAATGCCATATGTTAGGTGGAGCATCAACAATATAACTTTGTATGAGATCAAGGCTAACATGCTATATCAACTTCCAGAATATAAAGACAGGGTGCATGTTCCTCAAATGTTCGATTCACGGCCATGGCTCAATTCTCTGCATGCATGGAGTTTGCATGTTCTCCCCGTGCTTGGTGGGTTTTCCCAGGCTATTCCGGTTTCCTCCCACAGTCCAAAGACATGTAGGTTAGGCTAAGTGGAGTTCTCATAATTGCCCGTAGTGTGTGAATGAGTGTGTGAGTATGAGTGTGTGCCCTGCAATAGATTGGCACCCTGTCCAGGGTGTACCCCGCCTCGTGCCCTCCTGGGATAGGCTCCAGGCCCCCTGCGACCCTGAATACAGGATAAAGCGGTATAGATGATGAGTGAGTAAGAAGAAAGACTTTTACATGCCAGTTAATTAATGAAAAATGATGTAAGAAAAATCCATCAAGTCCTTTTTGGCATATAAGCTGCACATGGGAGAAAAACATGAATAAACTATTAGAATGCTTTAGTGAACTTTTCATGTGTAAATGTTACTTCTAATTTTATCAAGTAGCTTTAAATTCAAATTCAAATTTTATTTTTTATCATATATACAGTCCAATATGCAGTGAAATGCTTATGACCGCCTGTGACTTAAAAAAAAAAAAAAAAAAAACAATTAACCAGAAATTAACAAGAAATAAATAGTGGAATAAAATAAGAATAAGTTTAGCTATAGAAAACATAGCTACAGAAAATAGAACAAAATATAAAATATATAAGAAATATAAAAAAAAAAAACTTGTCTATACAAATATAGAAAAAATAGAGATGAATTTAAATGGAAATGTCCTGGGAAATGTGCATGTATGTGTAGATGTACAATGACCATAAATGTCCATAGTCTGCAATGTGCAAAAGTGAGATTGAAAGTTCAAGGTGAGTGCAAGTGTGCTTGAATGTGCAAATGTACACTGTCAATGAATGTCCGGGGTATGTGCAAATGTGCATAAAGTGTCCCTAACTGTGCAGTGTTTTTAGTCCTGTGTGATCTGGTTGAGAGACCGTATCGCCTGCAGGAAGAAGCTCCTCCTCAGTCTCTCTGTGTTGGCCTTCAGGGAGCGGAAAGCGCTTTCCTGACCGCAACAGAGAGGTCCTTCACCATCTTCCTGGCCTTGGTCCAGCACTGCTTGCTGTAGATTGAGTGCAGGTCGGGGAGCTCAGTGCGGATGATGCGCTCGGGTGATCTCACCACACTCTGTAGAGCTCGTCTGTCCTGCATGGTGCTGTTTCCAGTCAGGATGCTCTCTATGGTGCAGGAATAGAAGTTCCTGAACACCTTGGAGGGCAGTCTAAAGTCTCTCAACCGTCTGAGGTGGTAGAGATGCTGTCGGGCCTTTTTCACCACGGTGTTGATGTGACAGGACCGTGACAGGTCCTGCGTGATGTGAACACTGAGGTATCAGAAGCTGTTCACTCTCTCTACTGGGCTCTTGTTGATCACGGGGGGTCTTGTAGTTCCTCTCCTGCATAGTGCTGAAGTCCACCATCAACTCCTTTGTCTTACTGACGTTTAGAAGGAGGTTGTTCCTCTGGCACCAGTTCTCCAGATCTCCTTCAGGTAGGCCGACTCTTTATCAGAGATCAGGCCGACCACGACGGTGTCGTCAGCAAACTTGATGATGGATGGTGGTGGAGTTGGTAGTGGCCACCCAGTCATAAGTGTACAATGAGTACTCTGGGGGCTCAGAACACAGTCTTGTGGTGCTCCAGTGCTGAGAGTGAAGGGGGCTGAGACATGTCCACCCATCCTTACTGCCTGTGGTCTGCCAGTTAGGAAATCAGAGATCCACTGACACAGAGATGAGCTGATTCCAGGTGCTCCAGCTTGGTGGTGTGTGGAGGGAATTATGGTATTAAATGCTGAACTGTAGTTGATGAAAAGTATTTTAACATAATTCCCCCTTCTAGTGTCCTGGTGCGTTAGTGATGTGTGAAGGAGGTGGGAAATGGCATCAGTTGGACGGTAAGCGAACTGTAGAGGGTCGAGTGTGTCTGGTAGTGAAGAAATGAAGTCTTTGACCAGCTGCTCAAAGCACTACTGATCGTTAAAACAACAAAAAAAAAACATTCAGTCCAATCATGTCCATAAATAATTGGACAGCGGACATGCTTACATTTTTGCCTCTGTACACCATAACAATAGATTTGAAAAGAAGCAGTCAAGATGTGATTGTATAGTCTTTCAGCTCTAATTTAGCATTATCACAGACTTAAAAGTAATTGGACAAACAAATGATCATAAATATTATGTAAAAAACATAATAATAGTTTTAATATTTGGATGCGAAGCGACTTCCTGAATTCTGAAACTCACAAGCTGAGTTACATTTAGGCATTTGGCAGGCGCTCTTATCCAGAACGACTCATAAAAGTGCTTTGAAGTTTCCGTCACTGGATAGATACTTACCCTGGGTTACTAAGTAACTAAGTACCATCAGTCAAACACTGTTGGGAAGGGGATTATTTTATTGATTTATTTTTTAAATGGAGGGGAATTAGTCCAAGTACTGAAGAAAAAAACATGTCTTGAGTCGTTGTTTAAAGATTACCGAAGACTCAGCTGTATGGACATCTAGAGTTGAATCCTACTTGACAGTTGTTTTGCCTTTTCTGCAGCCTACTTGAATAGCAGTGTGTTTGTGGGTCCATGTGCCTCCAGTTTTGTCTTCAGTAATTGAAAAGCAGCTCAGTTGGGTTGAGGTCAGGCGACTTACTCGGGCCTTCCAGTTCCAGCCTGAACATTCCGTTTCTTGCCCTTTGGTTGCTTTCACTGCAATTTGTATTGTTGTCCAACTGAAATGTAAAATGCTCTTCTATCAAATCTTCAGCATTTGACTGAATCTGAGAATATGTAGTTCTATACATTTCAGAATTCATCCTGCTACTTCTATTAAAGCATCATCAATAAACACCAGTGACCTGGTTCTACTGCCAACCATATTACACCCATTCCATGACACTACCTCCACCATGCTATGTTCAAAAGACATTTTCCAGTTATTCAACTACAGCCCTTCCCTGCATTTGTTTGAGAAGATAACCAAGGACAACTGACATAATACATTCCTTTGCCACGTTTATTATTTGCAATGACCTTAGTGTGGTGGAAAATGAATTTTTTTGCCAAATAACAATGGAACCAAGATATCAAATCTCTGCACACATAGACAAGAGAGAAGGTAAAGTGTGCACTCAAATCTCCTGTGAGAGTTGTACTTATCTAATCTTTCTAATGTGACCATATTTTATTTACATATAATTTGCAGTAAGTCCTCCGGGAAACCCCACTGTTCTAAATTATAGGAAATAAATGAATTGAATTGTATCTTTAAAAAGAAATCACTTATAAGAATAAATTATAAGCATATAAGCATAAAATTATAATAAATAATGTGTTAGAGAGAATAACTAACTTTCTCAGGTGAATGAATATCAAACCTTACTTAAGGCTTTCCTTTGTTTTTCTGCTCAGCCCCTTTTATGAGGAAATATGAATCGTGTAAATCTGAGGATATAAAAGTGATTTTGATTTCTTTTTCCTCTAAAGAGCCAACTGAAGAAAGATCAGATGAAAGCTCAGGTTCCACGGGTGAGTGAATGTTAAACCTTAGCTCGAGGATGGAAACATCACACACAGTTGTGTGATTATGTGAGAGTGACGCTTATGAAAATATAAACATTCATGTATAAACATATAAATGTAAATAATAATAAACTAAAAAAAAAAAAAAAATTTTTACATGCACATCATGTGTTTTCCATAAACTATATGTTACGTCCCGTACTATTTTGTGGGAGGTCTTGTCTTTTGGGTCCCGTATCTTTCAGGTCCTGGGATTGGACATCGCCCCTGCCAATCACTGTTCCCAGCGCGACAACGAATCCCATGGAAACCAATGAGGCGGCACCAGTCGCGTATAAGAACTGTGACGCAGCCAGGGGTGATGCTTCTTTCTTTCATGCATGCATATTGTTACGGCGATTCTGAAATTGTTACTTCCGGGATTTCAAACATTGTGGCGGCGATTTGTTACACTTAAGTACTAGCTGTGTGTGTTTTGTCGGAGCTGGTGCTGTTCTGTTACAGGAAGACAAGGATGGAATCTACCACCCGGTTTGTTACTTTTCAAAAAAGTTCAGTAAAAGTCGGCGCAATTATTCAACGATAGAGAAAGAGGCTCTGGGAGGTCTTGTCTTTTGGCTCCCGTATCTTTCAGGTCCTGGGATTGGACATCGCCCCTGCCAATCACTGTTCCCAGCGCGACAGCGAATCCCATGGGAACCAATGAGGCGGCACCAGTCGAGTATAAGAGCCCGGAAGTGACGCAGCCACTTTTTTTAATAACTTTTATTATTAGAAAAAATTTTATAAGTTTATCCCATAACATTATGCAATGTCATTCCAATCAATGTGAAAGTAGTGAAATGTTTACAACAATGAATTTCTGTCTCTGTAGATAACAGAGGAAAGAATCTTCATTACTTTTGGATAGTGATCACTTTGCCTAGCTTCTTTTTGCTTGGTTTTGGTGTCTGATTTTTCACAAAATAATCAGGTCAGAGGTCAGGATGTCAAACAAGGTATGTTTGTGTGTTCTTTTGTTCTGTTTATTTGGCCAAGCATCTTTGTGAACAGATTTGCCTTGGGTAAAGGAGCAAATCTGGGGGACTCATGGTTGTAGAGTATTATGGTGAATTGGTATGTTTAGATGCTGTCTTCCCCACTCTCACTGATCCCTCAGGATTATGTCGTGGGGTAATTTCTAAATCACACAAGGTCCCCAGATACTAATCCCCTGCGGATAGTACAATAGTTAGTCCTGCCGGAGTCTCTGCTTGCACAATGCACTAAATCTGCATTATGTGACTGACCATACCTAACCATTATCTCTCTCTCTTTCTTTCTGTCGAGCTACATTGTCACTCCTGAGCTCTCAGGTCCAGAAGGGGTCTGTATCACTATCTGACTCATCCTGGTGCCCAAGGTCCAACGTATATGATGGGAGGGGGGCCGGATAACGGATAAGTATTTTATAATATATTCACTCGAAACACCGGTTATATCATTAGTTTTAATAGTTTTGCAGTGCACACACTTCTAACTGGCTATCCCATTAGCATCGCTAGCCCGTTAGCCCGCTATCGCAAGTTTGCCTACGCTTTTTTTACACCGATTGTCTCAGTTTTTAAAACACCATGTCGGTTCTGTTTCTGCCTCTGAGTGCAGATGAGGATTCATTGGAGCTGCACTTGGCGGATTTGGAGATGGAGGCCTTGGAGAAGCAGATCCGCGACCTACAGGTGAAGCTGGCCCAGCTACAGCAGCGGAAAGCTGCGCTGGAATCGTCATGCACACAAATCCTTCCACCTCAAGTCAAGTCAAGTCAATTTTATTTATATAGCGCTTTTAACAATTGACATTGTCGCAAAGCAGCTTTACACAATAAAAAGAAGTAAGTATTTATGCAATGTATATGAATCAAAATGACAAGATTGTACCTCAACCCCGCATGTTTCTCTGACCAGGTCCATTGCACCAAGGACACGGCCTGCACAGATTTCGTTCACCCCGGTGCCGGGGTACCACGGCGCCTGGATACAGTAGCAGCGGAAGCAGACGTTGCGTGTCTGACTTCCGTCTCAGTAGTGAAAGCTATTGCTATCGCCTCTCCATCGTGTAGAGCGCATGCCTTTTTGCTGCACTCAACTTCCGGTTTCGTTTCAGGAATTAACGCTATACACTAATTTCTCTGTGACTATGGCTTCAGGTACTTATTATGGCCAGTCGTAGTTTCCACTTAGACTTTTGGGTTCCCGTTTGAACAACATTGCCCTACTGGTGTCGGTAAGTGGCTCGTTTCCTGTACTTCCTGGTTGTAACCGGGATTCATCTAACGTTTTGGGAACAGGTATGTACTTTTTATTTAGTACATTCATAATTCTCTGTGGTACTGTATGTACCTGTTGATTTGATCCATTCTGATTATAGAAACTGTGGGTGCTGCGGATGTGAGCATGAATGCTGAATGCTTTGCTCTGTTTTGCTTTGTCTTGCTCCTTTGTCTTGCTGTTTGTTTCACCTAAACTTTGTTTATTGCATTAAGTTTGTTTTGCATTGGGTCTTCTATATTAATTTTGCTTTTCATTAACTTTGCTTGCATCGGCTGTGCATTAACTCTGCTTTGCATAATTGTTGCTACTTTTGTTTTCATGTTATTTTTGCTTTATAGTTATACATGACTGCTGCTTTGTTGGCAGGTTGCTTTGCCCTATTGCTGCTGGTCATGCATGCTGTCTGAGAACTTGTTTTTAGTTGTACGTTGTTTCTTCTTGCTCTTTTCTATTTTTCTAATAGTGTTTTTATTTCAACTAAATGTTTCAATCTTGTGGAGCTGGTGGCAGTGTGACGTGTTGGGGTTGGTTTCCCTTTCCCTCTGTGCGTGTTGGTCACTCGCTTGTGCCGATTGTCACAGTGAATTGTGTGGGGGTGTGATTCACGTGTGTTTGTGGTGATTCTTGCCGGGATATTAATCCCCTTCTCGCTTTCCTAGTCTGCTTAGCCACTGGTTTACCTAGGTCACGTCCCTAAATCTTTCAAGTTGGCAGTTATTGAGCCTCTTCTCAAAAAAATCAAATTTAGACCCAAATGATGTAACAAATTACAGGCCAATTTCAAAATTTCCGAATAGGTCGCATCAGCTCAAATATGCACATTCTTGCAGGAAAGCAATATGTTTGAAGAATTTCAGTCAGGTTTCAGGCCCCAATATAGTACAGGAACTGCACTAAAATTACAAATGACTTGTTTTAGCTTCAGACCAAGGCTGCATCTCAGTACTTGTCTTATTTGATCTTAGTGCTGTATTCAACACTGTAGATCATACTATTCTCAAATATGGCTTACAAAATCACATAGGTATTCAGGGACGGGCATTAAAATGGTTTAGATCCTACCTGCCTGATCAATACCATTTTGTAGATCTGAATGGAGAACTGTCTTGTGTAATGCCAGTGAAATATGGGGTGCCACAAGGGTCAGTTTTAGGACCTCTGCTTTTCTCAATATACATGATTCCCTTAGGTAACATCATTAGAAGACATGGGATTAGTTTCCATTGTTCTGCTGATTATACCCAGTTATACATCTCCACGAAACCAGACAAAATACCCAAGTTGTCTAGACTAACTGAGTGTGTCCAGGACATAAAAGATTGGATGACCATCAACTTTATTTTACTAAATTCATCATCTTTCATCTTTTTCAAATCATATTTCCAATATCACAAAA
Source organism: Clarias fuscus (assembly GCA_030347435.1). Lineage (NCBI taxonomy): Eukaryota > Metazoa > Chordata > Actinopteri > Siluriformes > Clariidae > Clarias > Clarias fuscus. The sequence goes on along the minus strand of CM059204.1, from coordinate 44,983,295 downwards.
ACAGCCTTTTTCCACCTTAGAAATATTGCCAAGCTGAGGAACATCTTTATCTTTATCCGATGCAGAAAAGCTAGTCAATATATTCATGTCCTCCCGACTGGACTACTGTAATGCATTACTGGGTGGCTGTCCTGCATCTTCAATAAACAAGCTACAGTTAGTCCAAAATACAGCCGCCAGGGTTCTCACTAGATCTAGAAAATATGATCATATAACCCCAATACTATCATCCCTGCACTGGCTACCTGTTCAGTTTAGAATTAATTACAAAATAGCATTACTTACTTACAAGGCTCTAAACGGTCTAGCTCCCACATACCTAACCAGTCTTCTGATACGTTACAATCCACCACGTTCCTTAAGATCACAAAACTCCAGACTTCTGGTAGTTCTCAGAATATCAAAATCTACAAAAGGAGGTAGGGCATTTTCATATTTAGCTCCAATGCTTTAGAAAGGCCTTCCTGACAGTGTTCGGGGCTCAGACACAGTTTTCCAGTTTAAAAGTAGACTCAAGACGCATCTCTTTAATCTGGCATACGCATAATTCATCCCATAACCTCATACTACAGTACATCTATCCTTCATGGCAACCACGCTAATTCTTTTCACCTGCTCTTTATTTTTCCACCCATCCCGAGGCATCTGGAGATGCCTGTGCCAGCTTCAGTAGACAGACGCCAACCCTGCGAGGAACCTGAGGCATCCAGAGAAGGACCAGCTCCAGTTGGATTCTGCTTCATGTTGGTTTGGAGCTACACATCCTGCTCCTGAGCTCCCAGTGATCCAGACCCCATCTGCCCTCTGCAACCGCTGACTCATCCCTGTGCTGAACTGGACTTCAGGTTAATTTAAAGAACTTCTGTTATACTGAACTTTCAGCTGCATAATGCACATGATGTTATATAATTTCTGTTATCCGTTATCACCCAGATGAGGATGGGTTCCCTGTTGTGTCCGGTTCCTCTCAAGGTTTCTTCCTATTGCCATCTTGCCACTGTTGCCATCACCCACGGCTTTCTCATCAGGGACAATCTCGTTATCTAGACACATTTGTCTCCCACACACTTCCATAAATTTTCTTTTCATTTTTGTGAAGCTGCTTTGAGACAATTACCATTGTTAAAAGCACTATAGAAATTGAATTGAATTGATTCTGGTAGTGTAAAGCATTTTTTATAAAAAAATTTTGTCCAAGTGTAGTGACTGTTCTTTAGTAAGAACTTTTCTTTACTGCAACAACTGCCCCCTTGAAGAAAAAAGTTAAAAAGGCTGTAGCAGTGTGGGAGATGAATCTGTTTAAAAGAGTGATTTTGTTAGTGTGTGTGCTAGCGGCGACTCGCGCTCGAAAGTCATCCTAGACAGTAGCCCCCTTGCTCCTGTTTTTGCTCTCGTCTAAGTCATGACATCACACTGACATACCTGGCATGACAAACATTTGTACAGATTGTATGTGACAAAGATCCATGTCTCCCATGTTGAATATGACTGTACTCCTGTTTACAAATAACTATATTGCTTTTACAGATAAAACAGCAGCAGCAAGATTTAGGCCATGTCCACACGTAGCCGGGTATTTTTAATAACGGAGATTTTTCTACTTCGTTTATATAAATAATTATGTCTACACGACCTACGTTTTAAAACTTTGTACACATGAAAACATAAAACTTCCTGTTAAATGCTGTCAGGAGAGTCCCTAATCAACCGGGGGCCAATCAGAATCCTAGGCAAAACGTCATTACCGGTTGCACTATGTAGAAGTCCAACAGGTCTCGTCCAATACCGCACTTGCTGTCTTTGTGGTCTGTGTCATTGGGGTTTTATATGTAGCAGTAGTAAGCTTCCCTTAGGTAACATCATTAGAAGACACGGGATTAGTTTCCATTGTTATGCTGATGATACCCAGTTATACATCACAAAACCAGACAAAATACCCAAGTTGTCTAGATTAACTGAGTGTGTTCAAGATATAAAAGATTGTATGACCGGTACTCGGGCACCTCTGTTTAACATCATGTATGAGTAACTGTGTATGTACATACATACATGCAAGCAAGTCCAGTAAATACGGCATTAACGCAGCCACTAGTTTACTGTACACTTGTTCACTATTGCACAAATATCCTCATAAACAAAGCTGACGTCAAATCAAGGAGACTGGCACAAACTGTCATCATTGGCACACAAGGTGACATTACAACAAGCCAAAAGCTCTGTTTTTCCCCTTACACACAATACCACTGAAAAGTGAGTTTGGGAAAATCTTCCCTTTTCCAAAATCTGCGTTTGTGTCTGGACGAAAGGCCAAAAAAATGCAGATAAAAATACCCAGCTACTTGTGGACATGGTCTCAACAGGAAAAAGCACACTGGAAGGAAGCAGGCCGCATAACAAACCATGACAAGGTATGATGCCATTAAACACATTTCTCTTTTATTTCAAATACAGAAATTCCATTGGAGAGGCTGTTGGTTGACATTACTGTGTTTATATCTAACCAAAGACTTTCTCATAACAGCAACAGACAAAGATGAATTTTTGGCACCATATAACAGAGATATCCCTAAATCATCCATATGTAACTCTAGTCTGAGATCTTACTGATTCATATGCTGATGCGTATCTTCTGTGGTGAAGAATTAAAGGCACGGGCCCATAAAGAAGTGCTAGTAACCTCTCTTTTGGGCTCCAACTGACTCTCTACTATATATAAAGTATCTGGGTCGAAGAAGAGATCAGCTTGGACCACTGCAGAAATCTCCACAACAACATCATGCAGTAGTGAGGATTTCATGAACTTTTTCAATAATAAAATCATAAATAATAGGCAAAAAAATCAGGCTTTGAAACCAGACAATTTAAATAATTCAGATGATCTAACCACATCATATCCGAACTTTACACTTTACTCCCCTTGAAGCGAGGGAACTAATTTCACTCATCTCTTCTTCAAAATCGTCAACCTGTATATTAGATTCTATACCGACACATTTTCTCAAACAGATAGTACCAGCAATAATAGAACCCCTGTTGAAAGTAATTAACTGTTCACTCAGTAGTGGGTATTTCCCCAAATCCTTTAAATTAGCCGTTATTAAACCGCTAATCAAGAAACCTGACCTTGACCCCTGTCTGCTTTCTAATTACAGGCCGATATCAAACCTTCCCTTTATCTCCAAGATTTTGGAAAAGGTAGTATCACAGCAGCTATGTTCACATCTACACAGAAATAGCATAAATGAACTGTATCAGTCAGAATTTAGGCCTCATCACAGCAGAGAGACAGCACTTGTTAAAGTAGTAAACGACCTCCTATGGGCCTCTGATCAGGGTTGCGTCACTATACTTGTGTTACTGGACCTCAGTGCAGCTTTTGACACCATTGATCATAGTATTCTCCTTCACAGATTAGAAAAGGTAGTAGGAATTAAGGGAACTGCCCTCTTGTGGCTCAGATCCTATTTGACTGATCGCTATCAGTTTGTAGATTTAGATGGTGACCATTCCTCATGTTCTCAAGTGGAGTTTGGTGTTCCACAGGGCTCAGTTTTAGGCCCACTGCTTTTTTCCCTTTACATGCTTCCTCTGGGCAACATAATTCGTAAACATGGTATTAGTTTTCATTGTTATGCTGATGACACACAATTATATGTCTCAGCAAAACCAGATGAGATAAACCAGTTTGCTAAAATCGAGCAGTGTGTGCAGGACATACGAGATTGGATGTTGATGAATTTTCTTCTGCTTAATCCTGATAAGACAGAAGTTCTGGTCATAGGACCACAAGTAGCTAGAAGTAAGCTTTCTGATCACACTGTGACTTTAGATGGCCTTTCTGTTCCATCAAGTGCAACAGTAAAAGACCTCGGTGTGATTATAGATTCCAGCCTTTCGTTTGAAGCTCATGTAGATAATATCACCAGGATAGCTTTCTTTCACCTTAGAAATATTGCCAAGATAAGAAACATATGGTCACTAAATGATGCAGAAAAACTAGTTCATGCTTTTATCACCTCTAGGTTGGACTATTGTAACGCCTTACTGTCTGGTTGTTCAACTAGGTGTATAAACAAGCTTCAGTTAGTACAGAATGCAGCAGCGAGAGTCCTCATTAAAACCAGAAGATACGAGCACATCACCCCTATCTTATCTACACTGCATTGGCTCCCTGTGAAATTTCGCATCGATTTTAAGATACTACTTTTGACATTTAAAGCACTAAATGGTCTCGCGCCACAGTATTTGAGTGAACTGTTAGTGTCTTACGATCCGCCACGCCTACTTCGATCAATGAATGCATGCTGCCTGTCAGTACCACGTATTATTAAAACTACAGCAGGGGGCAGAGCTTTTTCTTACAAAGCCCCAAAGTTATGGAACAGTCTTCCTATTAATGTTCGGGACTCAGACACAGTCTCAGTGTTTAAGTCTAGGCTAAAAACCTATTTATTTAGCCAAGCATTTTTGTAAATAGATTAACCTTAGGTAAAGGAGCAGATCTGGGGGACTCATGGACGTAGAGTATTCTGGTGAACTGGTATGTTTAGATGCTGTCCTCCCCACTCTCATTGTTCACTCAGGTTTGTTGACGGTGAGGTGATTGGTTGCTTTACATCTCAGGGAGCCCTGATGTTTGTGTTTCCTTCTGGCTCTCCCTTTTAGTTATGCTGTTATAGTTAGTCCTGCCGGAGTCCCTGCTTGCACTTTGCACTAAATATACATTCACCTTATACATGTTGACTGTGACCAGACCTAACTGCCATCTCTCCTTATTTTCTGTTCTCTCCTTTTCTGCTCTCTCCTCTCTCTCTCTCTCTCTCTCTCCCTCTCTTCTTTCCCTCTCTCTGTCGAGCTATACAAGTTTCGCTCCTGAGTTGCCAGTGATCCAGACCCCTCTGCCCTCTGGAGCCGTCTAACCCGTCCTGGAGTCCTGCTTCTGGTTGGAGATCTCGTCGCATGGATGCCTCGTGTGGTCTGCCTGGATTCGTGTGGACTGTCCTGTCATCGATTGATGCTCTGGGGACCTGTGACTTCAGTTGTTCGATAACTCAGGATCCCCTACAGTCTACCTGAGCCTCCGGGAACAAACAGGACTCCTTTTAATTTTAACACATCTCCTGTTATACTGAACTTCCAGTCTTACACATTATTATGCTGATCAATCCCTGCTATCCGTTATCACCCAGATGAGGATGGGTTCCCTGTTGAGTCTGGTTCCTCTCAAGGGTTCTTCCTATTACCATCTCAGGGAGTTTTTCCTTGCCACCGTTGCCCTCGGCTTGCTCATCAGGGACAATCTTATCATTTTGATTCATATACATTGCATAAAAAATGTCAATTGTTAAAAGCACTATATAAATAAAATTGACTTGGAACACGAATGTTTTGGACACTGATTTTACTCACCTTCCCACATACACATACAGTAAACACTACTGTAGTAGTATGAAAACACACAACAAAATGCTACATACAGTCTTATGCAAAAGTTTAGGCACCCCTTGATAAATAACAGATTTTGGTGTTTTTTACATGCACAGCTACCCACAAAATTTCATTGATGTTTAAATTAGGGGACTGTGATGGCCATTCCAAAACCTTCAGCTTGTGTCTCGAGGTATTCCATAGTGGATTTTGAGGTATGTTTAGGATTGTTTTGACAATGTTTACACATTGTCCTATTGCAGAAGCCATCCTCTTTTCAGCTTCAGATTTGTTACAGAGGGTGTGATGTTTGCTTCCAGAATTTGCTGGTAATTAGTGGAATCCATTATTCTCTCCATCCGTGCAATGTTTCCTGTTTCACTGGCTGCAACACAACTCCAAAGCATGATAGATCCACCCCCATGCTTAATAGTTGGCAATGTGTTTTCATGAAATGCTGCTCCTTTTTTTTCTCCAAACATGCCCTTACTGATTGTGGCCAAAGAGCTTTATTTTAACTTCATCAGTCCACATCACTTGTTTCCAAAACGCATTAGACTTCTGTACATGTTCTGTTACATTCTTCTGATGTTGGATTTTATGATGGGACGCAGGTAAGGTTTTCTTCTGCTGACTATTCCATGAAGGTCTTGTGAAACGGTGCATCACCACTCCTAAATCTGCTAATAAGTCTGCTAAATCTTCCTGCAGGTTTTTTGCGGTCAAATGGGGGTTTTGATTTGTTTTTCTGACCAGCATACGAGCAGTTCTGAGTTTTCTTGGTCTTCCAGATCTCATCTTGACCTCCACAGTTCCCCTAAACTGCCATCTATTAATTACATTTCTCACTGGAAACTGCAAGCTGACAACGCTTTGCTATCTTCTTGTAGCCTTCTCCTTCATTGTGGGCATCAATAACTTTCATTTTCAGAGACTTACACAGCTGCATAGAGAAACCCATGGTTGTTGAGTGTCCGCAAGTGTGTGTGTAACCCACTCTCTATGAGCACACCTCATAGAGAATACACAATATAATTACAGTACGAATATGCAACAAAAATGAGCCCTTTAACCAAAATAAAAGCCTCAGTGATCACTTTCCTAATCAGTTTCTGTCCCTCCCGATGTTCCTCAGTTCCTTTTCTATAATGGTGTATATAGGTATATAGATGCCACAAGTTATTGGCACCCTCTTACCCCAATAATTCCTCACTCAGTGCTGCGTAGCTGCCGAGTTCCATAAATTTCAGCTGTTGGCTCGCCATCTCTGGTTCTGTAGATCCTCGCGGCAGACGTCGACGTTGTTCTCACTCTCAAAAGATCTGACCTGCATTTACAACAGCACCATAACATGTTTCTGTTGACTCGTAATTAAAGTCTTCTTATTGTTGTACAACATAGTGTAAAGCACAGTATCTCAAAGTACAAACTTGATATGCAAGTACTCACTCCATTAATATATCGCTCCTTAAATCAATTGTTCATCATTTATATTTACATTTACATTTAGGCATTTGGCAGACGCTCTTATCCAGAGCGACTTACAAAAAGTGCTTTAAAGTTTACATTACTGGATAGATACTTACACTGGGTTAACTAGGTCAATAACTAAGTGCGATTAGTCTAACACAACTGGGAAGAGTTTTTTTTTTTTTTTTTGGGGGGGGGGGGGGGGGGGGGTTTAGTCCTGTAAGTACTGGAGAAATAGATAAGTTTTGAGTCGCCGTTTAAAGATAGTCAAAGTCTCTGCTGTACGAACATCTAGAGGAAGTTCGTTCCACCACCTAGGTGCCAGAACAGAAAAGAGTTTGTATGAATGCCGCCCTCGATCCCTGAGAGATGGTGGGACGAGGCGAGCAGTGCTGGAGGACCGGAGGGAACGCGGCGCAGTGCATGGTGTGATTAGAGCAGAGAGGTAAGTGGGTGCTGGGCCATTTTTAGCTTTGTAGGCAAGCATCAGTGTTTTGAATTTGATGCAGGCAGCTACAGGAAGCCAATGCAAGGAGCGGAGGAGTGGGGTGGTGTGGGAGAACTTGGGAAGGTTGAAAACGAGACGTGCTGCTGCATTCTGGATCAGTTGCAGAGGACGAGTTGTGGACAGAGGCAGGCCAGCCAGGAGTGAGTTGCAGTAGTCCAGTCTTGAAATAACAAGGGACTGAACAAGCACCTGAGTAGCCTGTGAAGAAAGAAATGGGCGGATTCTTCTGATATTGTAAAGAAGAAATCTACAAGAGCGAGTAAGGTTAGCGATGTGAGGGGAAAATGACAGATGATTGTCCATGGTTACCCCAAGATTGCGGGCAGTGGCTGAAGGAGTGATTTGATTGTTGTCCAGGGATATCACAAGATCTTGACCTGGGGATGCGTCACCAGGAATGAACAACAGTTCGGTTTTACTCAGATTGAGTTTCAGCTGATGAGCTGCCATCCAGGATGAGATGTCTGCCAGACATGCTGAGATCCGCGTGGAAACCTGAGTGTCAGAGGGAGGAAAGGAGAAAACAAGTTGAGTGTCATCTGCATAACAATGGTATGAAAATCCATGCGATAATATGACCTTACCAAGAGACCGGGTATAGAGGGAGAACAGAAGAGGACCAAGTACTGAGCCCTGCGGAACACCAGTAGAGAGTCTACATGGGGCAGATGTAGATCCCCTCCATGTCACCTCATATGACCTATCTTCTAGGTAAGAAGCAAACCATTGCCACGCTGTTCCACAAATACCAGGGCTTGTGAGAATAGATAATAGGATCTTGTGGTTCACGGTGTCAAATGCAGCTGACAGGTCCAGGAGGATCAGGACAGATGACAGTTTAGCAGATCTAGCAGCATGGAGCTTCTCAGTGACTGACAGAAGGGCAGTCTCTGTGGAATGTGCCACTGTAACGGGTTCAACCCAAAGTTGCACGGGCGGCACCATGAAACACAGACACGAGGCGAGATCTTAGGGGGAAAAGGATAATTTATTTGGAATAAATAAGGGAAGGAAAGGGAAAAAGGAGGGAGGACGGAAAGAAAGGGAAGGAATGATGTGTGCACGTGCAGGGTCCGAGGCAGTGCCCAGCTGGCATGCGGGCATGCGGGCTGGCGGCGGTGGGCGGAGTGGCCGAACGGAGCACGCGAGGCAGCGCTCCTGCACGCTCCCTCTCGGTTCCTCCCCGCTGTTGATGGCCGGCCTGGCCCCTCCCAGCTCTCTGTGGGCGCGGCCTCAGGCTGGAGTCTCGCTCGGACGTCCGTCGGCTGGGCGGCTTTCCCGGCTGGGATCGGCGGCCTTAACACTGTCCTCCTCGCGGCCTTTTCCTCTTCGGCGGCGGGGACGCGAAGGTGGGCTCGACGCGGGAACGGAGGATGAACGTGGGAGCTCGTGCAGCTCTTTCCCGCGCTGTCCTCAGCGCGGAGATCAAAGGGGCGGAAATCCAATGTCCTTTCACAAAGTCTCTGGGGCACGTTCCATTTCCCCACTCCCATGCCACTCTCGAGCTCCACCGCGTTACGCTCTTCTCGGACCCCGGACTAAACTCCGCGCCTTGCTTTTATAATGCGGAGCAAGCCCGAGATCCTATTAACATTAATCACTGCCAGCCGGCCCGCGTAGGCGGCCCCGTCCCTTTGCACACCTGCAGAAGGGGTGCCGCCTACTTAGGGAGCCTACGAAGTGAGCGAGGGGCGATAATAGATTTGGGCGCACGCCCATCACAGGCGCACGCCGTGACACTGCCCCTCCCTCAGCTCCGAGCTCACCATTGCCGCCGGCACTGCCTACTTGTGAATAAGACCTCAACCTCGTTTGGGACTTAACCCACGGCCCGTGCCAGGTGCCCCCGTGCCTGCATTCTCCACCAGTGTAACGGGTTCAACCCAAAGTTGCACGGGCGGCACCATGAAACACAGACACGAGGCGAGATCTTAGGGGAAAAGGATAATTTATTTGGAATAAATAAGGGAAGGAAAGGGTAAAAGGAGGGAGGACGAAAAGAAAGGGAAGGGATAAAGTGTGCACGTGCATGGTCCGAGGCAGTGCCCAGCTGGCATGCGGGCACGCGGCGGTGGGCGGAGTGGCTGAACGGAGCACGCGAGGCAGCGCTCCTGCACGCTCCCTCTCGGTTCCTCCCCGCTGTCGATGGCCGGCCTGGCCCCTCCCAGCTCTCTGTGGGCGCGGCCTCAGGCTGGAGTCTCGCTCGGACGTCCGTCGGCTGGGCGGCTTTCCCGGCTGGGATCGGCGGCCTTAACGCTGTCCTCCTCGCGGCCTTTTCCTCTTCGGCGGCGGGGACGCGAAGGCGGGCTCGACGCGGGAACGGAGGATGAACGTGGGAGCTCGTGCCGCTCTTTCGGACAGCGCGGAGATCAAAGGGGCGGAAATCCAATGTCCTTTCAAGTCTCTGGGGCACATTCCATTGCCCCACTCCCATGCCACTCTCGCGCTCCACCGCGTTACGCTCTTCTCGGACCCCGGACTAAACTCCGCGCCTTGCTTTTATAATGCGGAGCAAGCCCGAGATCCTATTAACATTAATCACTGCCAGCCGGCCTGCGTAGGCGGCCCCGTCCCTTTGCACACCTGCAGAAGGTGTGCCGCCTACTTAGGGACCCTACGAAGTGAGCGAGGGGCGATAATAGATTTGGGCGCACGCCCATCACAGGCGCACGCCGTGACAGCCACCTTGAATCCAGATTGGTTGGGATCATTAAGGTTGTTCTGTGAGAGATAAAGAGACATTTGGTTATAAACAGTCCTTTCAAGAATTTGGCAAAATCGTCAGCAGTCAGAGAGGAAGGGGCAGGAGGAGTCGGTGGGTTGAGTAGTGAGGAGAAGATGTTATGGAGTTTGCCAGGATCATGTGCAGAGGCTTCCAGCTTTTCTCTGTAGAATGCAGTTTTGGCAGAAGTCAAGTCACATGAGAATTTGGAGAGAATAGTCTGGTAAGAGACAAGATCGGCATCAAGCTGCGATTTCTTCCATCTTCTCTCTGCAGTTCTTAATTCTCTTCTGTTGTTGCGCAGTACATCAGATAGCCAAGGAGCAGGACAAGACGTCTTCCTTGGTATAGATGACAGCGGGCAAAGGAGCTCTATGGATGAGGAGAGAGAAGAGAGGAAAGTTTCAGTCGCAGTCTCTAGTGGTAGAGAGGAGAAGGAGTCTGGGTCTGGGAGGAATGATAGGGTGCATGAAGACATAGAGGAAGGGGAGACAGAGTGAAGGTTTCTGCGGGTAAGAGAGAAATTTTGGTGGCTAGTTTTACACAGAATAGGAAGGGTTATGGTGAAGGATACCAGGTAATGATCAGATTTATGAAGGGGAATAGTAGTAATTTACCAGCTACAGTGCTTACACTGTAAGATTTAACAAGCACTCAGTAACACTCATTTGGTTTAACATACTTTAAACAACAATATTCACATACCTACGTTCATAGGTAATGCAACGTATTGTGACATATGGTAACTACCGCTCAACAATGATGCTGCGTTGTTACAGCACGCATGACTGAATCCACTAGCAGTGCTAAGCACAGGTATGATTAACTTACCGAGATCAAAGAAGTACCGCGACGCAAGAAAAGAGCACTCCGCACGCTCAACACCGTCTGTGTGGAGCTTTCTCGCCTTCTTTTAATACTTCCCTCCTTCACTTAACTCCAAACAAGAGTTTATAACTGTTTAGCCCGGTTAAAGTGCAACACAAAACAACACACCTTTTTTTCTGCTTGTTCTCTCCTACCGCTGCACTACTCTGCGCATCTTCCGTTCGCTGCACGCTAAACTTCCGGTAAATATTGATCAAACTTAATCTAACTACAAAAAAAAAAACTAATTGTATTTCTATGACCTAACGCAGGTACAGTATATTGTTTATATTTTAACCCTATATTTCCAGCTGGGTTACATGTGCACAAGGTTTGAAGTGTCAAAGTATGTGTAAAGCTTTGAAATTGGCATTTACTAATGGCAGCTGTTGCCATGTATCAGATCTAACGAGCTGAATAAGGTCTGAAACCTTGTTAAATGAATCTGAGACTCTGGACCTCAAACTTTTGCACAGTGCCATAATGTTTTTATTTATTTATATATATTAGGGCTGCAACAACTAATCGATAAAAACGATAATGAAATTCGTTTTCAACGAATGCCGTTATCGCTTAGTTGGACTGCCCACGTTACTGAGGAGCGCGACCACAATATGCATAAATACACAAAGATACACACAGATACACAGCCGCTTGTGCAATGGAGGTTACAGAAGCATCTGCAGGAAAAAAGCGCGCGCCTATGGCGTTATATTCCTGCCACAATTCTGAGCGCGCAGTTTGACATTTTGAGAGCAGACAAAGCACTCTATGCACGTGCAGTGTCTCCAATGCGCGCTCAACAACTCTATTCTGCGCATCCAATGTCTCCCCTGCTCGCTTAACACGTTCTTCGCGCACGCGCGACGTCTCGATTCTGTGCGTGCTCGCCTTCACACGCAAACAACATTTATTTTATGTGCACGCTCACTCAATTTTGTCCAGTGTTACAAAACTGCCACAAAACCAGCCTGCCACAAATCACAGACTTCCACACACTTCTCCTCTATCAGCTGGCAATATCTGCAATTATTGTTAAAATGCTGTATTTTGCATACAGCTCAAATGCTGTTATTTATTTATTTTAAATTTTTTTTAAAAAGAGACAAGCATAAGTGAGTTCATTCAAAAAATAAATCCCCCATGCACTCCCAACAAGCAGCCACTATAACAGGTGCCATCCAATATAATAAGAGTACATCAATTGTTTCGCTTTTTTATTTATTTATTTATATTTTGGATATTTAGAGGAGTTTTACTGTTAAAAAACAAAGTTTGTCTTTAATTTAAGGTTTAAAATGTCAAAATTAAAGATCATTAAACTCTATATGTGGCTTTTGCATTATTTAAAGTTTAGTTTTATACATAACTAATACCCTGATTTATGGTTTTATATAGTTATAAGCAAAACATCAAATTAAAGAAGCGTTTAGTTTGTATCCGATTAATTAGAAAAAATAATCGCCCAACTAATCGATTATCAAAATCATCGTTAGTTGCCGCCGTAATATATATATTTTTCAATTTATGGCATAAGGAGTAACTATGGATCAATGTTTGCTGAAAATATTGTGCATTTTTTCCATTTTCAAGAGAGACTGTGTTAACATCTTTTCAATAAAAAAAAATAAAAAAATCACCAAATCTGTTAATCAAGGGTTGCCTAAACATTTGCATAACCTGAGGATTGTATTAAGTTAGGATTGGCATGTTATATCTGGTGTATAGGAAGATTAGTCAGACTTGAAGTCTTTTACTCTTTCCTAGTCAATTGTGGAGAGAGATGTTTGGCTTCATGGTCTGAGGAACTGATACTGAATGGAATCTATTGATTAAAGACCAGAAGGGATGGAGATGGCCTGCTGAATTCTTAAACGGAGGTTTGGCGTTCAGGGCTCGGTCTCTAGAGTTAAATATTACACTCAGAGAGGAAGTTCATTATCGGTTCCTGTAGCTTAATAAAACCACATGCTTCATGAAGACACCTCGAAAGGGGGCGTATTTTCTCTTTCTTTTTTTTTTACACAGGAACATGGTTTTGATTAGTTTATTTTTTCTAATTTGATTTTGTAAATATATTGTCAATGTCTAAGACTGAGAATAAAAATCTTCAGACATCAGGCCTGTGTGCGTGTTTGTCTCTCCCGGTCGTTCTGGCCCGGACCGGTCAGTGCATCAGATGCAGCAGACACAACAAGCAATAGTTCTTCTCTTAATTCAGCTTAAAACTTATTTCAGACACACTTCCTCTTAAACCTAACACCAAGTTACTCACATGCCAAGGTTTCACTCTATTCTGGTTTTGACTTTTACCTTCCAGGCATGTGCACACAGATATCAAAGAGGGCTTCAGCACCTGTCCTTCATCTTCCTAGAGAAAAAAAACTTCCTAGTTTTTTTTTTTTTTTTCTGGTGAGATTTTTTAAAAATAAATAATGTTTGTTTCTGTTTGCAAACAGCTTTCCTTGTCAAACAAAAAATAAATAAAAATCCGGTCCAGTTGGGAAATGTTGAGACTCTGTCAGGGTCCAATGCCGTGTCTCCGCACAGCAGTGTAGCACAAATTGGCAATTGTTATAATTACTATAACATCAAAAGGAATAAAACAGTTTATTGTCTTATGCGAAATGGGGCCACTGGTGGCTCAGTAGGTGTTTCACCTGCCATGCAAAAGGCCCAGGTTCAATTTGCAGCCAGTGCACAAACCCCATCTACTTGATGCAGCCCTGGTCCCAAACCCAGGTAAAATGGGAGGGTTACGTCAGGAAGGGCATCTGGCATGACCTCCAGAAGTAGAGCTGTGACTGCCATTTTATTTTGAGAGAGGGAATTTAATCACTGTTTTTGGTTTAGGTTTTTTTTTTTTTTTTTTTTTTTTGTAGTTTTTGTAGATAACTATATGGTTATTTATTTTGGCCTGACAATAAAACTTAAAAAAATAAAATAGATAATATTAATAAATAAAAATGTAAATTTGATGAAAGATACAGATAATGAAACATTTAAAACTAATTAAAATTTGATTTGAAATCAAAATAAAACAGTTAAAAATATTAAATAAACATAAATAGTGCAGTCAGTCAGTTCGGACGTACAGTAGCACGGCTAAACAGATGAGTTTTAAGTTTAGACTAGTGTTTTTGCACATCTGATCTCTTCTGGAAGCTGGTTTCAACTGCGGGCAGCATAATAACTAAAAGCGGACTCCCCTTATTTTGTGTGAACCCTTGGTATTTCTAACTGACTCGATCCTAATGAACTGAGTCTCTGTTAGGTTTATATTCAGTGAGCAGATCTGCAATTTATTTAGGTCCTATAGGCCATTGAGTGATTTATAAACGAGTAAAGGTACTTTAAAGTCTATCTTGAATGTTACAGGCAGCCAGTGTAAGGACCTGAGGATTGGTGTGATGTGCTCAGATTTTCTGGTTCTAGTCAGCAGCGTTCTGGATGAGCTGCAGCTGTCTGATGGTCTTCTTGGGAAGGCCGGTGAGGAGACCATTACAATAATCCACCCTGCTGGTGATAAAGGCATGGACAAGTTTCTCCAAGTCGTGATTGGAAACAAAACGTCTAATTCTTGCAATGTTTCTGAGATGATAGTATGCTGATTTAGTTACTGCTTTGATATGACTACTGAAACTAAGGTCTGTCTCCAGAATCACCCCAAGATTCTTAACTTGATTTTTAATTGTTTGACCCCTAGAGTGAAGGTATGCATTCACTTTCAGAGCTTCATTTTTGTTTCCAAATGCAATAACTTCAGTTTTCTCCTTGTTTAACTGAAGAAAATTCCATCAGTGCATTGGCAGAGGGAGTCTACTGGGCTATAATCATTTGGAGATAAGACTAGGTAAAGCTGGGTATCATCTGCATAGCTGTGATAGGCAATTTGGTTCTTTCTCATTATCTGACTTAGTGGGAGTGTATACAGGCTAAACAGGAGCGGTACAAGAATTGAGCCTTGTGGGATTCCGCATGTCATGGACGTCCACTTGGACTTCTGCTCTCCTATACTCACATAATAACCTCTCCCATCTAAATATGACCTGAACCATTTGAGTACCATCCCAGTAAGCCCGACCCAGTTTTCCAGTCTTTCTATTAGTATGTTATGATCGACAGTGTCAAACGCAGCGCTAAGATCTAGCAGTACCAACACTGATATTTTGCCAGAGTCAGAATTTAAACGAATATCATTTATTATCTTTATGAGCGCTGTCTCTGTACTTTGATGCGCTCGGAAGCCAGAGTGAAAACTGTCCAGGTATCCATTTGAGTTTAAGTGGTTGTTCACCTGATAAACAACCTTTTCAATAATCTTGCCTATAAAAGGAAGGTTTGATATCGGTCTGTAGTTATTTAATATGGAATTATCAAGATTATTCTTTTTCAGAAGTGGCTTAACAACTGCAGTTTTCAGAGAGTTTGGAAAAGTCCCAGAAAGAAGTGACGTGTTCACCACCTCTAAAAGATCTGTTTTCAAACAGTCAAACACACTTGTGTTTGAAAAAAAGATGTGGGAAGTGTGTCAAGGTCGCAGGTCGACGATTTGAGGTGCTGTACTATTTCTTCCAAGATTTTGCTATTAATTGCTTCAAAGACAGACATAGTAACTGTTTGAGGTTGTGCTTGACTTTTTCTGACCGCTGCATTTCTTGATGTGTTAATAGTCCTTCTAATATTACTGATTTTCTCAGAGAAGAAGGAAGCAAACTCACTGCATTTGCTGTCGGAGAGCATTTCAGTGGGAATCTGACTTGGTGGGTTTGTCAGTCTCGCAACAGTAGCAAAAAGAGTGTGAGTGTTATTTAAGTTGCTGTTTATAATGTTTGAGAAGAAGGTCTGTCTAGCTGTGGCTAGTTCCACATTGAAAGCATGAAGGCTGTCTTTTTTTCAAGTTTTGTCTTCCGCCACATCATTGCAAATCATTAATGCATCTTTTTCTGACAGACACAGATCCAGATTCAGTGGTAGCAGTAATCAATATATCAAAGAAAATACAGAAGTGATCAGACAGTGCTACGTCCTTTATAACAATGGTTGAGATGTTTAGACCCTTACTGATGAGAAAGTCTAGAGTGTGTCAATTATGTGTGGGCCTGTGCACATGCTGAATCAGGTCAAAAGTGTTTAAAACACTTATCATTTCTTTTGTAATATTGATTTCTGCATTATCAATGTGAATATTAAAGTCCCCTGCTATGGCAAAACAGTCGAACTCAGAGGAAAACACTGATATCAGTTCTGTGAATTCTTCAATAAAGTCTGGAGAGTATTTTGGAGGTCTGTAAATAATGATGAACAGAATGCGTGGGGTACCTTTCAGCAAAATACCTAGATATTCAAAAGACAAAAAACTGACCAAATGACGCTTGCATTGATGGACATCTTTAAATAGAGCAGCTACACCTCCACCTCTCAGTTCTGCAGACACTCATGAAAGTAAAGTTAGGAGGGACTGTTTCATTTAGGACTGTTGCACTGCAGCTATCGTCTAACCAAGTTTCATTAAAAAACATGAAATCCAATTTGTTTGTGGTGATCAGATCATTGATTAAAAATGATTTATTTTTTAGTGAACAAATATTTAAAAATGCTAACTTGATAGCATTTCTTTGTGTCCCAACAGTAATCTTAATTTGATGCATAATAGCTCGGAGATTAGATGGGTCAGCCATACGGCTTAAGAAGACCTTGGGCTTTCTATCACGTGATGAAACAGAGATGTTCCCGCTTGTTCTGTAAAAACAGTTCCCGCTTGTTCTGTAAATAGTGATTTGTGAATGTTACTGCTATCGTAGCGGGGACCCGACACGCATCACTGAGAGCTGCTATCTGTTTGTTTTAAGTCACCTAGACCAGATGTAGGAGGGGGGCTTGAGCCCTGACGCTGTGGCAGCGGTCAGAGAGCTCTCACAGGACGAGGTGTTTTTTTAGTAGGCATCTGGGGCCTTGCAGCAAAAGAGTGGGAGAGTTTGGTCCCAGTATACACCAGTTCCTCCATTTTCTGTTAGAAGCTTAGAAGTGGAGATGCTGGAGAGAGGGATAATGTGTCTAGTGAGATGGGCTCTGGCTCTGTAGTATATTGTCCTGAATTCCATGGCTATTTTCCAGAATGTTATCTTGAATCTGTTGTAGTAGGTCACAATCTGTCTGTGATGAGCTCTGTGAGCAGGACTCGGCCGGGATGTCCATGAGCAGTGGTTGTTTTGACTGTGTGGTGTTATCAGTGTCCTTGTGGGATTCTTTAGCCACATGATACTTTGTCCAGGTATGCATGTGCCATTCAGGTTAAGAGGATTGGCACACTCTGCTGAAGGATGATGGAGGGAGAAATCAATGCTATTTTCCTTTAGCACCCTTGCACCAAGTTTGTTTGGGTGGAGACCATCCAGTTTGAACAGTTGTCTATGGCCCCAGAAAAGTTGTTGTTGAAGTTTTGAACTGCAGGTTCTTTGTAGCCATGTGTTCAGCCCAAGCAACCATGAGAACATGTTAGTTCCCCTTGCTGGGAGTGGTCCACTGATGAACGACTGAACATCAAGTCTTTGAAGAGTTTCAAAGAGTTCACTGAAATCCTTCTTTAGAAGTTCAGACTGCTCTTTCCGAATGTCATTTTTCCCCACGTGGATAATGATCCGATTTGCAGTCTTGTGCTTCGTCAGAATGTTTTGAAGTTTCCTGTTAACATCAGAGACAGGAGCTTGAGAAAAGCATCATGAAGTTGTTGTCCTGCTTCTGATGTTTCTGATTGTGGAGTCCCCGATTATCAGAGTCCTGCCTCGGTTTCGCTCTGAACTGTGTGCCGCTGTCTGCTCGACTTCGAGCGCTTGTTGGTAGCGGCGTTAGTGCTGGCTGATCCAATCCATATTCAGTCACATTTTCCTCACCCACATTCATTAACGCTTTAAATCTGTTCTCAAGATGAATAGGGGGTGGCAAAATAACAGTGTTTGCAAGTCTTGTCATAGCCATATCTGGGAAGAGGATGCGATCGCAGCAATATGAGATACTCGTGACAATCTGATGTCTCGAGTGCCTTTGGGTCTCGCTCCGTGTATGTGCCATCGATTAATCTGTCGATTAGTTTCGGCATGTTCCTTTACACAGGGTATAAACTGTTGAGACTTGCTAGATTCACGAGACTCACCAGCTGTATGCTGAGGGGGTCCATGATGATGATCTGCTGAGTATTCTGCCTGTTTTGGAAGTCCAGCAAGTAACTTTGTTTCAAGAACTGCAATCCTTTGTAGAAGTATATGGCAGGTCATGCAGCAAGTAGATTCCACAAGAGGCATTTTCTTTCTTGTCTGTTTGAAGTAGGCAGCTGTGTTTTCCTGTCTCTGGAATGTAAGCTGCTGGCAGCGCGAGGAAAAGTCCCTTTTTGTCCAATCACAAAAAGTTTTAAATTTTAGTGTTTGTGCCAAAAATCTTTTGTTTGAGCACTGTGCTCATCTGCTGAAGTAAAAATCTTAGAGAAGTCAGAGAAAAGTGCAGATATAGCGAGCAAAGCGCAGAGCAGTAAACAGGAGCGTCCGAACGGTAGCGAAGCCGGAAGTATCACACATCACACAGGTTGCACACACATCCTTAACTCCTAGACTGAGATAATTGTCTATAAAAACTTGCAAGTTTGTGTCAATTCTATGTGCACTTGCTATCTAGATTCATAACCAACTTTGTTGCAGGAAATGTTTATTTACCACTACAGACACTTGTAAAGGCACCTTCAATATATGTAGCTAAGCCCTGCCTACAATTCACATCTTAAGGAAGCCTGACACTACTCTTGATTAATTACCTGAGAACAAATTGCTTTAGACCTACTTCAATCACACTGCAATCAACACTACCAAACAGCAAAAACTAGGTACAGTATACAGTAAGAACCAATTGTGTTTCAAAAACAGTACAAAAGTTAAAAATCTACTTTACAAGTGGAGAAGAATCCAATATAGAAAACTAAAGCACACTGCGCACACCTATATACAAACCTAAAGCACAACTATTAATCCTGTTCCTAAAGCATGTTAAAAAAATTAGCATACGTTAAGTGACATGTTGACTGCCAGACCTATTGCAAATTAGTAAATAACTCATGTAAGGACAAATCTACACAATACAATACACATACATATTGTAGTACCTGTGCCCTCTCCCCAGTGTTAAAATTGTTTGCAATCCAATAGATCAGGCCCACTTCACCAGATGAGTCCATGACTTGCACAATCTCATAAGATCCCTTCCGATGGGGTGTCAGCTTCATCATGTGGCTCTCCACTGGATTGTGGAGCCACACCATGGTACCTACCTTATAAGGCTGGTAACACAAGCCAACATCATTTAAGGATCTATTTAAGGACAAATCTACACAATACTATAAAGTGAGTACACCCCTAAGTGAAAATGTACAAATTGAGCACAATTAGTCATTTTCCTTCCCCTTTGTCATGTGACTCATTAGTGTTACACTGTCTCAGGTGTCACCAGCAAGTGAGTTAAGTTTGGTATAAAAGCTCTTCCACTCTCT
This sequence comes from Clarias fuscus, assembly GCA_030347435.1. Lineage (NCBI taxonomy): Eukaryota > Metazoa > Chordata > Actinopteri > Siluriformes > Clariidae > Clarias > Clarias fuscus. The sequence goes on along the minus strand of CM059204.1, from coordinate 44,963,768 downwards.
CAACCTGGCCACTGAAAATTCAACATGGCACCTCATGGCAAACAACTCTCACAAGACCTGAAAAAATTGTTGCTTTACATAAAGATGGCCGAGGCTATAAGAAGATAGCCAACACTCTGCAACTGTGCTGCAGCACAGTGGCCAAGACCATCCAGCGCTTTAAGAGGACAGGTTCTTGTCAGAAGAGGTCTTGCCATGGCCATTGGCTTTGGAAAACAGACGGATGAGTGCGTCCAGCATTGCTGCAGAGATTGAAGGGATGAGAGGTCAGCCTGTCAGTGCTCAGACCATATGCCGCACACTGCATCAAATTGCTCTGCATGGTTGTCATCCTAGAAGGAAGCCTCTTCTAAAGATGATGCACAAGAAAGCTCACAAACAATTTGCTGCAGACATGCAAACTAAGGACCAGGATTACTGGAACCACATCCTGTGGTCTGATGAGACCAAGATAAACCTATTTGGTTCAGAGTGTCAAGCGTGTGTGGCGGCAACCAGGTGAGGAGTACAAAGACAAGTGTGTCTTGCCTACCGTCAAAGGCAAGTGGGAGTGTCATGATCTGGGGTTGCATGAGTGCTGCTGGCATTGGGGAGCTACAGTTCATTAAGGGAAACATGAATTCTAACATGTACTGTGACATACTGAAGCAGAGCATGATCCCCCCTCCCTCCGGAAACTGGGCTGCAGAGCAGCGTTCCAGCATGATAATGACCCCAAACACACCTCCAAGATGACCACTGGCTTGCTAAAGAGCCTGAGGGTCAAGGTGATGGACTGGCCAAGCCTGTCTCCAGACCTAAACCCCATAGATCACCTCTGGGGCATCCTGAAAAGGAAGGTGGAGGAGCACAAGGTGTCAACTGTCCACGACCTCCGTGATGTTGTGATGAGTGAGTGGTGAGTGGAAGAGGATTCCAGTGGCAACCTGTGAAGCTCTGGTGAACTCCATGGCCAAGAGAATTCACGCCGTGATGGAAAATGATGGTGGCCACACAAAATATTGACATCTCTCATTTTCACTCAGGGGTGTACTCACTTTTGTTGCCAGGGGTTCAGCTATTATTGGGTGTATTTTTAGTTATTTTGAGGGGACAATAAATTTACACTGCTACACAAACTTTACATGAAAAGATATAATTAAATATATAATTAAATATTTGCAAAGATGTGATGGGTGTACTCACTTTTGTGACATACTGTGTGTATATTGTGATGACCCTGAAGTTTCTCCAGACCCTATTGGGAAGAGTGTGGCTGATCCTGATTGGCCTATCCTGTGATTAATTGCAAATGGGTAGCATATAAAAGACACTGTGAGGGTTAACTGTGGGTAGACTTTGTGGGGAGGGCGTCTCAGGAGTGGTTTGTTTTTGTTCAATATGTAATCTTTTGTTGACTCTTTAACTTAGTGGGGTTTTTTGTTGTTGTTGTTGTTGTTGTGGTGCATTTCCTATAATATGTAGTTTATGTTTTGGTTGTGATTATATGTATATTTTTATTTATCCCTAGACTTATGTTTATTATTTTGATGGTTGTATCCGTATAATTAAATAAATAATTTGCATTGATTATACGTTTTGGTTTGACTCCTCTTTTATGTTGCGACCCTAAACGAGCTGGTTGTAACAATATAGTACTACCTGTGCCCTCTCCCCAGTGTCAAAAGGGTTTACAATTCAATAGGTCAGGCCCACTTCACCACATGAGTCTGTGACTTGCACAATCTCATAAGGTCTCTTCCAATGGGGTGCCAGCTTCATGCAGCTCTCCACTGGGTTGTGGAGCCACACCATGGCACTTGCCTTATAAGGCTGGTAACACAAGCCAATATCATGGTACAGTTTTTGATGGTCGTGTGCTGCCTCACTGTGCATCCGTGCAGCACTGGAGGCAGAATCCTATTTTGTCAGCAATAAGGAAACAAATTCAGCATGCGATACAGACAACTGAGAGTCAAGAGCATGAGTTGGCAACATTACATCAGTGGGAACACATGCTTCCCGACCATGGGTCAAGAAGAACGGTGTGAAACGAGTGCTAGAGTGAGTCGTCATGTTATAGGCGAATGCCACGTGCTTCACATAATCGTCCCATTCCCCACTATAAGTCAACAGTGTCTTAGCTAGTTTATCAATCAGAGTGCGGTTAAAACGTTCAATCAAGCCATCTGACTGAGGATGGTAGGGCAAGGTGTGAGTCTTTTTAATGGACAGAAGATGGCAGTGGGTCTAAACCACCTCAGCCTTAAACTGACGACCCTGGTCTGAATGCAAAGTCTCTGGAACACCATGAAGCAGAACATAGTCCTCGAAGAGACAATGTGCTACTGTCTGTGCTGACTGATTAGGCAGGGGATAAAAAGTGACAAATTTCGTGAAATAGTCTTCAACAACCAGCACATACCGATTTCCTTTTGAGGTCACAGGCAGCTCTAAGATGTCCATAGCTACCCTTTCAAATGGCCGTACTGACTGGGATCCACCCATTGGCGCACATTGGGCTGGAACAGGCACGCCTTGCACTGCTCACACCAGTCCTTGATGTCCCTGTACATGGAAGGCCAGTAACAAAATTGCCTCGCCCGTTCCCACCAGCGCTCTGAAGAGAAATGGGCAGAAACTGGTGCTCCATGCAATTGCAAAAGTATGTTAGGAATCAGTGCGGAGGGGACAACAAGGATCACAAGTTTACTTGTTAGGGGGCAGCAAACTGAACAGCATAACTGACCATCAATGATAGAAAGATGGTCGAATTCAGTCCAAAGCATCCGTAAACACTGAGAAGCCCTTTGTATTTTTCTCCTGGGAGGTCTTTGGTCGTGTGCCACCCAGCTCAAGGGACAGGTCAGGGGACAGCGGCTTGCATAGCCCTGATATCTGCTACACTGTGAGATAATACATTAATGGGAGACATGCTCTAAGAATTTTCAAGTGAGTTCTCCACAGTCATGCCGCCAGTGCAATCTTTGACTTTAAAGGAATGTGTAATGTCTGTCTGATTAGAACTCACCACATTTACTTGTTCCATCTGCGAGACCCGGGCCTTGGGCTGCGTCTTGCAGAAGACACAGGGGAGTGTGATTCTTTAAAACTACACACATCCATACCTGCTGCACGCTCATCACCATGCTGGAACTTCCTCTCAGGTGAGCGCCTTCTCCAAGTACCATGAAAGGCACGTGACTGATATCCTCGACCACTGCAAACACACTGGCACCTTCCATTAGACTGAGAGCGGCCTCCATCCCACTCGTCCGTTGCTCTCTAACTCACTCTGGCCTTTAGTTTTTGATTCTCATCACCCAAGCGCCTCAATTCCATTCTCATATCCCTCATTTCCTCAGTCAATCGATCCACAGCTCTGTGTAGTCCTCCATTATCAGTCACAGAATAAACAGCAGCCACAGCTCCTACATCATTAGTACTCCCTGCAACATTACCAGTCATGTAATCAGTCTTTATTGCGTCTTTAGAGTTTTCACACCGACCCACAATTATCACAGCCTCCTCCAAATCCATTGCTCCTTGTTCATGGCATTTAGCTCTTAGCACTTGATCCAAACCAGCAAGAAAACGACGAAATATTTCTTCCCTCTGGGCTCTGTCGCCGTATTCAGGAAAAGCCTCGTACACTTCCAAACTCTCCCGCGGAGCACACAGGCGGGCTGATAGGCTGCCTCTGAAGTGATCCATAAACTGTCATTGTCCAAAAGCTTCCTTAAGCCGTTCTTCGGCCGCTGTCCCACAAAAGAAATGCTGCATTGGTCAGCCCCGTCGGTAGAATCTGCGCCAGTTTGTAATTATAGGACGCAGTGCCATCTCCCTCTGTGAGCGCTCTCACTGCAACCTCAAACTGCTGTGTCCAACATAAAAAAAACTTCTCGTCACCGGAGAACGGCGGCGGTAACTCAATCCTCACGTGTCTGTTAATCTTGTCGTGGTCCCTTCTAGAAAATAAATCGTCGTCTTGCTTACACCACATGATGGCCATGTCAACGTTAAACCCGCGCATGCTAACTCCACAAAGAACTTTTTGACTATAAACTAACTAGTTAAACACCCACCGTACACTGTACCATGTACGCGCAAACAAAAAAAAAACACTGCAGACAATGTGACCTAGTGTTCGTGCTGGGTCCCCCTAAACACTTTAGTAATATGAAAACAATAAAAAAATTAGGGCAAAGGGAATCCTTTTTAACTTTTTATTCTCAACCATTCACCCAGCTGAACTCACACAACTCGTGACACTCCAGAGCAGTAAGTGCGCATGCGCCTTGCACCTCTACGGTAAGCCCCGAGGGGATAAATGCATCACACACACACACACACACACGCACATGACGAGCGCCCGTGCATCTAACATTAGCACAATATAACAAAATCAAATTAGGTCTGTTACAGTAGCATAAAGTTCATCATTTTGGAGAGCATTTTATCAATAGCTTTGGTATCCACTGAAATAATAAGCATCTAAAAATGACTACAAATAAGTCATACTGTCAGAATATTTTTTTGGCTCTAAGAAATTGAGAATCTAAGAAATCTTAAAAAATGGGCAAAATCAGACCCTGTAAGTTTTATGCTATCATCTATAAATAAAGGCATACAAATAAAAAATAATTGACATTAAATTCCCACTACAAATAACTTGTTAATTTAATATTTATTAAAAGTAAGATAAGAGTGGTTGGAACATTATTTAATTGACAGAGTATTACTTAAGAAGACCTGCCTTGAGGTAGCTGCAGGAGACCAGACTTGAAATGCTAAGGGACTGAACAAAAGCATGTAAAGAACAAAATCACCCTGCTAGAAAGGACACTCACTCACTCATGTATACCGCTTTATCCTGTATTCAGGGTCGCGGGGAGTCTGGAGCCTATCCCAGGAGACTTAGGGCACATGGCAGGGTACACCCTGGACAGGGTGCCAATCCATCGCAGGGCACACACTATGGGCAATTTGGGAATGCCAGTTGGCATAATCAGCATGCCTTTGGACTGTGGGAGGAAACTGGAGTACCCGGAGGAAACCCACCAAGCACGAGGAGAACATGCAAACTCCATGCACACATGAGACAGAGACGGGAATCGAGCCTGGCCGGGGATCGAACCAGCTAACCACTACACCACCGTGCTGCCATAAAAAGGACAGATCATAGATAATAATAATAATAATAATAATAATAATAATTAAACAACACATGAGGTTATTGAGAAATTTAGTTTTTTGTTCATGGTGTGTGATCTATACTGAAGTTGAGTTTAGCCATGAGATTCCTGTACTGTTTTCTTGAGGTCACAACTTTCTTAAGCTATTTTTTATGATTTTGTGATAAAACATGGCCATCACAGAACACAGGTGTTTGCGTGGAGTTGCATTATGTTATTTTTATTTTTGTATTTTTTTTATCCAATTTCCCCAACTGGTTAATGTCTTTATCTGCCTGCATACCTAACTTCCTCCATTTCCCTCCTACCTACATAGCTTTCTAGTTTCTTGCCTACCTTTCTATCTTTATAATTCCTTTCCTTCCTACAGTACCAAGCTTATGTCCATTCTTCCTTCCTACTCACCAACCTTCTTATCATCCTATATACATTCCTGTAGCCCCAAGGAAAATTTTGCTAAAATTCTGTTAAATTCTGCTCCAAACTGTTCCATTTTCTACTGACACGCAGTATAGTAACACCTTGACACCTCAGTGCTCCCACTACAATCCTCCCACCTATAAAACAGCTTACTGCATACGCCACTGAATTAATAGACTAATACAGACCAGAATGGTGTATAAATAATATTTATTGAACTAGGAATAAACAATGTTGTGTTCCCTTTATAACATGACCATTTTGTGTGTCTGGACATTCTTGTGAATGCTGTCTAGCAATGATAGGATGCGTGAAAATGTTTTATTGTAATACTGTAATGTATACCATAATACCGTAATGATTCAAGCAGTAAATGTTCTAACTGAAGAAAGTAAGCCTTAGTCTAACCCTTAGTCATCATTTTTGAAGCTTTCACCAAGCAATATAACTAAACCTTCAATTACAGACTAGGTAGACTAATCATAGTCATGGTTTTATATTGTGTGCGGCTATGATCAGTGCCATCACATCCATATCGTCTTCACTGATTGAACCAAGGATAATGCAGTTTTTGAGCTGCAATCTAAACACAGTTGTCTTTTGGCATTCATCAAATGTAATGAATTGTTGTCCTTCTTCATAACGTTTGTCAAGACCAATGTCTGGGTAAGGCCGGCAAACTGTTTAACAAGACACAGACTGACCAAGAAGCAACTACCCAGCAAGATTAGCAACTAGGAGAGATGTGGACACCGACTTAACATCTGTTAATTAACTGCAATTTCCACATTTCATGATCATGGAGCTCCTTTTTACCCCACTTCTGGGGAATAATTACTATTCATCCTCTCAAAATTTGTCCATTGGCAGTCACTTTGACACAAGAGTGTGGGGGTTTATTTTGAGGGACCTTGAGGTAAGCGTGTAAGAAGATCTGTCTATGTTCCTACTTTCTTATCCTCCTACCTATTTTCATACCTTCCATCTATCTCTCCAACTTCTATCACATTGTTTATATATGTTGGAACAAATATATTATTTTGGCATTTGGCCTCTGTACACCACAAGATGAATTTGAAATGAAATACTCAAGATGTGAGTGATGTCAAGACTTTCAGCTTTAATTTCAATTGTTTTGACAAAAGTGTGGCAATAAACATTCAAAAATTACAAAGAAGTATATTATGGATGTTATATGAAGTGCCATCCTATCATTTTGCAGCCTTTTTTTTTTTAAATATGAGCATGGTCATATCAGTCAGATCATGAATAACCCGGTTCCATTGGCAGCCATACATGCCTATTATCGTGTTGTGTTTGATAAACCTTCCCTGGAAACACACTCAAACAGGAAAATATCTATCTGCAAAGGACGAACCATTACCGGTGTCAAATTCTGTAAAGGTCAGCGCAAGACTCACCTTAGAAAGGGTCCTTGGCAATGTAGTCCCCGGGACCGTCTGTTCCCGAACTCAAAAAACCTCACAGCGGCGGCACAGTACTGGGGGTACTAATGAATGAATGCATGAGTGCATGAATATCAACCAAAGCCCGGTTAGTATCTCTTCCACGACTGCTTTTACGCCGCTTACTTTTTTCCTTCGTAGTAGGGGTTAACCGGAGTGCTTTCAGAATCGAAGCTGGATTATCAGGGTCATCCTTATCAGACGAATCATCGGTATTGTTACTCGTAACAGGATGAGACCCTCTATGAGGAGGTCTTCGCTCATCCTCGTGGCCAGAATCATCTCCGCTATCATCAGGATCTCTAGACTGATCTAATGTGCGAACAGTTTTAATTTTAGGGGTTTCCCATTTTTTAATCAAGTGTTTCATTAGTGAAACTCACTCGAGACGTTCTTACATTTGATTAGGATTTCGCTGTCTGGTCTAATAATTTAGAAACGGACAGCTTTTGTGTAGGTACTGTGTCAGAGTCATAAAATGTATTTCTAATCCTTTTTACTGGATCTGGTCTATGATCACCATAGGCAATACTTTCTAGATAGCGAGCAGCGAGGTATTGACCTGCGGCTGCCTTCATCATCATTTGCTGATGTTTAGCTGGACGTGCAAGATCTGTTCGACCCATGACTTCATCAACTGTTTCACTTCCAGCTATTTGCACGATACGTTCCAGATCTGTATCTGGATAAAGAGGCTGTTTTAACAGTTCCTCTGCACTTTCTCGGAAGTGTCCCGCTTGGGAACTCCGAATTCTGTGTGGGCCCACTGAACTAATTGGAAACTCATTTTTATATTTTACAGATGGGTCTTTTAGTTCTGTTCGATTATCTTTCCCTCTCTTATTATAGGGCATTGGATTTATAGGCAGAGGTAGTCTATCTTCAGACAAAATCTCGTAACTGGGACACAAGGGTTCCTCATACTCCCTTCCCAGACTATACAGGTGATCGAGACCTCCATATGGTTCTTCTATGTCTACAATTCCGCTTTCTTCTAATCCACTCTCTTCTGGAGTGTTTTCTCCACTTTTCCCAGATGGCACTGGGACATCAGCATCACACGCTTCAGCCTTTCCAACAAGACTATTGCAAAACGTACTCTTAGGCAACTCAACACCTTCAGGTATGTCGTTAAGAAACACCTTAAACGTAGTCCCTGGCGTATACTGATTAACCAACGTGGTTAAGAGTAACCTATCTTTCACCATGACCGTGACATACTCATTTTTTCCAACAGACTGGAATACGCCTTTTCATATGACCCAAAGACATTGCATGCTCTCACACATTGCATGTGGTGGTTGAAAGGCATGGACCACTACCTGTCCGTCCTTGCCTGCTTGTTCAGCCATCCTGGCTGTAATACACTAGGCCCTGCCTTCTCTAAGGCTCCCTCTTTGTGTATGCTACCCACAACTCTAGTAGGTCTCCTAGTTTTCAGTTTCCTTTGTCCATAATTTCTGTAAAGGTCAGCAGACGACTCACCTTAGAAAGGGTCCTTGGCAATGTAGTCCCCGGGACCGTCTGTTCCCGAACTCAAAAAACCTCACAGCGGCGGCACAGTACTGGGGGTACTAACCTCACAATGGGAGCCAGTCCTTTTATTATTTTATATTGCAACTAATTACAACTTAAGTAAAGAAAAGCAACATATATGGTAAATATAGTAAAACTAAGCAAAGGGTTCAAAGGAAAATAAAAGAACACAAAGTCTCGTGAACTTAAATTAACAATGCATGGTAACACCGCCTAAGAACATTATCGAAGTACAGCAGAACTCTTTTATACCCTGGTCCTGTGACTCATGTTCTATCAGCCTGACCCTACTAACCATTTAGCAGGTTCCTGCCTTATAAGGTATATACTGATACACTAAGCTGCTCTCTACTTCCTCTAAATTTATTTAACATAATGAGCACAAAACATATTCCCGTCTTGGGCCTCACTAACTGTCAAACCTTACACCCTCCAATATATCTTAGGTGTGAAGAACATTGCTGATAACATTAACCTTACAACTGTCAAATAACTCTTTTTACACAGATGTTGCAGTGATGTCTGGTAGAATGGTCTTTGCAGCATTTCCTCTTGCCAGAGCTTTGCGCATCTTCTTAAGATGTCTTCATTCTTGTCGGGCTGCAGCTCGCCTTTCTTTGATGTCTTGAACATATTCAGTTTTACTTAATACATCTCCTATAGTGAGGGACATATGACAACTTAAAACATTAGCAAACCCCATAACACTATGCAATAACACTGCCTCCACCATGTTTGACAGATAATGAGTTATGCTTTGGGCTTACAACTGTATATGACTATACTCTCTGCTCAGATTTAACCAAAGGCTGCAAAAAAGACAGGATGCCGCTTCAGATGTGTAATGACCAAAAACATACATTAAAAGCTACCTAACTGCTTCCCAAGACGAAGAAATTAGATATTCTTCACTGACCAAGTCAATCATATGATTTTAACCCAATAGAGCATGCTTTTTACTTACTGAAGACATGACTGAAGGAGGAAAGATCTACAAACAAGCAGCAGCTGAAGGCCGCTTCAGTTATGGCCAGTAAAAGCATTTCAAGGGAAACTCATCATTTTATCATGTCCATGGGTTCCAGACTTCAGGCTACTGAAAACATGGTGTAGATTTTATATTTCCTTGTTTTGTTTTTTTTCATACTTTTATTACTAATTTACCATTTAAATTTCAGAAAAGTGCTTCAAGGTCTACAGAAAAAATTCCTGAAGTACTTGATGAAATACTATTCTTAGTTTGGACTCCTGGTACAACAATAAATAACTTCTTTGCGGAGCCCACCCTTAAGCATGCAACATAAAGTTGCCTGTAAGAAAAGCAATGAGACATCACCTTATTTAAAATGTATCAATCTATCAAATAAAATAATACTTGGATTTTGCAATCAGAATGCACAATTCAACAGTCACAGAAAAAACTGATTATGTCCCCACTGCAGCTCTGGCAGGTGTTTTAATTTTGCTCCTTGCCCTTCAGCTTCTGCCAGAATATTTACAAAGTATTCTGAATTGTTTTTGTCCAACATCTTGGAACATGCATTTGGCAGTATGTTGTTTTAAAGTCTGCCATCTTGTGTCTTTCTTTGGAAATGCAATCGGTTGTGTCATACAGGTTGTCATTCACAATCTTGAAAATGAGTAAGTAATAGGGGATGAAACCATACCAGTACATTGATCAGGGGATGACATATATATATATGTCATCCCCTGATCAATGTACTGAACCAAAATATATATATTTTGGTTCAGATCCCCCAAAGCATAGAAGAGCCTATAAGGAACATACATACAGTACAGACCAAAAGTTTGGACACACCTTCTCATTCAAAGAATTTTCTTTATTGTGTTCTTTATTGTCCTTAGCAGTGGTTTCCTAGCAGATATTCTACCATGAAGGCCTGATTGTCTCCTCTTAACAGTTGTTCTAGAGATGTGTGTCTGCTGCTAGAACTCTGTGTGGCATTGACCTGCTCTCTGATCTGAGCTGCTGTTAACCTGCGATTTCTGAGGCTGGTGACTCGGATGAACTTATCCTCCGCAGCAGAGGCGACTCTCGGTCTTCCTTTCCTGGGACGGTCCGCATGTCAGCCGGTTTCTTTGTAGCGCTTGATGGTTTTTGTGACTGCACTTGCGGACACTTTCAAAGTTTTCCCAATTTTTCGGACTGACTGACCTTCATTTCTTAAAGTAATGATGGTCGCTCGTTTTTCTTTACTTAGCTGCTTTTTTCTTGCCATAATACAAATTCAAACTCTTTGAATGAGAAGGTGTGTCCAAACTTTTGGTCTGTACTGTAAATACACAACCACATTGACGTTGAGTGTTTCATTTTAAATTTAATGTGATGGCAGAAGCCAAATGACTCTGCAAATTTTTTCCTACCTACCTTTTTCCCTGCCTACCTTTTTACATTCCTTTATATACCTAGCTACTTACAGTACTCACTGGTTTCTGCATAATGTTTGAGAGATGCTCCTTAAATTGTTTGCTGCTTACAAGACAAATGGTCAAATATAGGATTAATGAAATATAACATAATAGCAGTATATGAAAGTGTCATTAGCTACAATAATGAAATACTACTGTATTACACTACTTCTATGTGATTTCAAAAAATTAAATGACAAATGAGTAAATTGTGATTTTGTTTTCTTGAGACTATGAAATAAATAAGCTGTGATCTAATATATGCTCTTTCTAGACTTCCATAAATCCAAGATCTTCACATGGGGATGCATCCCCAGCGATGAACAGCAGTTTAGGCTTGGTGGGATTAGGTTTAAGATGACCTACTGTACCACCCTCGATGAGAAGTCCACCAGCCATACCCATAAGTGTCTGAGTGAAGAAAGAAGCAAATAAGGAGAGTTTCATCAGCAAATGCCAGTGGTATGAAAATACCTGTGGGAATAGCATGATAGTTAAAAAGCACTCTTATGCCAACTTAATAGTAAAAACAAAAATAAAAGTTCTGTATTCTATCCAAAATATATAATGCTGGTAATTCACACTTTGTAAATTGCTGCCATGTTTAAAGCATTTTTTTCCTATACATGAACAGAGGTGGGTAGAGTAGCCACTCTTACTTCAAAATAATATTACTCAAGTAAGAGTAAAAATGTATTCGGTACTCAGGACTCAAGTCCTGAGTAACTGTTTATATATATATATATATATATATATATATATATATTATGGCATGCCGTTTAGGAAAATATTCATGAGAGAACTTAATGAAAACTCTGAATATATTGAATGAAACGTGAGAATATTGAATGGATTCCGAATATATTGATTGAAACTCTATATATATTGAATGAATTCTGAATATATGGATTGAAAACTGATATATATTGAATGAAAAGTCTGAATATATTGAATGAAAAGTCTGAATATATTGAATGAAACATGACGTCATCGAAACACAGCGCCATCTAGAGAAAGGATGAGTGAGTCGGCGCGAAACTTGGTTGCTGCAACTGTGAGAAATGAAGAGATGGTGAACACATTGATGAGTGCGTGTACGGCCCAAAGTGGTGGCACAAGCCGCACTCAGTATCAGACTACGGATGAAGAAATATATTCGCTATTTCACCGCGGAAGACCGGTGTTATGCGCTAAAATGCTCCCCTGCCACAGATTGCCCCCCCCCCCCCCTACATAATCTCCGTCAAATATTATATTAGACCAGAAATTTCTAGGTTTATGATTTAGAAATTACAAATTAGACCAAATGGATTTGATTATAAAATAAGCATTATAAAAAAATTACATGTTGTATAGGGAAAAAATATAAATTATTATTTTTTATATACAAGATGTATTTTTGATATTGCTTATTTAATAATAAAAATTATTTCGTAAAATTTTTCATCATAAATATTTATTTAGTGCAAGCATTTTTGTATTACATGACAAATCCCTGTAAAATAAATGTGCCACAAAATAAACATATGAGAATTTGTATTCATGGTCTCGACACCTGTCACGTGCCAAGGGTTAATTATAATAGTTATATCATATTTGATTACAATAAACCTATGAATTTATGTTTTAATAGGGTTAGGGTTAGATACATTCGAGACTAACCCTAACCCTAGTCGAGACCATGAATACAAATTCTCATATGTTTATTTTGTGGCACATTTATTTTACAGTGATTTGTCATGTAATACAAAAATGCTTGCACTAAATAAATATTTATGATGAAAAATTTTACGAAATTATTTTTATTATTAAATAAGCAATATCAAAAATACATCTTGTATATAAAAAATAATAATTTATATTTTTTCCCTATACAACATGTAATTTTTTTATAATGCTTATTTTATAATCAAATCCATTTGGTCTAATTTGTAATTTCTAAATCATAAACCTAGAAATTTCTGGTCTAATATAATATTTGACGGAGATTATGTAGGGGGGGGGGGGGGGTGGGGCAATCTGTGGCAGGGGAGCATTTTAGCGCATAACACCGGTCTTCCACGGTGAAATAGCGAATATATTTCTTCATCCGTAGTCTGATACTGAGTGCGGCTTGTGCCACCACTTTGGGCCGTACACGCACTCATCAATGTGTTCACCATCTCTTCATTTCTCACAATTGCAGCAACCAAGTTTCGCGCCGACTCACTCATCCTTCCTAAAGATGGCGCTGTGTTTCGATGACGTCATGTTTCATTCAATATATTCAGACTTTTCATTCAATATATATCAGTTTTCAATCCATATATTCAGAATTCATTCTATATATATATTTTTCAATCAATATATTCGGAATCCATTTAATATTCTCACAGTTCATTCAATATATTCAGATTTCATTCAATATATATCAGTTTTCAATCCATATATTCAGAATTCATTCAATATATATAGAGTTTCAATCAATATATTCGGAATCCATTCAATATTTTCACGTTTCATTCAATATATTCAGAGTTTTCATTAAGTTCTCTCATGAATAATTTCCTAAACGGCATGCCATAATATATATATATATATATATATATATATATATATATATATATATATATATATATATATATATATATACACTGTTGTATAATATAATATAATATAATATAATATAATATAATATAATATAATATATGCATATGCTGAGTGTTTGTCTGTTTTGGCAGTTAGAGAAGACACCGCAGTATGAAGCTGTTCTTTTGCAAGCAAAACATGCTTTGTATATACTGCGATTAATTCTTACTGAAATATACTTATACAGTATATTCATAGACTGTTAAATGTACAAGTTAACATATAATCACACCAACATGAAAAAAAGCATTCTACACTCATTGCAAAATTGTACACTAACCGCCAGTTCCCACCAGTAGCAGCGTGGATTTATGGGCGTTTCTCAAAATTAGAGAAAGAAGCTTTTGTTTGCGCATGTCCAGTGAGCGTATGTAGGACGGATTCACAGGTAGGATGAATTTATAGAACACTGGCTGAAGACCTGATTGGTCGAACGGAGTCATGATTATCGTTGCTGCGTCTGATTGGTGAAAACAGTCATGTGGTAGCTCTACCAGCTGCATGTGTGGAATAAACAGTTAGAACAGTAGCGAGTCGAGTGGAGCCGAATGGAGCAGAGTAAGAGTAGCGTGTCTTCTTCACAAATCTACTCAAGTCAAAGTAAAAACTATGCTGCAGTAAAACTACTCATAGAAGTACATATTTTTCCCAAAAAGTTACTCAAGTAAATATAACAGAGTAAATGTAACTCATTACTACCCACCATTGTATATGAAGAGTTAGCTACAGGTCCATTTATTTATTGTTTATAAAAGAAGACACTTAAAAAAAAAAAAAGTCAATGTTAGTGACACCTTGGGCTGGTCATTGTCGTTGTGGTTGTGAAGTGACTGTTGCATAGGTCACACTGTCCAAATCTGATGCAGGGTTTTTCTTAGCAGATGCTCTGGATCTTCTTTTGCACTGAACACTCGCATAATGAATGTTTTCTTCCTGTAGAGAAACTCATGTGATGAACCAGCATTACTGTTTTTCAGCTTGTGCCCTGTCTATTGTAGCCCATTCCATATAGAGTACAGTACATTTATTATGTTATTTCAGAGTTGACATGTTTTTTGTTAATTTCCAGGGACATTGTTTACCTTATTTAAACTCCTTAAATGCTTTGTTCATTATTACTTGGATTGATAATTGATTCAGCATGTGAAGAGAGTATTAGCTCATATTGGTGTTCATTCATTCATTGCTTTTCTCTCTTTTTTTCCCAAACTGACAAAAGCATGTGGATGTGATTTTTTTTTTTTAACGTGTAGCACTAGTACAATTTTTTTTTTTTTAAACTACTAGCACATATCATCTGAAAAATATGTAGACCATCAGAAATTACAATTATTTAAAGTATGGCCTTGGCACAAGTATATTATACACCTCAAAACAAAACACTTTGGAAGCAGGTTTTTGCTTAAATGAGCCTCATCTAAGTCAGTTTACAAAGTATCACTAATTCCCTTATGCTTCAGTTCTTTACGTCTAAAATTGCCCAAGTCCCCGGGCCCAGCCACACAAATCCCATGTAAGAACAAAATAAGACTATGTCTAAAAAATAATCATAAATCTCAGTAAAACCAGAATAATCACTGTCGGCATTTTTTTTTTTTTTCTTTTCAAAAAATGCTGTGATTTATTACTGGGGAGGATATACAGAATTAGTGCACAGCTAGCTTTGAAATAGTGTTGTTGTTCCTGAGCAAGAATGTTCCCTATAAAATATTTTTAATGTTTGAAAGGCTGCCTTAACATACAAGTCACATTTCTTGTAAAATTACAAAGAAAGCAAGCAAACATCAACAGTAGCTGTGAGCATCCTTATGAATCATTGCAACTGTGCATGAATACACACAAACATGCTGGTAATTAGCCTTTCAGACAGCTGAATGACCTGCCATTTATCTAATGATGCTCATGTGCACTTACAACTTAGATTTCATGAGAGTTGTTTACAAAGAAATGTCAACAACACCTCTTCAAACCATCCTCATAAGTTATTTTTATTCAAGCATTCACTGTTAATTTGTAGGTTTCAATCAGTTAGTATACATAGGTGAGAATGGGGATATGGGCTCAATAATAATAATAATAATAATACATTTACACTAACTAACACTGCCCACACTAATATTAACATCAATGTGAATGTTTTCATACCTCTTCAGTGGAGTCCGCGGTGTGTCTGCAGCAGCTGTATGATACTGAGGAATATACATTTTTATTAAACATAAATTAGTCAATAAATCATACACATAAATCCCAAGATTACCGCGACTATCCTGTTTATTCCTACCCACAATCAACAAGCTGTTTCAATCAGTCTTACCTTGCTTCTTGCTGCAGAATGCACACATGCAGATGATGTTTATTACGACAGAGATCGAGCACACACTCATTACAATCATATTTGTAGTCCAGCAGCAGTTCCCATTTCCTGCAGGATCCAGTAAATTTGGCTTCTCAGCATTATGACAAGTCTCATTATTGCTAAAACCTAAAACCCACACAAAACCCACACAGAGATATCAGTACTAAGGGAAACATATCCTGTAAGAAAATGTATAGAACTCCAGGCTACTTTTATCGTCTTTTATTTTAGTGTTCGCCGTACTGTATATCCAGATCATATCAGCACTGATGCTTAAATAATTATTAATTGATGTTAACTGATGCTTAAATAACACTTATTATTGTGCTGATATAAGAATACTGATTATTCTTTTGTTAAAACCTATCCATGAAACTGCTAAGAACAATAATAGACATTTTGGTAAATTATTTAACTATAATTTTACACTTATAGCTGAAATGTTTGAATTTCCGGATTCTTTTCATACGACTCCCTGGTTCATGAGACTCTCTTGCTCAGAAACCACATTAGACACACATCAGTGAAATATTTTTATTGGACATATAAATGCAGCCAAGCTGTGATGTAGTCATAGGCATGAGGGTGCAACCCGAGTACTGAAGATCAGCTGTGCTGATATTCAGTATAACAGCACACCCTTGAGTGCAATAGCACTTGTATTCAACTGTTCCACAAACACCATTTATTACCAAAAGATTATGAGTTGTTTATTTAACCAGCTATTTTGCTCCGCCCACACTAACCGTGACTGGCAGAGCTGGCAACTGACAGCAACCGATAGTTAGTGTAATTAACCGTTGTTAGAACATGTTATTAATGGGTACATCACATTCTGACAAGCAAGGAAGTACCAGTAACAAGACAAACAAACTATTGTACAAACAATTTGTTCTCCTGTCTGCACATCAAAAATGAGTTTCTGAAAGTCTTGGAAGACGTTTTCCAAATGTTTAATGTACATATATGCAGTGGGTACGGAAAGTATACAGACCCCCTTAAATTTTTCACTCTGTTACATTGCAGCCATTTGCAAGAATAATTTTAGTTCTTTTTTTTCCCTCATCAATGTACACACGGCTTCCCATATTGACAGAAAAACACAGAATTGTTGACATTTTTGCAGATTTATTAAAAAAGAAAAACTTGAAATATCGCATGGTCCTAAGTATTCAAACCTTTTGCTCAATATTTAGCAGAAGCACCCTTTTGATCTAATAGCCGTGAGTCTTTTTGGGAAAGATGCAACAAGTTTTTCACACCTGGATTTGGGGATCCTCTGCCATTCCTCCTTGCAGATTATCTCCATTTCTGTCAGGTTGGATTTTAAGTTGGCGTTTAAGTCAGGGCTCTGGCTGGGCCATTCAACAACAGTCACGGAGTTGTTGTGAAGCCACTCCGTTATTTTAGCTCTGTGCTTAGGGTCATTGTCTTGTTGGAAGGTGAACCTTCGGCCCAGTCTGAGGTCCTGAGCACTCTGGAGAAGGTTTTCGCCCAGGATATCCCTGTACTTGGCTGCATTCATCATTTCATCGATTGTAACCAGTCGTCCTGTCCCTGCAGCTGAAAAACACCCCCACAGCATGATGCTGTCACCACCATGCTTCACTGCTGGGGCTGTATTGGACAGGTGATGAGCTGTGCCTGGTTTTCTCTACACATACCGCTTAGAATTAAGGCCAAAAAGTTCTATCTTGGTCTCATCAGACCAGAGAATCTTATTTCTCATCATCTTGTTGTCCTTCAGGTCATTTTTTAGCAAACTCTGTGCAGGCTTTCATGTGTCTTGTACTGAGGAGAGGTTTCTGTCAGGCCACTTTGCCATAAAGCCTCGACTGTTGGAGGGCTGCAGTGATGGTGGACTTTCTATAACTTTCTCCCATTTCCCGACTGCATCTCTGCAGCTCAGCCACAGTGATCTTTTGGTTCTTCTTTACCTCTCTCACCAAGGCTCTTCTGGTTCTGGTCATCCCAAACGTCTTCCATTTAAGGATTATGGAGGCCACTGTGGCATTAGGAACCTTAAGTGCAACAGAATTTGTTTTTGCAACCTTGGCCAAATCTGTGCCTTGCCACAATTGTGCCTCTGAGCTCTTCAGACAGTACCTTTGACCTCATGATTCTCATTTGCTCTAACATGCACTGTGAGCTGTAAGGTCTTATATAGACAGGTGTGTGGCTTTGCTAATCAAGTACAATCAGTATAATCAAACACAGCTGGACTCAAATGAAGGTGTAGAACCATCTCAAGGATGATCAGCAGAAATGGACAGCACCTGAGTTAAATATATGAGTGTCACAGCAAAGGCTCTGAATACTTACGACCATGTGATATTTCAGTTTTTCTTTTTTAATAAATCTGCAAAAATGTCCACATTTCTGTGTTTTTCTGTCAATATGGGGGTGCAGTGTGTACATTAATGAGGAAAAAAAAGAACTTTAGTAAATGGCTGCAACATAAAGAGTGAACAATTTAAGAGGGTCTGAATACTTTTCCGTACCCACTGTATGTATATATATAACTATGTATACTCTGTATGCATCTAAACGAAAATGTGAAATGTAGTGAAAAGTAAATTTTATTTTGTAAGTGAGTTTAGAAGTGTACCTTTCATATATCCTGGATTCATTACAGGTAAAGTGAAATATTTTAAGTTTATGATCATAATCTTTAGAATTATTAGGAAAAAAGACTTGAAATATTTCACTTTACACACAATAAATCTAGAATATTTGCAGGTTTCATGTTTAAATTAAATTACAAAAGAAAATAAATTTTTTCATGCTGTTCCAGTTTTTCAAGATGCTCTGTGATACAGCGGAACCTCAGATTGAGAGTAACATGGTTTGCAAGTATTCTGCAAGACGTGCAAATGTTTTAATATATTCTGACTTGATAAACAAGTGAGCCTTGATATATGACTAGCAAGTATCATTGTGTATCATGTAGCAAGCATGCGCTTCTTGTTTTGATGCCAAGCGTCATGTGATCACAACTGAGCCAATGGTTCTTCTCTGTCTCACACTAATAATCGTAAAAAAGGGTAATCGTCTCCCCTGCTCGGTCTTAGTGCACGTGTCACTCTTATAGTAAACATCCATTCACATGTGTTGTGTTTACTATAACATTGTGTCCACATGCGTGCACATAAAGCATCTTTTATTTTGTTTGTATATGTGTGTGTAGGACAACTTTCACACACACACACAAACACACCAGTTTACTGAATAGAGACGCACCCGCACACTTGTTTGAGGATGAGTCTCTATTCGGTAAACTGGTTTGTATGTATGTGTGTATATACGTACACGCATGGGTGTGTGTGAGTGTGTGTGCACACACGCACACCAACGAGTTTACCGAATAGAGTGTGTGTGTGAGAATGTCATCTCAATCACTACACTACACCACTGATACTTGATACTAAGGTAAAGTGCAGGTTAATTTGTTTTATTTTTACTTTATATTTTGTATTAATTATTTGATATAAATATTTTATGTTGTGGATTCCATTATTTCTTATGGAGGAAATTTGCTTTGTTATACTAGTGTTTTGATATACAAGCACACTTCCGGAATGAATTATGCTCACAATCCAAGGTTCCACTGTATATATATTCCTCTCTTCTCTAAGGGTGGCACTGTTCCCCCCATTTTGTAATGATGTGGTATTGTCTTCTTGTTGTTTTTCAAGGTTTGCTTGATCTTTAAGTCCTTCTCAGCCTTGGAATCTGGGGGAAAGATTTTAAGTTTATGGTTGCCATACCATTTGAAGTTCATGTTTGTTAGTTTGTTTGTATTGATATTTAAGTTATTATTTAATAAAAACAACAAAATCTTACCACAAACTCCTGTATCATATTTGCCCCAAACAAAATATGTAAAGTGTATATTGTGGAATGGTTTTCTTGTTTTTATAATTTAATTCAAAAAGTATATTCTGGATGCATTACAAGAAAAGTGAGATGTTTTTGGTTTAATTCAGGCGTAGAACTAATGATAAATACATTTCCAGTATCTTAAAATATTAGAATATTTCACAAGACCAATCAAAAAGCCCATCACTTTGTACAGCAGTGCAATTCGTATATGTACTTTAACATGTATGCCATTTGGCAGACATCCTTACCTTACATAAGTACTTCGAAGTGTCCATCAATAAATATATACTTAAACTGTTTCATTAGGTGACTGACTACAAGACCTTCCAGTAAAATAAGAATTACTACAACTGGTGACACTACAAAACGCTACCAAATAAACCACAGTTAATTTATAATATGGTGAATATATACGACAGTTTCACAGAAATATTTATCATAAACCATAAAAACAGTCTGCGCTCTACTTAGATAAACTGGTTTAAACTTGATTTTTAATTGCCAGTGTACTGTACTGTTGTAATGTACTGATACTGGACAAATATGGAGGGTGAAATATGACAATGTTAAATAAATGAAGGTTATTAAATAAATGATGAAAAGTACAATTAATTACCTAAATGTGTCATTAAATTCATTATTGCTAAAATTGAAATGCTTAAATATTTAAGCGGTATGTGTATATTTGTTTGAAATATATTTATTTCATTGCTATTCAAGTGTTTCCTTACTTTTTTGTGCATTTCATTACAGTGGAACCTCGGATTGCGAGTAACGTGTTTTACGAGTGTTCCGCAAACCGAGCAAAGATTTTTAATAATTTTTTATTCGGAAACCGAGCAAGTATTAGTTTACGAGCGCCGAGTATCATGCTTCACCGAGCGTCACTCTCTCACCTTCCCCCCCCCCCCCCCCCCCCCCCCCCCTCGGCTTCGCAAACACACAGAAACTCTGCTCGTGCGCGCGCAATTTGACACTGGCACACACACACGCACAGACGCTCTCGCCTTTTCACCCCCTCCCCGGCTTCACAAACACACAGAAACTCTGCTCTGTCGTGATTCTTTTCAATGGTAAGGTGCTGGTTCATTTGTTTTTTTTACTTTACAGCAGTGATTCCCTTAGTATGCGCTCACGCCAGGTCAGAGAGATTTCTTTTTTTTTCTTGTTAAAACGGTGTTTCCATTGTGTGTGTGTCCATTTGTTGTGAAACTTATGTGATTCCTTTAGTATGCGCTCATGCCAGTCTCGCTTTTTTTCCGTTAAAACGGTGTTTCTGCTGTGTTTATGCGCTTGTTGTGAAACTTAAAAAGTGAGTCTGTTAATATGCGCTCATGCCAGGCTCAGAAAGATTTCATTTTTTCCTGTTAAAACGGTGTTTCCGTTGTGTGTGTTTGTTGTGAATCTTAAAAAGCGCGGTGGGGAGAGGGAGGACGAGTGTTACTGTGTAAAACGAGGCAAGGGAAGGGGCTAATTCCACACACACACACACACACACACACACACACACACACACACACACACACACACACACGGCGCCTCCGCGCACCAACGGAAACACTTATCTGTCAGGATTTATTTGTACTTTTTTTAAAGGTAAAGTGCAGATTAATTTGTTATTTTCATTTTACAGATTGTATTAATTATTTTCATGTATTTATTTTTGGGGGCTGTGGAACGAATACTTTGAGTTTTCATTATTTCTTATGGGAAATTATGATTTGGTTTACAAGTGTTTTGGAATACGAGCCCACTTCCGGAACGAATTATGCTCGTAATCCAAGGTTCCACTGTATTTATTTATTTCGATAATTTATTTATTTATTACTTTTTTATTTTTTTATTTATTACTTGATTTATTTATTTATTTAATGGCTGCTAGTCAGACACTCATCATGAAATAAATTCATGTGTCAAAGCCACTCAAGTGCAATCTCAGTGCACACAGGTCACCTGGGTGTGATTTTCAAAAGGCACAAAGCACTGAGTGTCACGTGATCACAACTGAGCCATCGTTTTTTTTTCTCTCTCTTGTGCTGCTGAATTGTGGGTCAATGTACTGCGCATGCGTGTACTGTTTATTATAACACGTGTGCACGCGTGTAAAGCAAAAGAAAGCCTCATTAGAAAGAAAAAAGATCCATTTTCTCTCTCTGTATCAGCTGCGTGTCATTTGACATCATGCACTTCACACACACACACACACACACACACACGCACTACGTAAGTGTACGGTGTCAAGTGACACGTGGCTGATGCAGACAGTGGGGGGTGTTTACTTTGTAAGACGAGGAGAGAGGAGGGACAAATTCCACACACATACACACACGCCTACACAGCACACAAATGGAAACGCTTATCTGTCAGGATTTAATGTTACTTTCTTTTTAAAGATAAAGTGCAGGTTAATTTTTTTATTTTTACTTTAGATTTTAGATTGATTATTTTGGGCTGTGGAACAAATAATTTAGGTTTCCATTATTTCTTATGGGAAAATATGATTTGGTTTATGAGTGTTTTGATATGAGTCCACTTCCGGAAGAACTGTGCTCATAATCCAAGGTTTCACTCTAATATGTTCTACTTATTAACTATCTGACGCTATCTACCAGTTTAAAAATAATTAAATAGAGATGCATTTAGAAAGGATGCTGTCATTTTAAGCCTAGTTAATCGGTGACTACCCAGAGCCCAGGCCAGGGAGAAGACAAGCATGCTAAATCAACCGCTTGGTAGCTGCATAGGGTCGTCACTCAGGTTCAATCATATTGGGACAGTGTCTGTTCCCCGAGCTAAACACAAATTTAGAAAGACACAGAAAGTCTGTTTTAGTAATTTAATTAACATAGATACCACAAACTAAGATCACACTGAATGTGCAATTTATTCACAATTCCAATTACTGTATCTCAGATCACTATCTTGTCTCAATTAAAGTGTGTTATAGTAATAATGTACGCACAGCGCCGCACTACCGCATTAAACGTACATTCACATCAACTACCACACAGAGCTTTATCAGTAATCTCCCAGAGTTATCAACTTTGATTGGATCACCATCTGACTCCGCAGAACTCGATCAGGCAACTGAATATTTAAAGTCGACATTCCGTTATAGCTTAGATAATGTAGCTCCAGTTAAAAGGAAAATTATTTGAGATAAGAAACTTTCTCCCTGGTATAATGACCACACACGTGCTTTAAAACAGGCCGCTTGGAAATTAGAACATAAATGGCGCCAAACTAAATTGTTAGTATTCCAAATAGTGTGGAAGAAGAGCATCCTGAACTATAAAAAAGCTCTTACTGTAGCTAGATCAACGTATCTCCCCACTTTATAGAAAATTACAAAAATAATCCTAGATTTTTATCTTTATAGCTTTATTTATTTTTAATTTATAGCTAAATTAACCAGAAAAAAGACCACTGCAGAAATCTCCACAACATCATACAGTAGTGAGGACTTTATAATAATACAATTGTAAATATTAGGCAAAAAAATTTGAGGCTTTGAAACCGGACAATGTAATTGATGCAGATGTTAAACTAACCATGTCAGATCGGAACTTAGAATACTTTACTCCCCTTGAAGAGAATGAACTAATTTCTCTCATCAACCTGTATAGTAGATCCTATACCGACACATTTTCTCAAACAGATAGTACCAGCAATAACAGAACCACTGTTGAAAATAATTAGTTCTTCACTCAGCATTGGGTATGTTCCAAAATATTTTAAACTAGCAGTTATTAAACAGATAATTAAGAAGTCTGACCTCGACCCCTGTCAGCTGTCCAGACCGATATCAAACCTCCCCTTTATCTCTAAGATTCTGAAAAAGATAGTAGCGGAGCAGCTATGTTCATATCTACATAGAAAAAACATAAATGAACTGTATCAGTCAGGATTTAGCACAGAGACAGCTCATCACAGCACAGAGACAGCACTCGTTAAAGTAGTAAACGACCTCCTATTGGCCTCTGATCAGGGTTGCGTCACTATACTTGTGTTACTGGACCTCAGTGCAGCTTTTGACACCATTGATCATAGTATTCTCCTTCACAGATTAGAAAAGGTAGTAGGAATTAAGGGAACTGCCCTCTTGTGGCTCAGATCCTATTTGAATGATCGTTATCAGTATGTAGATTTAAATGGTGATTATTCTGCATGTTCTCAAGTGGAGTTTAGTGTTCCATAGGGTTGGAGCAATGCATAAAGGATATAAGAGACTGGATGCTAACTAACTTCCTTCTGCTTAATCCTGATAAGACAAAAGCTCTAGTCATAGGACCGCATGCAGCTAGAAGTAAGATTTTAGATCACACTGTAATTTTAAATGGCCTTCCTATTCTATCTAGTGCAACAGTAAAAGACCTCAGTGTGCTTATAGATTCTAGTCTTTCATTTGAAGCACATGTAGATAATATCACCAGGATAGTATTCATTCCACTCAGAAATATTGCCAAGTAAGGAATATATTGTCACTAAATGATGCAGAAAAAGTAGTTCATGCTTTTATCACCTCTAGGTTGGACTATTGTAACGCCTTACTGTCTGGTTGTTCAACTAGGTGTATAAACAAGCTTCAGTTAGTACAGAATGTGGCAGCAAGAGTCCTCACTAGAAACAGAAGATACGAGCACATCACCCCTATCTTATCTACACTGCATTGGCTCCCTATAAAATTTCGCATCGATTTTAAGATACTACTTTTGACGTATAAAGCACTAAATGGTCTCGCGCCACAGTATCTGAGTGAACTGCTAGTGTCTTACGAGCCGCCACGCCTACTTCGATCAAAGAATGCAGGCTGCCTGTCAGTACCACGTATTATTAAAACTACAGCCAGTTACATACCTAACTGTTATCTCTCCTCTTCTGCTCTCTCCGTCTCCTGTTCTCTCTCCCCCCCTCTCTCTCTTTCCCTCTCTCTGTCGAGCTACACATGTCGTTCCTGAGCTGCCATTGATCCAGACTCCCTCTGGACCTGCCTGACTCATCCTGGTGCCCTGTTTCTGGTTGGAGATCTCATCACATGGATGCCCCATGTGTCTCTTTGGGATGCGTCTGGTGTTACAGGCGTCTGGCCTCGACTGATGTTGACAGCTGTTTCTCTGAGGACTTGACTCGGGTGCAGTCGTACGATAGTTCAGGACTGAAATTTCCTACAAGTCTTCCTGAGCGTCCAATAACTACCTGGACTCCATATTACCATCAAATAATATTTTAACTTATAATTAACCGTTATACTGAACTGCCTGCCCCCTAACACACAGTATGAATGCAGATCAATTCCTGCTTTCCGTTTCACCCAAATGAGGATGGGTTAACCGTTGAGGCCGGTTCCTCTCAAGGTTTCTTCCTACTGCCATCTCAGGGAGTTTTTCCTTGCCACTGTCACCCACAATTCTTTTGATTGTGTAAAGCTGCTTTGCGACAATGACAATTGTTAAAAGCACTATACAAATAAAATTTAATTGAACTGAAAAATATTCATGGGGCTGAACAGCGACTGAACACAGATCTCCCACACACTAAGCCAGAGAAACTTACACAATTGCTCTATATATTGCTTTGTAAATCAAATTGACTTGGCTAGGCTTTGTCTTAATGCATTCAATAGGTTTTATAAATCATAATAGCATTGACTTGCATGATGCAATCAAACTAGGTTAATCAGGGATAACAGCATGATAACTTTCAGGTGAAGTAAATAACACTAGTTTTGTCTTTACAGTGGCATCAGGAAATAGGTGGGACATACTAGGTATCGAGCAAACATTTTGGTCCTGAAGTTGATTAGTTGAAAGGAGTGAAACAGAGTAAAAAAAATCTAGTATTTGAGCAGCTTTGGCAAGGGCCAAATTGTGATATTTAGACATGTTGAGCCGGCATGCGCAGTCTGATCCAATAAAAGATCTACTATAGCTCAAACTACTGAATAAGCAGTAAAAAAAATGAATCACATTTATAATGTTGTCCTGGGACACCTTGGGGTACTGCCATTCTTGTAGATGTTGCTATGACACATACAGAACCACCTACTTAAACATACCTGCTGATGAGGGAAATTCATTTATGGCAATAATGTTCCCTGATGGCAGTGAGCTCTTTCAACAGGACAATGTGCCCTGACACGCTGCACACATTGTTAAGGGACATATTGAGGAGCATGACAAATAGTTTGAGGTGCTGACTCGGCTTCCAAATTGAGCAGTAGCTGCTACTGACAGCTGTGTCAGATACCACAGTACACCTTCAGAGGGCCAGTGGAGTCCAGGTCTCAATGGGTCAAGTTTTGTTGGTGGCAAAAGGGATACCTGCTAAATTTCAGATAGGTGGTCATACTGTTATGGCTTATAGTTATGTGATCTTTAATTTCAGGAACTGGTTACCAGAGATTTTCCTAGAGCTTAACTAAAATATTAAATTGTGTAAGGCTATAGCTGGCAATCCAAAGCAATCAAATTGAGTAGATCAGCATTAGAGCTTGAACACCTTTGATAGGGTGACACATATCCCATGGTGCTTGTTTGACTAGCAGCTGTGAAAAATATTAATTAAAATATATCTAAATAAATAATTAAATGAATAATGAGACAAATCTTATAACTAAATAAATCTGCCAAAACATTTAAAAAGCAAATAAATAAATTACTTGTATATAATTATATTTGTGTAAATATTTTTTTTTTTACCATTTATTATTTAATAACACATTTAATTGATTAATTCTACTTTTTATGAGTTATTTAATTAGATATATACTGAATATTGTCAAATTCCACCCTTAATAGCTACTGTATATTAGGTACCCAGTTTAGATAAAAAGAGCAACGGACAAGAGAAACTGGCAAAATAAAAAGCGGCGTCCTATAGTTTCTGTAGCATTTAGCTGAATTTGAGCATTAAGTATAGCCCTGTAGCATTTAAAATTAATTCTGCTACTTTTATCAGCAGTCAGATCATCAATAAACACCAAGGACCCGGTTCCTTTGACAGCCTTACACGCTTATGCCACAACACTGCCTCCACCATGTCTGACAAATGATGTTGTGTGCTTTGGATCACAATCTGTTTCTTTTTTTTCTCTGTATTTTTCTCTTTCCAATTAAATTTTCCAAAATGGGTGTGTGAGCGGAAATGGATATGGCTTTAATTCCTGAATTGCTAATGCCACAAACCCCTTGAAATAAAACTTTGCATTTTGACTTCGCTTACATCTAGCGTTTCACTTCAAATTCAATGTGGTGGTGTACACAGGCAAAATTCCAAAAACGTATCCTTGTCTCAAAACTTATGGACTTATGGAATTTACGTAATGAAATAGGCGAGTGTAATACCCATGTTCATTAAACTAACTTGCTATATTGTTTGGTTACATAATTTCACTTATCATAATGCTTATATCCTACAAAAAACACCCTTAAACTAACCAGCACGTTATTGATCTGGTCAACATTTATAGAAGAGACATCATAAAGGTTTTCTGTGAATGTATTGGCTCGTTCTTGAGCTCATTCAGTGGAAGTTTCCATGTTGTAGGTTAACGTAAAGGCCTTTTTTTTTTTTTTGTAGGCGCTAAAGCGAAGTTTGTCTAGGGTGTCATACACATTAGAACTGCCACCAAGTCTTCGTCTTGAACCTTGAATGAATACTAAGGGGATCTAACAAGAGAGCAACACCTAATCTACTTTAACACTTTCATAAGTACACATTAATATATAAATATTTTTGCAAAACCACAAACAATAAAAAAAGAATAAAGTATTGGCACCCACCTGTAACATTTAGTCTGATGTGTTTCCCAAAGTGAGTGTGTGTCGCATCATTTCGACCTCCACAGTAATAAAACCCCAGATCTGTCTCTCTAACTCCAATAATCACTAAACTGACTGAACTGTTACTTTCTGTTACATTAAAGTGACTCTCATCTACATTATAAGCAACATAAAAGCGTTTGTCCAGTCTTCCTTGTCTGGCTGATATAATCTGCCTCACGCCTGCTGAGTTCATCTGATACCACGATATCTCTGAACACTGGGTGATGTTACAGAGCAGAGTGATGTTCTCTCCAGGATCAACAGATCTGAGATCAGCTGAAATGATCTGATGGAGACTCAGACTGATGAGACCTGAAAGAACAACATCACATTAAGAGATCAGATTCATCACCGCTCTGGAAAACCTCACACACAGCATACAGTACATTGTCCACATACTGTAATACTGTCCAGCTATAAGTGAATAAACTAATCCCACTACATTATCACTATTCACAGCTAAAGTGAACATACTGAACATTATTAAATAAACTCACCAAACAGCTGCTGTACAGTGAAGATACACAGGTGTTTAGCCATTTTAACACACAGCAGCAACTGAACACGTGAACAGAGACTTCTGAGAGAATTTCTGCCCTTTCATAAGTTCCGGTTTAACTGATTTGCCACAAGACTCTACATCCCGTCCTCCTGTTTTGTTATGGTGTTCAATTAGCCTATGGTATGTTATTTTACATTCTTAGATTTAAGGTTATACTGAATTCATGTATTAGCTACAGTACTCCACTTTCATGCCTGCTACAGTACAATTATGATGCATAGAAGAAAAGACACACAGAGTAACTAAGTACACTTATACACAGAACAAAGGGTCAGAATGAAAAATACCATATCCATTATTTTGAAACTTGTTTTTTTTTTAGCTGTCATTATTTTTATGACGTTTACGTTGGTTATATGTTAATGACCTGTATCAACACAGACATAAAGAAAAAAATAAAAGATTCAAACTGAATTTTTAAATGTAACATTTTTGTATTATTGGCAGATACTTTGGCTCCTTTTAAATAATACGTCCTTAAAACTAATTACCTGACAATAGAACAAGAAATTTACATTGTGGCCTTGCACTCTGGATACTGCATAACTGCACAATGCCTTAGAAAAGATATTGTCCAAAGTGAACCACTGCAGTTAAAAAAAAAAAAGCATTTCCTAAAACAAATCGCAGTCATTTCACACAAGCCAGTTGCAACAGAAAAATATTGTAGGTCTTTATTGAACTGAATACTATGGGGCCTTCGTGGGGAAGTGTGTAAGAACTGTCAGGATTTACGTGCCAACTGTTATAAAGTATATGCAACATTCACAAACGTTCATGTGACTATGAAACCTACACAAACTTCCTGACAATCTCACTATGATTTTTTACAATATCATGCTTGTACCGATTTAGTCTCAAATGGGGAATGTGGGAAAGCCCCTATGTAGCATAAATTCAGGTGCAGACAGCCTTTCTTTCCTGGGAAATCTAATTAAAGCAATAAGAAATCTATAGCTGCAGGTATGAGACTGTTCTTGGTTGTTGAGAAGACAGTTTAGATGGATGGATGGATGGATGGGTAGATGCCAAAGCAAATTCCTTATGTAAAATTTTAAAAACATGACTGGCAGTACAGAGTGTGGTGTAACTATCACAAGACGCCCAGTGCTTGTGAATATAATAAGATATTATATAATAATAATAACATTATAATTATAATAATACTAACTTTCTAAAGAACTGCCTTTGATCCAGTAATGAACCGTATGAAAATATATGTTTGCTTTATCAAAATAACATTAAAGGTTCCATATTGAGTGCATAGAATCCTATAAAATTTTTAATTATTATTTATAATTACATCCACCAACTGCAGAATGTTCTGCAGATCTGAATGCCCTGGTGTTTAACAGAAACCCAGCAGCTCAAACACAAAAACCACAATGGCAAGCTCTTTTTTTTTTTCCTCCTACCTGCTGCTTACGTGAAAACCACAATGCACAGGAAATAATACTTTGCTGGATTAAAAATACATGTAGTCTCTAGCTTAAAAGGTAGTCTTGGTAGTACCTTCAAATTGGATTTAACTTACCACAAGTTTCTAAATAAGTATCATTAATAAAAGTAACACGTATAATAATGTATAATAGGACACAGCAAAATGACGTTTCTTATCATTAAGCTCTACAACTTAATACAACTGTAAGTATTTCCATTGCATATAGCTGACTAATTAGGTTTTAGGTCATTATAAGAATTTAAGATCCTTATTCTGCCTCATGTATTAAACAGTATTATTATAGAGCCATGCTTTAACATAATTAAAAGTCCTATCTTAACCAAACAATTATTTTTTTCTGTTTATTGTATGCCCGTGTGCACAAAATATCCAAATACTTTGTCAAAGGGTTGTGTATTATTATGTTTTAATAATATAAATCATGTGTTAATAATAGAAAACATGATGTTTATCTGGAGCTAAGCCACACATGTTTGGATGGGCAAGCAGTGAGGTGAAACATTAGAAGAAACTGTTGGTTTTCTGCCTCTGCTGCTGGTGTTAAAAACCTAAAACAAAACAAAAAAAAAACCCACAATATCTTTTCTCACAAAATGTGTTCAACACCCCCTGCCCCCGCTTCTTCACTTAAGCATGTCATTTTATTGCATAATGTTACATCTTAAGAGTATGTGATGGAAGTAGACAATAGCTAAGTAAAATGACAGCTGATTAAAAAAACATGAAAAAACAGGTTTCATTTTACATAATTTACCACAAAAAAAGGCAGATTCAAACAGGAAACCCAGGGACAGATGCAAGAATTTTAGATAGCGAGATGTAAGTTTTTGCAGTAGTCGAACTGTAGAACAAATTCAAGGAGGCCGGTCAAGATTTTATAATTTTTTAAATATAAATAACCATACATAATGATTTGATATATTTCACAATGTTTATTTACAAAATATAAGCTTAATTAGATAAACTTGGTGCCATCAAAACAAAAACACATGCATTCAAACATGCAACTGTCAAAACTATCATTTGATCCTTTCCATGGCTTTCATTATAAGCGTTTATGCTGTATAGTTCATAGATGATAATACATAGAGTTTTAATATTTCATTTTCATGATCAATTTTATGTAATACATAGCATCATTAATCTGACTAGGGCCAAAAATGGCATCTATGGGAGAGTTCCAAGGCGAAAGTCATTGTTGACCAAAAACAAAACAAAGGCTCATCTCACATTTGGCAAAAAAATATCTTGATTATTCCCAAGACATTTGGGCAAATATTTTGTGGACTTTTTGGAAGGATTTGTCTCGTTACTTTTCGCATAATACTAACAGAGCATTTCATAATAAAACACCCCTCCACAACCCACTGGCTAAACAGCAGCGCGGTTTACCAGAACATCCTGAAGTAGAATGTCTGACAACAGTTTGTGACCTCATGATCAAGTGCACATGAGTTATGCAGCAGGACAATAATTCAAAACACACCAGCAAATTAATAAAAAATTAAATACATTTGTAGTGGCCTAGTCAAAGTCTGGACTTAAATCTGAATGAGATGAACTTGAACAGGTCCTTCATGCTCTTAAACCATCCAAAACATACTCATCAGAAAAAGTGGGTGTGCCAGATTTATTGTCAGATTAATGTGCAAAAACTATATAATATACATAGCCTTTATAAGACTTTACTTTTATTTAAATGCACTCACAAAGACGACAAAAGTTACCACTCTTTGTGATCTGAGTGTTTTGTGATTGAGGTGGGGTTGCTCTCGTAGGTGTGATGGCCATAGCTTTGATTCAGTCACAGGAAGTGGCGGCTTTTCCAGGTGAGACGAAGTGTGGAATCAATGGTAATATAGTGGTGTACATATAATACTAAATAGGCGCTGCCTTTTGAAAAGTGAGAGCAAAATAAACGTCAATACATCAATAGAAAAACAGAAAAAAATATGGCAACATATTGTAAAATATAATGCAATATATTAAATAATACATTTCCATATACAGTGGAACCTCGGTTTACGAGTACAAGCAAAGATTATTAATAAATTTTGAAAAACGAACAAGTCTTGGTTTACGAGTGCCGAGTATCATGTATCACGCATGTGCTTTTTATTTCTGGCGCTGCAGAATAGTGGGTAATCGCCTCCCCTGCTTGGTCTTAGTGCGCGTCAAAACATATTTTATTTTGTGTGTGTGTGTACAGCGCATGTAGTGTTTATTATAACACCCTTGTGTGCGCGCATGTAAAGCAAAAGAAAGTCTCATTAGTGGTTAAACATCCATTTTCTCTCTCTGTATCAGCCTGCACTTTGTGTCCGCGTGTATCATTGGACACACATACACACCCTCCTTCCCTCGCCTTCACACACACACACACACACACACACACACACACACACACACACACACACACACACACACACACACACACACACGTTGCTCTACACAGAAACACTGTTCTGTCGCGATTCTTTTCAAAGGTAAAGTGCAGATTAATCTGTTTTATTTTTACTTTACAGCAATGTAACATTTTTGTATTATTGGCAGATACTTTGGCTTCTTTTAAATAATACGTTCTTAAAACTAATTACCTGACAATAGAACAAGAAATTTACATTGTGGCCTTGCACTCTGGATACTGCATAACTGCACAATGCCTTAGAAAAGATATTGTCCAAAGTGAACCACTGCAGTTAAAAAAAAAAAAAGCATTTCCTAAAACAAATGGCAGCCATTTCACACAAGCCAGTTGCAACAGAAAAATATTGTAGGTCTTTATTGAACTGAATACTATGGGGCCTTCGTGGGGAAGTGTGTAAGAACTGTCAGGATTTACGTGCCAACTGTTATAAAGTATATGCAACATTCACAAACGTTCATGTGACTATGAAACCTACACAAACTTCCTGACAATCTCCCTATGATTTTTTACAATATCATGCTTGTACCGATTTAGTCTCAAATGGGGAATGTGGGAAAGCCCCTATGTAGCATAAATTCAGGTGCAGACAGCCTTTCTTTCCTGGGAAATCTAATTAAAGCAATAAGAAATCTATAGCTGCAGGTATGAGACTGTTCTTGGTTGTTGAGAAGACAGTTTAGATGGATGGATGGATGGATGGGTAGATGCCAAAGCAAATTCCTTATGTAAAATTTTAAAAACATGACTGGCAGCACAGAGTGTGGTGTAACTATCACAAGACGCCCAGTGCTTGTGAATATAATAATATATTATATAATAATAATAACATTATAATTATAATAATACTAACTTTCTAAAGAACTGCCTTTGATCCAGTAATGAACCGTATGAAAATATATGTTTGCTTTATCAAAATAACATTAAAGGTTCCATATTGAGTGCATAGAATCCTATAAAATTTTTAATTATTATTTATAATTACATCCACCAACTGCAGAATGTTCTGTAGATCTGAATGCCCTGGTGTTTAACAGAAACCCAGCAGCTCAAACACAAAAACCACAATGGCAAGCTCTTTTTTTTTTTTTTCCTCCTACCTGCTGCTTACGTGAAAACCACAATGCACAGGAAATAATACTTTGCTGGATTAAAAATACATGTAGTCTCTAGCTTAAAAGGTAGTCTTGGTAGTACCTTCAAATTGGATTTAACTTACCACAAGTTTCTAAATAAGTATCATTAATAAAAGTAACACGTATAATAATGTATAATAGGACACAGCAAAATGACGTTTCTTATCATTAAGCTCTACAACTTAATACAACTGTAAGTATTTCCATTGCATATAGCTGACTAATTAGGTTTTAGGTCATTATAAGAATTTAAGATCCTTATTCTGCCTCATGTATTAAACAGTATTATTATAGAGCCATGCTTTAACATAATTAAAAGTCCTATATCTTAACCAAACAATTATTTTTTTCTGTTTATTGTATGCCCGTGTGCACAAAATATCCAAATACTTTGTCAAAGGGTTGTGTATTATTATGTTTTAATAATATAAATCATGTGTTAATAATAGAAAACATGATGTTTATCTGGAGCTAAGCCACACATGTTTGGATGGGCAAGCAGTGAGGTGAAACATTAGAAGAAACTGTTGGTTTTCTGCCTCTGCTGCTGGTGTTAAAAACCTAAAACAAAACAAAAAAAAAACCCACAATATCTTTTCTCACAAAATGTGTTCAACACCCCCTGCCCCCGCTTCTTCACTTAAGCATGTCATTTTATTGCATAATGTTACATCTTAAGAGTATGTGATGGAAGTAGACAATAGCTAAGTAAAATGACAGCTGATTAAAAAAACATGAAAAAACAGGTTTCATTTTACATAATTTACCACAAAAAAAGGCAGATTCAAACAGGAAACCCAGGGACAGATGCAAGAATTTTAGATAGCGAGATGTAAGTTTTTGCAGTAGTCGAACTGTAGAACAAATTCAAGGAGGCCGGTCAAGATTTTATAATTTTTTAAATATAAATAACCATACATAATGATTTGATATATTTCACAATGTTTATTTACAAAATATAAGCTTAATTAGATAAACTTGGTGCCATCAAAACAAAAACACATGCATTCAAACATGCAACTGTCAAAACTATCATTTGATCCTTTCCATGGCTTTCATTATAAGCGTTTATGCTGTATAGTTCATAGATGATAATACATAGAGTTTTAATATTTCATTTTCATGATCAATTTTATGTAATACATAGCATCATTAATCTGACTAGGGCCAAAAATGGCATCTATGGGAGAGTTCCAAGGCGAAAGTCATTGTTGACCAAAAACAAAACAAAGGCTCATCTCACATTTGGCAAAAAAATATCTTGATTATTCCCAAGACATTTGGGCAAATATTTTGTGGACTTTTTGGAAGGATTTGTCTCGTTACTTTTCGCATAATACTAACAGAGCATTTCATAATAAAACACCCCTCCACAACCCACTGGCTAAACAGCAGCGCGGTTTACCAGAACATCCTGAAGTAGAATGTCTGACAACAGTTTGTGACCTCATGATCAAGTGCACATGAGTTATGCAGCAGGACAATAATTCAAAACACACCAGCAAATTAATAAAAAATTAAATACATTTGTAGTGGCCTAGTCAAAGTCTGAACTTAAATCTGAATGAGATGAACTTGAACAGGTCCTTCATGCTCTTAAACCATCCAAAACATACTCATCAGAAAAAGTGGGTGTGCCAGATTTATTGTCAGATTAATGTGCAAAAACTATATAATATACATAGCCTTTATAAGACTTTACTTTTATTTAAATGCACTCACAAAGACGACAAAAGTTGCCACTCTTTGTGATCTGAGTGTTTTGTGATTGAGGTGGGGTTGCTCTCGTAGGTGTGATGGCCATAGCTTTGATTCAGTCACAGGAAGTGGCGGCTTTTCCAGGTGAGACGAAGTGTGGAATCAATGGTAATATAGTGGTGTACATATAATACTAAATAGGCGCTGCCTTTTGAAAAGTGAGAGCAAAATAAACGTCAATACATCAATAGAAAAACAGAAAAAAATATGGCAACATATTGTAAAATATAATGCAATATATTAAATAATATATTGCATTATATTTTACAATATGTTGCCATATTTTTTTTCCATATACAGTGGAACCTCGGTTTACAAGTACAAGCAAAGATTATTAATAAATTTTGAAAAACGAACAAGTCTTGGTTTACGAGTGCCGAGTATCATGTATCACGCATGTGCTTTTTATTTCTGGCGCTGCAGAATAGTGGCTGTACTTTTCGGGGGTCTTAACATGCTCAAAAACCTTGGCAGGCAGGTTGGAATCTGCTGCCATTAGGATGAATGAGAGTCATGTGTTCAGTGACATCACATTCAGTGACATAACATTGAGTAACATCACAGTGTGATGCTTATTTTCCAACATCTGAGGCCTATTGAACTCGAGGACACATCACAAATGTTAACACACACACACGTGCACACATTCACAAACACACACATACACACACACATTACAAATGTTAACACTCATGTGACACACACACACACCTCTCTCATGACGCACACACATGCACAAACACACGTATATTACAATGTTAACACTCTCACACTCACACGCACGTGTACACAAACACACTCATACTCATGTATATCACACAACACAAATTTTCTCACACGCCCGCACACACAAGCACACACCCACACACACTAACAAGTCACATGTCTCACACACACACATTACACACCTACTAACACACACATCACTAATGTTAACACACAGACTCGCACACCACACACAAACATGCACAAACACATTTACTCGTCACACACAGACTGACGAATTCAGAAGTCACATACGTCTGTCCCTCAGTCTCACACACATACACACACACACATACATTAACGGACTCAACAAATATTTAGGGCCCAAACTGACATCAGCAATATATAGTGTGTGACGTGTGCAAGTTGTGCGGTGCAACCGGGTGGCGATGGCTTTTTCGAGGTCTTGACACATTCGAAAAATACACAGGTTGTGCGGTGCGCCTGGGTTGGTGATGACACAGGGTGCTTGGGCCCATCATCGTTGCTTGCAACTATATTGTATTTTTGTTATTTGATGCTTACCTAGGCCCCCTATTTTACTGTACTTTTTAAGTTGGGCCTTATACTTTGTATTTTTATTTTATTCACTATGTAGGTGCATATGGAAGTATAATAGTGCCAAAATTCCTCAAAGCAAAATAGCAGGTTGAATTAGGTGAACTGAAAAAAACTTGTTGCAATAAAAAATTTTGAATTTTTTTGCATTGCAATTTGATCTGAATTGAAAAAAATCCTTAGAGCATCTACAATGTTTGAAATTTTTGCCACTAAAATGTATTGTGATTGCATATTTCAAATGAAAATGTAATTCAAGCATTTAAAATAAACACTCTGGGTTGCCATTTCTTCTCTCCGGAACTTTGCGCATCTTCTTAAGACGTCTTCGTTCAAGTCTTGCTTCAGCTCGCCGTACTTTGATGTCTTGAGCATTTTCAGCATTACTTATTACCTCTCCTATAGTGAGCTGGGACATATGACAACTTAAAACATTTGCACGTTCCATAACAATGGTCACCTTTATTTATAAGCAATAAAAATGAAAGTGTAAACAGCATGTATGTTGTTGCTGCTGAGGAAATTAATCCCATCGTGTTACTGAATGTGACTGTACATTACTGAGCGCTGTGGCGGGAAACCCATCGCACTCGCGTGTGAATGAAAGAGCGCTGGCTTTGCTTTGAATATAGCGTTTACGGCAGAGGGGCATTTGTACCGTTTATTGTGCAACTGGCAACCCAGCCTGTTAGTTAAGACCGCTGCGTTCCGCTCGGTAAGTAGTTTGTGAGAAGTGCACTGCACAGGGAGCAGGAAGCACACTTTAAAGTACACTGCGGCATGGACACAGCAATCGGCACGCCGCTGCTCTTTCTGTGATATCCCGGATGTGAAGACCTGAATTTTACTACCTTGAATTTTGTCGACCTGAATTTGTAAGACTGAAAAATAATGAAGATTGTATGTTTAACGCTTGAATTTTTTTTTTTAACTGCAACTTAGTAACTTGAATATTTTTGCTTTGAATTTTAAATGCTTGAATTACATTTTCATTTGAAATATGCAATCACAATACATTGTAGTGGCAAAAATTTCAAACATTGTAGATGCTCTAAGGATTTTTTTCAATTCAGATCTAATTGCAATGCAAAAAAATTCAAACATTTTTATTGCAACAAGTTTTTTTTTTTTCAGTTCACCTAATTCAACCTGCTATTTTGCTTTGAGGAATTTTGGCACTGTTATACTTCCATAGGTGCACATGATATTTTATTTTGTGCCTACTCTTATTAAATTTATTATTCATTACACTGAGTGTGTGTCTTTTGGTGATTTGTCTGTGTCCCTTTAATTTGACATGTCTGCACATGTATCCAGCACCATGTCTGAGATTACCTCATGTCTGAGGCTGCTGACATTACATCATGTCTAGGGACATCAGGTACTTTTGTATTACATCATGTGTTCTAGGGTACACACCGCGCACTGACATTACATCATCTCATGCCTGGCTACTGTACTTTTATGTCTAGGGTCTGTTTGGTACAGACTGTCCACTAAGCATCTCACATCTAAGATGGCCACTTATCTAGAGTTCATTTGAGTTCATACTGCATACTGAACATCGCCACATGATGTTCTTGCTACTGTGACATCACATTTCCTTGGCTCACCTCTGTCTCCTCACCTTACCTCTATGTTCTTTTACTAAGATTAATAGTTTTTATCATATTGTTGCATGCACAAGTACATTTAATTACAATTTGCTTACACTGGCACTTGGCTAGGGTTAGGGTTAGTTTTCATTCAAAGTTTGTGAATGAATGTGTATTGAGTGTGTGTGTGCGTGCATGCCAAGGTCACGGCTTGTTTATAGTGTGTGTGTGTGTGTGTGTGTAAGAGAGTGAGTGTATGAAAAGAGCGAGAACACCACACTAGCTTCAGTTTAATTCAAGCTGCAGTGTGTGTGGATGCATACTTTTCCGGTTACCAATACTTTCTTTTGTCTTCTTTTTTATGTCATGTTTGTGCTTTTTGGTTGAGTTTGCTTATTTTGCAGAAATGCTACGGTGTTTTGGTTTGTTTTAATTATTTAAAATAGTTTTTGTTAATAATGTTTTTGTTCTTGTGGGTCAGCTGTGCGACTGGGCAACCGTCTTTATGGTACACGTCCTTGCATCTGTACTAGTGCATAATTTGATTTCTGTGTGGTACAGGAGCCGAGTGGTACCCTGAGCTCTGGTTGACCCAGGTTGCCCATTTCTGTTTCTGAGTAATGAGTCACATGTGGATTGCTGTTCCCAGTAATTGCTTGTTCTATTTTCTTAATTTTTGGTAATAAATTCTTTTTTTATTTTTGATTGTAATAAAATCTTGATTTTGGATATCTATGTCTCCTGCCATTTCCTTGAGAACTGACCTGTGTTGCCTACAATGACATTTATTTAATCAAGAACCCTGAGCCATACACAGGGTGGTGTAATCAGACTTGATCCTCAAACCCTTAGAACTTCTTGCTGCCCAGTTCCTATATTTTTGTGCACGGATGCTTCGCCTTGTTTCTACGTCGGAGGTACAGCTTTTGAGCTGCAGTTATTTCTCAATTATTTCATAAAGACCACTTCTGGACAGTGCTAATATGCAGGAACATATATATTGTTCTATCTATTGTTCAGTTCTTATTATCCCTTTCTGTATGCAGACTTGTTGCCACCATGGATAAGAGATGATTGTAGTGTCAGCTGTGAACTTCAGAACATTCACAGAAGCATCCACTGAGGTCATTTGTGTAAAGGAATAATCATAGTGGGAAGGGCACACACCGCCGTGGAGCACTGGTGATAACCGACGAGGTAAGCTACAGTAGTAGTGGCAGATGTGATGACAGATGTGGACTGGCACTGTGAGTTGGGTGAGCCATAATGAAAGAGGAGCGTTGCGGTGAATAAAACGGTTTACAGTTAATGAAGAGAGAGAGAGAGAGAGACTAGATGAATATTAAATGTTTTCTGTGGCATCATTGCACCAACTTTTATTAATGTAGAAGATGATTCTGCCTATTCTTGTTTTCCCATTTAATTCTGATATCCAGTCATCTGACAGATGTAAACAGATGTTCACAGAGCCAACGATTCTCAGAACAATGCGAGTTAACAAGAATGCGAGTTAATCTGCATCTCCCACATCTAACACGGCACATAATGGGCTGCAGCAACTCCAACAAAGTCCACAAAACTGCTGTATTCCTGAAGATTTGAGAAGTATGTCAGTATGTAAAGTGCAGTATATCATGTATATAAAGTGCAGTTTACACCTGTGTTTATCTGTGTGATTCTACCTACTAAGAGCATGCACTATTTGAACCCTTAAATAGCCATGGAAGAGAAGATTATATGTATAGGTGCATCTCAATAAATTGGAATATCATCGAAAAGTTGATTTAAAAGTAATTGAAAAATGTTAACTCATTATATAGATTCATTAAACGCAGACTGGTATATTTCAAGGGTTTATTTCTTTTATTTTGATGATTATGGATTACAGCAAATGAAAACCCAAGAATCAGTATCTCAGAAAATTATAATATTGTGAAAAAGTTCAATATTGGAGAATCATGGTGTCACACTAATTAGCTCATTGACTGCAAAAGTTTCCGGAGTCTTTAAATGGTCTCTCAGTCTGGTTCAGTAGGCTACACAATCATGGGGAAGACTGCTGAACTGGAAGTTTTGCAGAAGATGATCATTGACACTCTGCATATGGAGGGTAAGACAAAAGGTTATTGCTAAAGAAGCTAGCAATTTTTTACAGAGTTCTGTATCCAAGCACATTAATGGAAAGTTGAATGGAAGCCCACACAAGAATTTGTGGGAGAGTCACAAGGAGGGAACTGCAGCTGCAGTCTGTGCTTTAAGAGCCACCATGCACAGGCATATCCAGGACATGGGCTACAAATGTCGCATTCCTTTTGTCAGGCAAAGGTCAAAAAGGACTGGACTGTTGCTCAGTGGGCCAAAGTTCTCTTTTCACATTTTGCATTTCATTTGGAAATCAAGGCCCCTGTGTCTGGAGGAAGAGAGGAGAGGCACAGAATCCAAGTTGCTTGAGGTCCAGTGTAAAGTTTACACAGTCAGTGGTGGTTTGGGGAGCCATGTCATCTGCTGGTGTTGGGCCACTGTGTTTTTATCAACGTCATCAGGTCATTGCAGCGTCTATCAGGAGTTTCAGTGCCCTTCACACCTCCCTTTGCTGACCAGATCCATGGAGATGTTGATTTAATTTTCCAGCAGGACTTAGCACCAGCCCATGCTGCCAAAAGTACTAATACCTAGTTTAAGGACCATTGTATCCCTGTGCTTGATTGGCCAGCACACTCACCCGACCTAAACACCATAAAGAATCTATGTGGTATTGTGAAGAGGAAGATGCAAGACACCAGACCCAATGGTGCAGAAGAGCTGAAGGCCACTATTAGAGCAACCTGGGCTTCCATAACACCTCAGCAATGCCACATACTGATCGCCACACCGCATTGTTGCAAAGGGAGTTCATACCATATTCAATTTTTTTTGAGATACTGAATTTTAGGTTTTCATTAGCTGTAAGCCATAATCATCTAAATTAAAATAAATAAACACTTGAAATATAGCAGTCTGTGTGAAATTAATCTACATGAGTTTAAACTGTTTTATTGAATTACTAAAAATATATATACATTTTTTTTTTTTTTGTTATAAAAGCATGTCTGGATCGGTATAAGAATTGATAGATTTAGTTTTCAAAATTATGCATCACCCAATATATCTACAAAACAGTTTGTTTTTCAAAGTACTCTTGGTTTTTGTTTATTTATTTGAAAGGTAATTAATAAAAAAAAAATGCCTCCATATTTTTTATGGTAATTGGGAGCCAGGTATTAGGTGCATTACTGCCACCTACTGGATCGTACTCTGGATCAGTAGTTAACAAGGGTTAAAACATTTTTAATCCTTAGTAGGTGGCACAGTGGTGTAGTGGTTAGCACTGTCGCCTTGCACCTCCAGGGTCTGGATTTGATTTCTGTCTCTGTGTGCATGGAGTTTACATGTTCTCCCCGTGCTTGGTGGGTTTCCTCCCACAGTACATACTGATTAGGCAAATTGATGTTCCCAAAATTGCCCACAGCGTGTGAGCGTGTGTATGTATGTGTGCCCTGCAATGGATTGTCACCCTGTCCAGGGTGTTCCACAGCTCCTGCCCTTAGTCTCCTGGGATAGGCTCCAGGCCCCCCGTGACCCTGTGTACAGGCTCAAGCGGTATAGACAATGAGTGAGTGTGAGTGAGTAAATCCTAAGTCTTATTTTTTATCAGTGGGTCCAGAACATTCCATGTACTAACCCTAACATACCTCTTATACACAATTCTATTGTGTAAATATTGTTTTTTTTTTTTTTTTGTGCACCTGTTTTTTTTGTTTTTTGTTGATCATTTAGTACACTATGGGTTTTGGTTTACTTGGTAGGTTCCGCTAAGCCTACACCACAACGGAAGTTACATTCTAGACCCCGTTATAGTGTACAGTAAATACACACGTGGACAAAATTGTTGGTACCCTTCGGTCAATGAAAGAAAAACTCACAATGGTCACAGAAATAACTTTAATCTGGCAAAAGTAATAATAAATAAGAATTCTATGAATGTTAACCAATGAAAGTCAGACATTGCTTTTCAACCATGCTTCAACGGAATTATTTTAAAAAATGAACTCATGGAACAGGCCTGGACAAAAATGATGGTACCCCTAACTTAATAGTTTGTTGCACAACCTTTTGAGGCAATCACTGCAATCAAACGATTCCTGTAACTGTCAATGAGACTTTTGCACCTCTCTGCAGGTATTTTGGCCCACTCCTCATGAGCAAGCTGCTCCAGTTGTTTCCGGTTTGAAGGGCGCCTTTTCCAGACAGCATGTTTCAGCTCCTTCCAAAGATGCTCAATAGGATTGAGGTCAGGGCTCATAGAAGGCCACTTTAGAATAGTCCAATGTTTTCCTCTTAGCCATTCTTGGGTGTTTTTAGCTGTGTGTTTTGGGTCATTGTCCTGTTGCAAGACCCATGACCTGCGACTGAGACCCAGCTTTCTGACACTGGCCAGCACATTTCTCTCTAGAATCCCTTGATAGTCTTGAGATTTCATTGTACCCTGCACAGATTCAAGACACCCTGTGCCAGATGCAGCAAAGCAGCCCCAGAACATAACAGAGCCTCCTCCATGTTTCACAGTAGGGACAGTGTTCTTTTCTTGATATGCTTCATTTTTCCGTCTGTGAACATAGAGCTGATGTGCCTTGGCAAAAAGTTCCATTTTTGTCTCAACTGTCCATAGGACATTCTCCCAGAAGCTTTGTGGCTTGTCAACATGTAGTTTGGCATATTCCAGTCTGGCTTTTTTATGATTTGTTTTCAACAATGGTGTCCTCCTTGGTCGTCTCCCATGTAGTCCACTTTGGCTCAAACAACGACGAATGGTGCGATCCGACACTGATGTTCCTTGAGCATGAAGTTCACCTTGGATCTCTTTAGAAGTCTTCCTGGGCTCTTTTGTTACCATTCGGATTATCCGTCTCTTTGATTTGTCATCAATTTTCCTCCTGCGGCCACGTCCAGGGAGGTTGGCTACAGTCCCATGGATATTAAATTTCTGAATAATATGTGCAACTGTAGTCACAGGAACATCTAGCTGCTTGGAAATGGTTTTATAGCCTTTACCTTTAACATGCTTGTCTATAATTTTCTTTCGAATCTCCTGAGACAACTCTTTCCTTCGCTTCCTCTGGTCCATGTTGAGTGTGGTACATACCATGTCACCAAACAACACAGTGACTACCTGGAGCCCTATATATAGGCCCACTGACTGATTACAAGATTGTAGACACCTGTGATGCTAATTAGTGGACACACCTTGTCTCACATTATTTTCAGTATTTTCTAGGGGTACCATCATTTTTGTCCAGGCCTGTTCCATGAGTTTATTTTTTAAAATAATTCTGTTGAAGCATGGTTGAAAAGCAATGTCTGACTTTCATTGGTTAACATTCATAGAATTTTTTTAATTATTACTTTTGTCAGATTAAAGTTATTTATGTGACCATTGTGAGTTTTTCTTTCATTGACCAAAGGGTACCAACAATTTTGTCCACGTGTGTAGGTTTAATAACAAAGCTGATCGTTACAGTCAACTTAATTTTTCTTCATCTTCAGTTGACTTTCAAATACAAAACAAATGTCAAAAAGTGGAAGTGTTCAGAAACAGGTGGAATCTTTAGAAAATGTGTTCTTGAGACTCATTACTTTTGGACTGGCTTTCAGTCCATCAAGGTCAAGGAACTGAACTTCTGAAAAACTTCAAAAGTGTATTTAAGTTCCTTGCAGTAGCTCAGGTTGAGAGCATATAATATGCTCACCAGCAAAACACAGCACCTTGGAATATCCTAAGGATCCTAAGAATAAAGATTTGGAACAGAAAACTACAAAGAAAACATCAAAATGAAATTAACATTTTAATTATTGTTAGCTTTGACATATAAGGATTTTGAGTACACT
Organism: Clarias fuscus; assembly: GCA_030347435.1. Classification (NCBI taxonomy): domain Eukaryota; kingdom Metazoa; phylum Chordata; class Actinopteri; order Siluriformes; family Clariidae; genus Clarias; species Clarias fuscus. The sequence continues at coordinate 44,919,867 of CM059204.1, read as the reverse complement.
CACAAAAAAAGAGGTTTGGTAACCAAACTAAGTTATACTAAGCTATACATGCAAGTTTAATGACCCATAGCAGAATTTTGTCGATTATGAGCTTATTCATGTCTCACGAGACTGAATTGAGCTCTCTCATTACAAGCTCGACTTTGTCTTTTCTATTTCTCCTAAACCCCACTTAGGAGAAACAAAGAGACATAACTGAGACACAACCCGGGACATACTTGAGAAACAGTTGAGAAATCTGAGATGTAGAATTTGAGAAACCGAACTGCATTTGAAGGAGAAGCAAATGAGCCATATATAAAACCATAATGAGATAAAAATCCTCAGTTAACAGCATACAGTGTAATAAATTTAAAATTCACACACTAAAACAGACAAGCAAAATCTGGCAAATTAAGACACTAAATGATACAAAATGTCACCCAACCTGACAAAGATATTAAGTGTCACACTGCTCAACTCATAGTAAGAGTCCATTGTTCCAGAAAGAACAGTCCATTGCTGGGATGGCTGAGGTCCTTCATGATCTTCCTGGCCTTGGTCCAGCACCGCTTGCTGTAGATAGAGTGCAGGTCAGGGAGCTCAGTTCGGGTGGTGCGATCAGCTGAGCGTATTGTGAGAATCTTCCAATGAAAAGAATCAGTCAAAAAGAAGATGAAAAATTGGTTGCTTGATGTATGTAAGGGCTACAAAAGCCAAAGCCAGGAAAAGTTCTCTCACCAGCTACATCAGTCTTCTCTTGTGGTGGAAGTCCAACAAGTTGGAGTTGCTTAGTACTATATATACATTTGAGACTTACCTAAACACCATTCAGCTACTCCATTCCCAACAATGAGAGGTAGGCTTGAGCTTGCTCATGGGCTGGTGTTTACCTGACTGATGATGTGGTGCTGATGGAGACTCTGGAACATTCTACTGCTGTTTCCTTGTGGAGATTCTTGGTCTCCTGAGGTGACATGCTTCTGAAAAGAACATAGATAAAGTCAAATGTACGTAATTACCAAGATAAATTTCCACAAACAAACGTATTGGTCTTTATCTACAGAATATAATTAACTGATGTCTCTAAAGTTACATGTTCTGGTAACTTCTGTTAAACACTGAACACTATAATAAAACTACTGGTTTGCAAAAACTGATCATGTAGTAACATTAGCTTACTCTAAATAAAAAACCACACTGGTTAACTTAGAGTATGCCTAATAATAATACTTTAACTAGGTGACTGATTTTTACCATTAAAAAAAACAACTCACAATTGTTTGTTACCTAGATATGCTAATCCACATGCTAAACCACCCACAGGTAGAATTTGAATTCCTTTTGCAATTTAAGAACAAACGTAAGCTGTGTAAATTTCAGCTAAATATACCACAGACTCTGTGGTTTTAACTTACATTTCGACTCCTTGTCAATAATAATTAATTTTAAATTCGGCGCGGAAAAGTAAAACCCACCTTCACCGTCCGCTTTTTCTTCTTCATTTTTATCCGCGACAGGCAAAGTAGGTGGTGCGCTACCGCCACCTAAAGGTCTGGATGAACGATGGATAAAGTGTTTTTTGCTGACTTGACACACACTGCTCTAACACACTGGACACTTAAACATTTACAGGCTTAGATCATGTGTGGGAGAAATTGTGAAAAATTATGTTTTATTAAAACTCATTTATGCACTGTAGGCTTAATTGGGTTGGCCATGAAGAAAATGTTGAACATTTAGTCATAAATGTATAATCAAAAATAGGTTTGGCTCTAAATGATAAATGTATACAGAAATAACTGAACACAAACATTCTCATTGCTTCACTTCTCGATAAAAACAATTAAAAAATCTGTACATTGTATTTTAGTTATTTATTGATAATGACATTTGTACAGAATGTAAAGTAAGTTTGCCATTTGCCAGTTTACTTTCAATAAATTCATTAAGGTTCATTCATCAACTAGGGACACCTGGGTGTACTGTATAATAAAATAACTGGTGGTTGGATTTTTTTTTAAATAAAGAACCTAGATTTTTTAATAAAAAATTATCTATTATAAAGCAATTTTGTAATTGAGTTTAGTTGTTACCAACCTACATATCTACAGTCGTGGCCAAAAGTTTTGAGAATTACATAAATATTGAAAATTGGAAAAGTTGCTGCTTACGTTTTTATAATAGCAATTTGCATATACTCCAGAATGTTATGAAGAGTGATCAGATGAATTGCATAGTCCTTCTTTGCCATGAAAATTAACTTAATCCCGAAAAAAAAACTTTCCACTGCATTTCATTGCTGTCATTAAAGGAGCTGCTGAGATCATTTCAGTAATCGTCTTGTTAACTCAGGTGAGAATGTTGACGAGCACAAGGCTGGAGATCATTATGTCAGGCTGATTGGGTTAGAATGGCAGAATTGACATGTTAAAAGGAGGGTGATGCTTGAAATCATTGTTCTTTCATTGTTAACCATGGTGACCTGCAAAGAAACGCGTGCAGCCATCATTGTGTTGCATAAAAATGGCTTCACAGGCAAGGATATTGTGGCTACTAAGAGGCTACTGAAAAGAGGTTCAGTTCTTGTTAAGAAGGCTTCAGGGCGTCCAAGAAAGTCCAGCAAGCGCCAGGATCGTCTCCTAAAGAGGATTCAGCTGCGGGATCGGAGTGCCACCAGTGCAGAGCTCAGGAATGGCAGCAGGCAGGTGTGAGCGCATCTGCACGCACAGTGAGGCCAAGACTTTTGGAAGATGGCCTGGTGTCAAGAAAGGCAGCAAAGAAGCCACTTCTCTCCAAAAAAAAACATCAGGGACAGATTGATCTTCTGCAAAAAGTATGGCGATTGGACTGCTGAGGACTGGGGCAAAGATGAAGCCTCTTTCTGATTGTTTGGGGCATCTGGAAAAAGGCTTGTCCGGAGAAGTAAAGGTGAGCGCTACCATCAGTCCTGTGTCATGCCAACAGTAAAGCATCCTGAGACCATTCATGTGTGGGGTTGCTTCTCATCCAAGGGAGTGGGCTCACTCACAATTTTGCCCAAAAACACAGCCATGAATAAAGAATGGTACCAAAACACCCTCCAACAGCAACTTCCCAACAGTCCAACAACAGTTTGGTGAAGAACAATGCATTTTCCAGCACGATGGAGCACCGTGTTATAAGGCAAAAGTGATAACTAAGTGGCTCGGGAACCAAAACGTTTAAATTTTGGGTCTATGACCGGGAATCTCCCCAGATCTTAATCCAATTGAGAACTTGTGGTTAATCCTCAAGAGGCGGGTGAGCAAACAAAAGCCCACTAATTCTGACAAACTCCAAGAAGTGATTATGAAAGGATGGGTTGCTATCAGTCAGGATTTGGCCCAGAAGTTGATTGAGAGCAGCCCAGTCGAATTGCAGAGGTCCTGAAAAAGAAGCGCCAACACTGCAAATACTGACTCTTTGCATAAATGTCATGTAATTGTCCATAAAAGCCTTTGAAATGTATGAAGTGCTTGTAATTATATTTCAGTACATCACAGAAACAACTGAAACAAAGATCTAAAAGCAGTTTAGCACCAAACCTTGTGAAAACTAATATTTGTGTCATTCTGTACTGTACTGTACATATCTTCATTTTAGAGATCCAACCTACAAACCCTCCCCTCCATCTACCCGTATGTGAAGAGTAAGATAAAAAAAGTACTAAACAGTCTTTAGTGTAGATGGAACTCTTTGTCAGAGAACCCTAGCCTAACCTTAAACCCCAAAGCATTTTTAGCTATTCTTTGCATTATGTTTGAATAAATATACTATATATGAGTCAGGGTTGGGCAATATAGAGTGACATTTTTTCAGCAGAATATATTCCTCAATATAAAGAACTCAGTTTTATTTTATTTCAACCAACTATACACACATGACTAAGCAATTTTCAGATAACAGATCAGAAAACCCAAATGAACAGTTTACAATTACTGTATACTTTATTTGTGGGAAACACTGCTTTAGGAAAAAACTAAAAATATGAGTCGCACACGAGACAAATATGAACTATCTCTGAGATTTAGAGGTAATGAGCCATATTTGAGACACATTTGAGATGATTGAGAAAATGGCTAAAATCTCATTCAAGTCTCAAAGATGGCTCATTTCTGTCTAGGAGAAAAAGAAGAGATCTACATGAGATCTCATCTTGGAGTTTCTTTGCTATGGTAATTGTTTCATATTTTTTCAATATATTTTTATTATATATTATATATTGCCTATCTGTATTAACAGCTGCATTAAACACTGAAGACCAGCTAACACAGACATATATCAGATTTTAACTTACCGAGTACTAAAGCGTAGCTACTCCTTAACTGTTAAACACTTTAGCTTTTCTTAGCTGAGCATGGCCATGTGTCACATTCAGTCCTCCTCTGTTCCTGTACTGTTGCTTGGCAAAAAAGATTGTTACTGCTATGAAGGTTTAGCTCACTAACTCCTGTAAATCTAAACCCATGTGACATGTGTCTCTTGTTGTTTTATTTATATATATATATATATATATATATATATATATATATATATATATATATATATATATATATATATAAATAAACATTTACAGCCTCAAAACTAAGGCTCAGGTACAGCCTGTTTCCACTGATAATTCTTGTAATATTTCTACAAGTTGATTCAGTTTTTTGGACATGATTTGGAAAGACACACACCTGTCTGTATACCAGGTCCCACAGTTAACAGTGCATGTCAGAGCACAAACTTAACCATGAAGTCTACGGAACTGTCTGTAGACCTCCCGGACAGGACTGTTTCAGCAGCATTGAAGGTCCAGGTGAGCACAGTGGCCTCCATCAGCCATAAATGGAAGAAGTTAGGAACCATCAGACGAACAGCCATCTCTGCAGCACTCCACCAATCAGTCCTGTATGGTAGAGTAGCCAGACGGAAGCCATCTCCTTAGAAAAAGGCACATGACATGACGCCCTGACTTTGCCAAAACGTACCTGAAGGACTGCGAGACCATAAGCAACAATTTTCTTCGTCACAAGACGTCAGCTGGCACAAGGATGCATTCACACGACATAAAGAAGCATCATTGTTTTGTTTTTTTTTTTGTCTTTTTTTGCTTATTCTAATACACAGTTTATCTGGAAGGCAGGAATTCAATTCCTCGAAGGGAATCATCTCTTTGAGTATTGAATATACACCATCTGATTTCTGATTTCACTTGCAAATTCAGTGCAAGTCTGTCTATGTGATTTAATTGAGTTTCTAAATCGGTCTGTAGACTTCAGACACAGAACAGCAGCTTTAAACACCTCATACTAAAAACTCTGTTCTAGAATCAGAGATAAACTGCAGCTTCTGCTTTCACCAAAAACACAGAAAACATACCATGTAAAAAGGGCTAAAGTAATCTGGAGTCAACCATTTACATATAAACAGTTTATTGACCTGTACACACTCCATATTTACAGTACAGACAAAACATATTTTATAACATAAAAAATTATATTTTACAACAAGTATTTTGTAAAAACTAATCTATAGCAGTGTTCTTTACAATCACTGTAAAAAATAGTTGTGAGGTTTAAAAGTGTCAAATCTCTCAGTCACAGAACCGTTAGTTAATGGCTGATTGGCTCTCGATCGTACACTCTGAACACTGGTGCTTTAATGCTAGAACTTTACAGTTGAGTAAAGAATGAGCTTTAAAACAGAACCCAGAATATTTTATTATAATGCAAACAATATACCCCCCCACCAAAAAACAAAAAAGTATACAAATTTCACCACTTGTGTAAGAACACCACTATTTTGCGACCATAAAAAGAAAACATATCTTAAAAATGATAAGCTCTAAATCCATATATTAGAGTCTCAGATTAGATTACAAAAGTGAACTAGCAGGATGTCACTGTGCATATTAATTAAGCAATACAGTGCTCTAGGTCAGGCTGCTGTATTGAATATCAGCACAGTATATTAGCACTGATCCCTAAATATGAGGTGGTATCAAAAAATGTAGAGACAACACACCAACCACATGGCAGCACAATCCTGCACACACAGTTACAGGGAGCACCAATGTTTATAAGTCAGTGTGCCAAAAGACATCGTCCTGTGTACATCGGTAGCTGTGGAACTGGTGCTACTCTGACCATGGGCATTACCACATCTGCTATTTATATATCATGGACAGCAAGTTAGAACAAAGAGCCAATGTGAAATTCGGCAAGTTTACAGCGATGCTGCAATGAGTCATTCGAGACGTTTTGAGTGGCATGCCCCTTAAGAGTGGAAGAGCATCACTGGGAGACGACAAGAGATCAGGAAGACCTTCGACAAGCTCAACCCCGGGAAATTGTCAAAACCGTTCGGCAACTTGTGCATGATGATCGCCTGCCCCTCATCTCCATGACCGGTTTTAAGGCGTCTGAGAGAGGATGTACGGCAAATCAACAGAGCTTGTAAACAGAACTTCTCAAAACTTTTTGATACCACCTCGTAAAAATGTATATTGTATTAATACTTCTATGACAATATTGATTATACACCTTGATTATTGTAGGGTGTATAGTCCCTCGTTCCACACACCAAGCAGTGCCCTTAATCAGGGGTTAGAGAGGGATTGGGAATTCAGCCTTGTGTTAGAAGCTAGTTAGCGCCGTAGCTCGTGTTAACCCTGAACAGAACAACATGGACGGTTCAGAGGCGATTTGGAATGTTGATACAAGTGCCATATACAGGAGTGCAATGATAATGTAAGTTACATAAGGTGCAATGATGACGAAGTGCAATATAAACTGAAAGTGACAATGCAGTAGTAGAGTGGTTAACATGTCATGATCAACTATTCAGTACAGTAACAGTCACAGGAAAAACGAACAAATTAGAAGTGATTACAGCAGAGACGGCGTGTTGTGTAAGACGACATAAGGTTATCAGATGTGTGTTGTTGCTGAAAGTGCTTCCGTGACTGGGTGTGAATGTGGGCGTGGTCAGGCAGCTGCTCTCATCTCAGTACTGCGGACCGTACAGACCGACTCTCACCCACGCTGAGACACACAGTTAGTGTCAATAACCACTGGACAACACCTGGGATGCATGTAATTAAACGTCCCAGTGCTGTTATCGTCTATTATCTCCTCACATGGAATGCATCTCGTCCAATAAGTCAGAACTAACTGCTGTATAATTGCACCCAATAAACACATTGTTTTGCAGCAATCAGTTCTCTAAAATATTTGTTCTTTACAATTCTTGTACAAAATTGTTGCAAGATTAAAAATGTTAAGCTGAATGCCCCAATGTTTACCGTAAAAATAAAAACAATCTTAAAATGTGACAGTCTGGAACAGACTTTGCTAACTGGGAAATACAACTAGCTGGATAGAATTTTTTTTAACAACTTTCTTACTCCAAACCCGAGTAACAATCCGATGGGTAAAATGGACAGGATCCATGAGTAATGACGGTCGCTTACGTTGATATCTGCAGAGACAGAAATTCATTGTTTTAAACGGTTCACTCTCAATGACGTGGAAATGTAAAGGTTCGAGTCTTTTCCATACCCACTGTATTTCATGCGCTACCAAAATAGATGTTTCTTATCTATTATTAGTCTTATACTCTGTATAGAACCTGATGAGGTGTGTTATTATGTGTGTTTATTTATCAAATACTACTCATGTGTCATTTCAGTGCGTATCATTTTCTAACACCCATGATGTCATTTCATTGTGTTTCACGTGTCTTCTCTTACATAAATCACATGACTGTGTGTGACGTTTCCATCAGTGAGCTGTACAACAAAAACACCTGAACAAGGTTCATCACTCACTCACCTGCGGGCGCTGACGTTTTATCTGATCTCACTTCAGCTTTGTATTTAGAGGAAAAAGAAATCAAAATAACTTTAAAACACAGAATACAATACATTTATATTTATGTGATTCTTTTACAAGTTACATTAATGTTTAGATATTTTTTGTCATCATGCAGAAATTCACATGCAAACTGTATTTAATTTACTCATAAAGCAGAAAAGCAACAGGACGTAATCAATAAGGTCAGACATTCACTCACCCGCGGGAGCGAACTTTTGATCTGAATCTACTTCAGCTTTGTCTATAGAGGGGAAAATAATCATTTTTCAACATTGTTGTTTTATACATGATTATGTTGTTTTGACCTGATTACAATACAATTATATTCATATTATTTTACATGATTTATTTCTTTTCCTGTTTTTTTTTTTTTTTTCACTCATGTACAGTAATCTCATGTGAATTGTGTGTAAATTACTTACTGTATAAAGGATTTCCTTTCCTTGGCCCACTATTACTGCTACTGATAAAACGGTTGTATAACTACATCTTTTTCTTGCATTTAACAATAATAAAAAGATATTAAAATGTGTGTGGGGGAGACGATCATTTGATATTCTCACATAAAAGTAAAACCTTCCTGCTCGTGCATGTAAACTGTAGCACTGTGTGCAGGAGCTCCGTCTTGATGTAAACCTACATCTCGACCTTTGTTGTTGTTTTTTTTTCTGTATATAAAGGCGATTTTAACGCATCATTATATTTTTTTCCAGCTTTGATATCTGACGTGCAGTGATTGTATATTTAGTCAATATTGTAAACAGTATGATTGACTTACTGACTGAGAGTGAAACCCTGCAGATTTCTTTCCGTTTGTTAGTGTTCGTTCTGTCCAACCGTCCCAGCACAAAGCTTCTGTAGTCACCAACATCTGTGAGTCTGACGTCCTTCAGCACCAGGGAAAAGTTTCCATTGCGCAGCTCGTCCTCAGGGACGTCCACACGACCCTCATATCCTTCACCATCAGCCGTACCGTCGCTGCTTCTCTCAAACACATCCTCACCATCGGTGCGCCAGAGAACATGTGGTGTTTGGGTGAAAACGTTGTTCAGCTTACAGGGCAGGACGACTGTGGAACCCACTGGAGCTGATACAGTAGTGTGAGGAACTGCACGGAGGGAGTCTGTGGAGGGAAACATTGTGATGTGCGTGATTTATGCTCTAGAATATGTTTTTATTTGCAGCATATTGATGTTCTGTTGGTTTTGTAGATCCTGGTCACTCACCCACACAGGCAGCGGCACATAGGATGCAAATATACAGGAGGGTCATGACGTCTGTGAGGCTTCTGTGGAGCGGTTTAAGATTTCCTGAAACAAACAAACAAACTAAATCAAGTGATTAAAAAATAAACCACAGCATAAAACACACACTGGCTACAACAGAACTGAACATAAAACACCAACGTTGTCATCCAAGTGCTCCCTCACACACAGTCTAAAGATGATTCTGTGATTCACAATTGAGATGGTTGCAATACATTGCATTTTAATTAGATCTACTCAATTATTTCACTCATTGTCACTTACAGTAGGATTACCGCTGCATTAACTTCTGATTTTTATTACATTTACTCAATTTTATACGTCATTGTACTAAATGTAATTATTAAGGTCTACTTAATGTTTTTTTTACTGACTTTTACTCAATTCATGAAGTATATTTATATAATTTTGCAACTTTTATACCGATACACTGTAAACCCGATTAAGTTGGCAAAACTCAAAATATTTGAGGTAATCAGTTACATCAATTTTTTTAAGTAATGATGTTTCCAATTTTAAGTAAACAGAACTACCAGTTTTTGTTATCAGATTTTGTTGACATTAAAAATAAATTCTTGCACACAGTCCGGCCCAGGGATCAAATCCAGGCCTTCTGCATGCCAGGCGAAACACTTTCCACTGTGCCACAAGTGCTCTATAGATATTGACAGTTACTGTCACCATTACATGAAGTATCAAATTTGTTCAGCTAACTTGAAAAGTGTCATTTCTACAAACTCATAAATACCCAAAGGTTCTGAATACTCAAAAAGGTCTATTAATTTGAGCTAATTGCAATTATTTAAGTTAACGGTACTCAATGTGTTTAACTACTTTGAGCTTTAGGGTTTACAGTGTGCCGATCACCGATTACAGGGTCAACTTGAAGACTTATCATGTAGCATTATTTATTAAACTATATCTAACAACAACAACAATGTAAATTAAGTATTGAAATTAAAAGAAGAGGAAGATCATGAATTGATAATTGTATTTATTGGCAAAAGTAACTTAAAATTAAATTAAATAACAGACAAGTGGGACGCGAGTCGCCCAAAGTTCTGCAAGCATCCGCGAGGACCACCAAAAAAAGATTAAACGTTGAATTTTTTCATCTTTAAAAACTTGTTTAAAAAATTTTTATATTTGACAAACATGTTTAATTTTTCGAGCGGAAACATGGAAACGTAATCACAGCGCCAAAACTCGCTGTGAATCATAATGAACTGTACTTTCGGCCACCGAGAGAAACCGCGCAGGTGAGATAGCGGTATTTTACCGACAGCTGAGTGAGTGGCGGCGCGCGAGTTGCTGAGCTCTCCCGCTCTCTCAAATGTCTGATGAGGTTCGTGGTGTTAAAATGCCTTGGCTGCTTCCCGCCTGGTGGAATTTGCTTGTTACACAGGTTGCCGATTGCTAATGTATTTTCTTTTTCACACAACACGTAGAATTGCCAGACCGGTGGAGCCATTTTATCAGCGCGCAAAAAGAATAAATTGTCTAGCGAGTTTTGCGTCATCTGATCGGCTTTTCTATATCGGCCATTATAGAGACTGTCGATCAAACTTCCCAAAGCTATTATATACACTCAATATTTTTAAGTGTAAAAAAGAAGCACCAACAAAAATTGGGAGTAATTAGGCAATAGTTGACTACTTCCACACACTCTCCCTTAATGACAACAGAACACACAGGGGTTTATAATATTCTGTAGGGAATAACCATCTCCTTAGTTTGGTGGTGTTCAGCTACAAATGATTCACTTTACACCGTCTTCATTTTCCTGTCCATGCTGTGTCATCAGAACACGTGAGCCACCACTGCCTCTAGTGTTTCCATTTATGCACGCAGGCACTGTGCGTGTGTGTGTGTGAAGCTAAAGGAAGAGGAGAGGAGGAATGAGCCCCTCCCCTCTCCTTCTTCTCGTCTTACACAGCAACCCTTCCTCCTCCCTTATTTGACAAAAAGCGCATGCGTGATACATGATACTCGGTACTCGTAATCCAAGACTTGTTTGTTTTCAAGTCAAAATGTATTAAAAAAAAATCTTTGCTCGTGTTGTGGAACACTCGCAAACCGTTACTTTCAATCCAAAGTTCCACTGTATAATAAACATATATGGTTTTACCACCGCACCTCAGGGCGGCAGCATTTGAGTTTGTTGCGTTTGCTGGCTTTTACCGCTGAGTGACGCTATATAACCTTTAGAGCTGCAGTAGTAGTAGCGGATAAAATAAAGTGAAACATTGTAATTAAACGAATTCATAATCAGTGTATTAAAATTACAGTAAAACACTTAAGATTACATCTTATTAGGATCGAATTTAAGCAAAGCAAACACAGCTAACACAGTGAGCCTTTATATTTTATCACGCGTAGCCAGAAAACTCTGGGTGTGCATCAGAAAACGTGGGAGTGCCACAGGTGTTGTCAGATTAATGTGCAAAGACTATATAATAAAACTATATAAAATACATAGCCTTTATTAGACTCTACTTTTATTTAAGTGCACTCACAATGACGACAAAACCTTACGATTTTGTAAAATAATGAAAGCAAACAAGGACACAGGGCCTAAGTATACGTATACGTGAAAAAAGTCGTATACTTGTAGAAAGCGAAATAAATGACACAATGCGACTGATTTTTTTGGCCCTGTCGTTTTGCTGCGGCGGTAATAGGCATCCCCCTTGACTACCTACTGTATATATTGTACTGTTTATACATGTTACACTGTTACTGTGTTGATTTACTACAGTATGCATATTATAAGTGTTCAATCCTCATTCACCACCAATTCCGTTGTGCGGAAATAATACTCAACATGAATACTCCACCTCCGTTGAGAAACGCATTTTCAACAACAATTGCACGATACACCTTCCTTTTCACTACTTGAGGCACACGTGCCTGGAGCGTCGTCCTGTTGACAAATGCACATCCGAGATGTGCGAGTCTCAGTACTGTATATTTTGGCACATAATGTATATACAGACACAAACACAGTACCAGGCAAACTCCAAACACCGTTCTAACTCCACGGTCGTTCCTGATGTTTATTTCTCTCTACACTGTAAAACGATACTGAAGGCGTTTATACAAAACACACAATAAACAGTTGATATTGAGATGTACATCTGCTCCTTCTGCTCTGTAAAGCTTCATAACGGCTCTAATCTGAGGGGCTGGTTGAGGTTAATTGGTGATTTCTGAGGCTGGTGACTCTAAATGAGCTTCTCCTCTGCAGCAGTAAGTTTTGGTCTCGCTTTCCTGGGAAGGTCTTCATGAGAGACAGTTTCATCATGGAGCTTGATGGGGTTTACAAACGCACTCGACACAATACTGTTCTTGTAGGAACCGATCCAGAGCAACTTTGCTGTTAGGAGTGCGGGCATTTATATTCATTACAGTTCCGGGGAGCAGAATGTTTACAATCTCTATGCAGGCCTACAGATGTGTGGAAAAGGAGACTATAAATGTAAAAAACAAAACTGACTGTCACGTTCCTGTTTCTTCTCCCTGAAGGCCAACACAGAGAGAATGAGGGATGAGGAGGCGTGTACTCTCACAAGCCATGCGGACTGAGAACATGGACAACACCAAGAACTAACTGACTGCACCCGCTCACACAGGCCACAAGCATGACAGGAGCTTGCAAAAAAAAGAAATAATAATAAATAAATAAATAAATAAATAGATACATGACCTCACTTTTGCTGTTGCTACAGGTGTTTTTCATGGTCTTGTTATATTATTTTATATGTTTCAGCTGCATGACTTAAAGATTTTGCCATCAAATTTAAAAACATATTGAGGTATGTAACATTCCTAACACTCAGCGTCACGTACATTAAGATGTCAGATCAGTCTTCGGGGTTGTCCTTAGCTTTAATTCTCACCCCAGCGGATATTAACGTGTGACTCAGTGTCGTGTGTGAACATGCTAAAACAGCACCATTTACTGGACACGCTTTTCCAGTGAAATGTGAAATGAACAGATCAGTTTATAATTAAAGGCTGAGAATGTAAGGATCACGAACATGCAGGGTGTTGAGCAGTGAAGGTATAATTCATTCCGTTTATAATATTACTTCTAATATTCTGTAAGCCAAAGAATGAACCTCTCTCTCTCTCTCTCAGTCAGAGATAAAGAGAATTGCGCAAGAATCAAAATCTCTTCAGTGACGTAAAACACAGCGCTCGTGCTGCACCTACAGTAGTTCAGGTACAGTGCTTTCCCCCCCCCCCCCATGTGAGCTGATGATGGATGTGTAAAAGCTTACTACTGTTCAGAGCTTAAAAGGACTAGTGCAGGGTTTCTCAAAGTCTGGACTCCAAAGATTACGTGAGTGATCACAAAATGAATGAATCATGTGTACAACAGATTAAATTTTGGTTTCATTTTCCTCTAAAGGGAAAGCTGAAGAGAGTAAAAAAATAATAATAATCAGGTTTAAATCAGTGGTAAGGGGTTTTGGCAGACTGGTCCCAGGTTCAGACTCCAGCACCGCCAAGTTGGCACCATTAGAACCCTGGACAAGTACGTTAACCCTCAGCTGCTCAGACGTTTCATGAGATAAATGAGGAAAAAAAGTCACTCTGAATACGGGCATCTGCCAAACGCCGTACATGTAATGTAAACGTATTGAGTTTGTTATAGCATGAAAATCACACAATGAAGATTTTTCCAAAACATCTGTAAACGTTGTAATATTAAAAGGTTCGAGTTGTTTATATGTCCATAAGCAACAATTTTAAGTCAAACAGTGGCAGTGTTTCCAGATTGATCGCATTTTATATCAGACCTTTTTTTAAAATGAAAAAGTATGCTGCTTGTAAGTTACAGCCAAGTTTAATTAAAAATGTTTAATTAATTAATTAATTAATTAATTAATTAATTAATTAATTAATGTAATTCACTCATTTTATTTAATTTATCTTTAACCTTGAATAGAAACTCAATTCCATAACATTTTTATTTTGACGGTGGTCTTGTAAATTTGTCTGAAAGAGTAATCAGTTCATGACCATTAAGTATAAAGTATGTGAACCCCTGGTCTAGTGGTCACATCCCCCTGCGCGCGCGCTCCCCTACAGAAGCGCGAGAAAGCGCGCGAGAGAGAGAGAGAGAGAGCGCGCGCGCGCACTTACAGAGTTAAAGGCGATGCGAGTCCGTGGATCCTCCGAGTCTCCACACGCGGTCAGGCTGACACACACACACACACACACACACACGCGGCTATTAAGGCAAGGAAGTCCAATCGAGGTGACAATTCAGAGGATTAAACAGCCTCGCTAGCGGTCACGTGATCGGTATACTGAGGGGAAAAGAAACGCGGAAATCAGAAAGTGAAACGATTCCCCAAAACACGACAAGGACGAGATTGAAGACACAAAGCGGCGCTGCGATCAAAATAAAGAGTTTTCAGGAGAGGATACTGAGCGCGGCGAAGTTCCTTTGAAGTTGAAAGTCGACGTTCAAAAGCGCCCCGGACTCACGTGCTCACGTTTTCTTTCTTTCCTTTTTTTTTTTTCAAGTGTTTGTTAAAGCCAGAAGGTTGGAATGTTAAAAAAAAAAATGTGGCGTGTCTGTGATAAGTTTTTTTTCCCTACATAATTAAACAATTTAATGAACATTTTTTCAAGAATGGTGATTTCATAGTTTTTGCCAGGGGTTGTATTAAATAACTAGCTGTAGTACTTGTCATTGGCAGATAAAGGGTTTGTTGAAATAGTGAACCCTTGTATGGTATTCAGGTCAAATTTACCTGTTTTGAATTTTTACAAGAAGAAAAATGGTGTTTGTATTTTTTCTTCTAACTAAACCTCAATGGCTTTAGCTTATTTTTTAAAATAAACATGTACAATTATAAAAAAAAGTAATTGAGCGTTCTACTATACCATACACATTTACATCCTTCATACTGTGGTCGGTCATCAGGTCAGTTTGACCCGCATACACAGAGGTGTATACATACACACACACACACACACACACACACACAAAATGTTCAATTTTTATGATATAAGCGAAACAGAGCTGTTTGCTCCCACTTCCCCATACTCTTTACCCTCTGTCATGTGTCCAACTACAAACCACTTTGTGGCAGAGAGAGCAGAGAGTGGGTGACTGATCATCCAGCAGCCTCACAGCCTGTGGAAAGAGCCCGTGGGACAGTCTGGTGGTTCTGGCACAGTGCCTGTTGTTTCACATCAAGAGTCCATACATCAGCACATTCTTATAGCATAACAGTAAAAGTTGTTTAGAATGTTATCCCATAAAGGGCCAGTCTGTTCCTCCAACTGTTATTTGTGGCCAACACTGCCTTGGTATCTAACATACAAAAAGAAAAAAAAGTGCTGATTATGAGCACTCTACACAGGGATGGAACGATAGTTAGCCGGGAGGACTGTAAGCCAGAGGTCATACTTGACTACAACACCACCAAAGGAGGGGTAGACAACCTAGACTAGCTGCTGAAGAACACTCTGATGGCTACTAGTGATCCTTTACAACATTCTTGATGTCTCAGGGTAAAATGCATTTACAATCAGGGTGGAAATCAACTCAGGCTGGAGCCAAAGATATCATTTTGCTCCAAGCTACAGTAAGTATAATTTATGACACCCAAGTTTTTGAGTATAGTGGAGTTTTAACATCAGTTATTACCTTATGACAATCACACTTCCATTGTTAATTGTGTTTATAGTAGAGACTGATTACAATCATTAAAACATCCATGTTTTCTCTGGTGTTTGAAATTGAGATAAAGAAGATATATGTTAATGGTTCTTAAATAAAGTTTTACAGTATTTTAGGATTGTCTTAAAACCCCCAAATATTTCCTGGGACAATTTGACTTAAGGGATACCAGAGGTCTCAAAAGTAAGGACAATACAAGCAAAAGATAAACTGATCAGCTTTAGTGTAATAGGTGATATCATTATTATTTCAGATTGAAGCCCATGTACATGGGATGAACCTTTTTTATTTTTAACTGTAATTTCAAATTTTTGCTTACTTTCACAACATTATATGAGATTGGTTTCCATTGGATTGGTGGTTACACCAATCCAGTGTCGGAAATTTTACTGTTATTTCATTCTTCACAATAAATGGGAATAAGAGGATATAGACAAGTTTATGTTCAACGCTTGCATGGTCACACGAAGTTGTACTTATTTCATCGTCAACCAAATACTCTATAACCAATCACTCCCTGTTCGGTAATCGGAGAGAGAATCACAGATGAGAAATGGAAAAAGTCGATCAGATAAAGATGAAGTTTTGTCTTAAAACGACTCCGGCGTGTTAAAATTCACTTATACCACTTCAGCGCTGTTATTTCAGCCAAAGTGAAAATATGAACTGATCCCAGTCAAAATATTCACTTTATCTTTTCTAATTACTATCTACTGGTGCAGGTGTTTGTTTAGATTGAGACAGTAGCGCATTAGTAGATTATTTTTAAGTAGATTATTAAATCCCACACATAACTGTACACATATACTCCAAGTATCCTCATATAGACGATGAGCGAGTGAGTTTTCTCTGTAATGGATTATAAATCACATTTATTTTCTAATGCATCACTATTACATACGTGGTAAGTATTCCCTGACAATTGTTAATTTTTTTTTTTTAAAGCTTGCTGTTCTACAATTTATGTGGTGTATAATAACTGTAGTAGCTACAGAGTTTATGAAAAACACAAAATCCTTTCTAATCTCTGTAATTTCTTGAAAATTGCATTAAGTTTATGCAAATAGTCAATATTTGTCTTATATTTATCTTTTTCAAGACGTCTGCAACTCTGTCAATCAATTTTTGGTCCACATCCTCACTGATCTCAGCCCATTCTTACATAATCAACACTGTAAAAAAAAAAAAAAACGGTGCGTGAATCCGTTAATTTTTACGGTAAAAAACTGGCAGCTGTGGTTACCAGAATTTATAACATAACATGCTTGCTACATAAGTGTTGTCATCGTTTTTTTTTTTTTTTTTTACAGTGAATGCTTGGAGTTTGGCAGAATTCGTGGACTTTTATTTTTCTACCTGACTCTTAAAGACTTACCACAAGTTCTCAATGGGACTAAGGTCTAGAGAGTTTCCTGTCTGTGGATCCAAAATTCCCATGTTTTGTTCCTGAGTCACTTAGTTTTCACTTTTTTCATTATTAAGAGGAGCTCCATCGTGCTGTTCTTGGATGGTTGGGAGCAGTTACTCTCTGGGGATGTTTTTGTACCATTCTTTATTCATGGCTGTGTTCTTGGGCAGAATTGTGAGGGGCTTGCTCTCTCAGCTGAGAAGCAACTGCACACATGAATGGTATCAGGATCCTTCACTGTTGGCATGACACAAGACTGACTGTAGCTCACCTTTTCTTCTCCGGCCAAGTTTTTTCCCGATTTCCCAAAACAATCAAAAATGGGATTCATCAGTGACTTTACCCCAGTTGTCAGCAGTCCAATCCCTGTACCTTTTTCAGAATATCGGTCTGTCCCTGATGTTTGCTTGAGAGAAGTGGCTTCTTTGCTGCTCTTCTTGAAATGTGCGCTACCACCAGTCCTGTGTAATGCCAACAGTAAAGCACCCTGAGATCTTTTATTTATACCTTAGTACATCATAGTAACATCTGACATAAAGATCTAAAATGACACTGAAGTGGCAGACTTTGTGAAAATGTTTATTTGTGTAATTCTCAAAAACTTCGGCTGTAATTTTCTGCAACCCTTACAAATTCATTAAATTCACGTCCTCCAGCAGGTGGCAGCAGAGTGACACTGTACCTGTCCTGTACTCCTGTATTACGGTAATCTGCACCAGTAATGTAAAGTATAAACCACATCAGTTCTTACATTTTATTGAAATAAATCTTTATATTAAACAGAGCAATAATGTGCTTTTGAGTTACAGAACAGGAAATTGTTGGTTACAACATTTTATAGCTCACACACACTGAGTAGTAACCGATCAGTCATGTTTTGATCAGATCACAGCAGGTTCTCTACTGAGTGTGATCCTTGTACTGAGAAATGTTTTCTGGGCCGTCTGGAGACACGTGTGTAGGTCACACAGGTCACATCCGATGGCTGAACCTCGGCTTCCTGCAGAGAGAAATGTGTGTCAGTGTGAAATAAGGCAAGTTTTTATTTTCTTTATTAGTAACATGATCTCAGCTTGGATTTTCTCAAAGCTACATTTGATCACTGATGTTCCTGTCACCTTCTCATTTGAGTTCCCGAGGGAAGAACACTTGTCTGGGAAAATGAAATAAAGGAAAAGAAGAAAAAAATCCACATTATTCATCCACGTGTCAAACAGAAAGCTGTAACATTTTTAATGAATAGCTAGTGTTTTCATTACACACAGTCATTCTACAGTAGTGCAAAAGAGCTGCTACATGATCTGGTACACAAGAAACAGCAATAAATAAAGGTGTGTGTGTGTGTGTGTGTGTGTATGCGTGTGAAAGGGTGAAGTGTGTGAATGTTGGTCTTTAAGCTGTAAGTTCTCACCCTGTAGCGTGTGTGTAGAAGAGGAGCAGATGATGCTGACTGAAACAAGGAGCGAGCACACACAGGACAGGATTATAATAATAACAGAGTGTGTGTGAGGGTCAGACTGCTGTGTGTGTGAACCATTAGTCTCTTTAATGTGAGAACCTGAAACACACAGAGGAGCACAGAGATATCAGAAAGAATTAAGGGAAGAAAGTATTCCAGATGTTCTTTAATAATTGTAATTTAGTGTCAGAACATCAGACTGATACTGACACACTGTGCAACAATAAACATCAACAACACAATAATAACAAGAATTTTCTTTTCTTTTCAGCGGTGTCAGCTCATCGCACCTGTACTATTATCTATAGTATTATGATTTCTCTTCAGGAAAAAGAAAAAAACCTGTTTGAAAACGATAAAATTGTATGCAAATCTACAAACTAAGTAAAGTATCAAAAAAATACAATCACGTTACTGACCTGTAGTAAAGTCGAGTCTGATGTGTTTCCCAAACTGAGTGTGTGTCGTGTCATTTCGACCTCCACAGAAATAAAACCCCAGATCTGTCTCTCTAACTCCAATAATCACTAAACTGACTGAACTGTTACTTTCTGTTACATCAAAGTGACTCTCATCTACATTATAATCAACATAAAAGTGTTTATACAGTCTTCCTTGTCTGGCCGATATAATCTGCCTCACGCCTGCTGAGTTCATCTGATACCACGATATCTCTGAATACTGAGTGATGTTACAGAGCAGAGTGATGTTCTCTCCAGGATCAACAGATCTGAGATCAGCTGAAATGATCTGAAGGAGACTCAGACTGATGAGACCTGAAAGAACAACATCACATTAAGACATCAGATTCATCACCGCTCTGGAAAACCTCACACACAGCATATATACAGATATCTATATAAATCTATAAACTCACCAAACAGCAACTGTAGAGTAAACAGGAGCTCAGCCATTTCTCACACACTTTCTACACATGAATAAAAGTCCTCTCTGTCTCTGGTGTCCCCACAAACTGCTTTACCACAGAACCGGACTTCCTGTCCAACAGCCTGCGTTTAATAAACAGTTAAACTCGCTGGTTTACATTTTTACATTTAGGCTTTTTGGAGAATCTCTTATACAGAGCGACTTACAGAGTCTGCTTTTCTTCGTGGTAAATTTTGTAAAATAAAACTTGAAACATGATTAGACTCCTTTTGTTTTCTGTTGTATTTTCTGTTATTTTGAACTTCATTTCCCAGAATGCACCTCGGTCAGGTGATGGAGCGCTCACCTGAACCGAGGGTGCTCATTAGTTTCATTATAAATGTTCCTGAGTTCTACCATCTGGGTCTTGCCTCTGGTCTATTTGGTTTGCTGGTTCAGTTAAGTGGCTTATTGCCTACGTTTCCATTGATCTCCTAGCTCTTTGTTATCCCCTAGCCAGTGTTTAGTTTGTCTCCTGTTTAGTCTGTCATGTTTGATTTGCCTCCTGTTTAAGTTCATGTTCTGTTGCCATTGTTTCCCATTGTTTTGTGTTCATTAAAAGACTTACAAGCACGTCACCTCTGCAAATATGCCTCTCCTTCAACCCATGCACAGTTGAAGACAATGAAGAATTAGAATTTACATCTGCTGTTATTTTACTTAGCCCATATCCACATCCATCAAATACCTTTAAGATGTAGTTTAATGTAATAAGATCAGACACTTACGTTAAGAAGCTGAGGTCAGTAACCACTGAAGACATTCAGTGGAAAAAAGACACTGTGGGTTTTTATCTCATGCACTGCGTGTGGTTTTTTCACCACCAGCAGCAGGGGCAGAAAACCAACAGCTTCTTGTCACGTTTCACTTTAGTGCTTTACCATCAAAAACATGCCTTACATAGCACCAGAGAGACATCACAATTTATATTCAACAATAAGAAAGAGACTGGAGGGGGAAAATGGCATCTATGGGAGAGTTCGAACACCAACAGCCACTGCTGACCAAAAAGAACACAGAGGCTTCACATTTGCCAGAAAGTGTCTTGACTATCCCCAAGACATTAGGACAAATATTCTATAGAGTGATGAGACAAAAAAGTTACGACTAAAACAAAAAAGATCCTCATACCAACAATTAAACGTTGTGGTGGTGATATGATCGTCTGGGATGGCTCTGCAAATTCTGGACCTGGATGATTTGCCTTAATTAATGGAACCATAAATTCTGTCCTGTGCTCTACCAGAAAGTTTTTAAGTCAAATGTCTCGCCATCGATTCGTAACCTCAAGCTCAAGGTCAACTTGGTTATGCAGCAGGACAATGATCTGAAACACACCAGCAAATCCACCTCTAAATGGCTAAAAAAGATTTAAGGTTTTGGAGTGCCGAGGTGCTGTGGAATGACATTAAACCCTTAAACAGGTTAAAGCCTGCAATGTGGCTATATTAAAATAATTCTGCAAAGCAAAGTGGGAAAAAAAAATTCTCCAATGTCTTTCACAGTGATGTGAAAGACTCATTGCCAGTTAATACAAATGCATAATTGCAGTTATTTCCACCAGCATGGCACAGCTAGTTATTAGTTTTAGGGACAATTATCTTTTTCCTTAGGTACAGGTAGGTTCGGGCAGCTTTTTCATTTTAATAAATGAAATAATTTTGTATTTACACAGGTTATATTTGTGTTATCTTAAAATTTGTTTCATGATCTGAATCATTATATGTGACAAATATGCAAAAATAAATAAAATCAGGAAGGGGCAAATACTTTTGAATGGCACTATAGATGTCGATTTTTCCCAACCAATGGTTTCAAGTAAAACCTCATTTTAGGAATACATTTTTTAGGAAGACATTGTGCTAGGGGACAAATTTTGTGGAGCAAATGATGTAATCTCATGCACATTCACATGGACATGTAGCTGTAAGTTGCATTCATCATCGTCATCATTGACCGTTGTCAGTATGTGTCCTATACTGTATAAAGTAGAAGATAGCAACAAGTAAATAAAACTTCTGGCATATTAATCTGGTCAGTTAGCTTAGGGGTTGTAACTCACTTTATAGCTGCTTCGTGTATTAATGAAATTAACAACAGATGCACTAGAGAGGCAACTATGACAGTCCAGGAGTTCAGCAATTCCCTGGTCCAAATCTGGGAGAAGATACCCCAGGACACCATCTGTTGTCTCATTAGGAGCATGTCCCAATGTTGTCAGACATGCATACAAGCACATGGGGCCATACGAATGGGGTACTTTACCATTTTTAGTTGCTGCATCGTTTTTTTTTTTTTTTTTTTTTTTGGGGGTGTCTTTGAATTCATCCCTCTGCAGGGCGGCTTTCCCGGCAGGGATCATGGGCCTTAACGCAGTCATCTGTCTATCTATATCTATATGTATACACACAGGTGAAACTTGAAAAATTTGAATATCGTGCAAAAGTTTATTTATTTCAGTAATGCAACTTAAAAGGTTAAACTACTACTTGAGAGACTCATTACATGCAAAGCAAGATAGTTCAAGCCGTGATCTGTCATAATTGAGATGATTATGGCTTATAGCTCATGAAAACACAAAATCCACAATCTCAAAAATTTGAATATTGCGAAAAGGTTCAATATTCTAGGCTCAAAGTGTCTCACTCTAATCAGCTAATTAAGCCATAACACCTGCAAAGAGTTCCTGAGGCTTTAAATGGTCTCTCAGTCTGGTTCAGTGGGAAGCACAATCATGGGAAAGACATGCAGATTTGTGCAGAAAACCATCACTGACATGCACCATAAGGAGGGAAAGCCTCAAAAGGTAATTGAAAAAGAGGTTGGATGTTCCCAAAGGGCTGTATCAAAGCACATTAATAGAAAGTTATGGGGATGGGAAAATCCTTTGATCAGATCACAGCAGGTTCTCTACTGATTCTGATCCTTTTGAGATGTTGAGATGTGATGAGATTGAGATGTTTTCTGGGCCGTCTGGAGACACGTGTGTAGGTCACACAGGTCACATCCGATGGCTGCATTTCGGTTTCCTGCAGAGAGGAATGTGTGTTAGTGTGAAACAAGGCAAGTTTTTACTTTGCTTTAATAGTGACATGATCTCAGCTTGGATTTTCTCAAAGCTACATTTGATCTCTGATGTTTCTCTTACCTTCTCATTTGTGTTCCCGGGGGAAGAACACTTGTCTGGGAAAATAAAATAAAAAATAAAGGAAAGGGAACAAAGTGGGAAAAATTATTTACCCATGTGTCAAAGATGAGTTTTAACATTTTTTTTTATAATAGTGTTTTCATTACACATAGTTATTCTGCTGTGGTGCATAAGAGCTGCTGCATGACCTGGTACAACAGGAAGTGCAATAAATAAAGGTGTGTGTGTGTGTGTGTGTGTGTGTGTGTGTGTGTGCGCGCACATGTGAAAGGGTGAAGTGTGTAAATGTTGGTCTTTAAGCTGTAAGTTCTCACCCTGTAGCGTGTGTGTAGAAGAGGAGCAGATGATGCTGATTGAAACAAGGAGCGAGCACACACATGACAGGATTATAATAATAACAATCTCAGAGTGTGTGTGAGGGTCAGACTGCTGTGTGTGTGAACCATTAGTCTCTTTAATGTGAGAACCTGAAACACACAGAGGAGCACAGAGATATCAGAAAGAATTGGGAAAGAAAGTATTCCAGATGCTCTTTAATAATTGTAATTTAGTGTTAAACACACAAACTTCAGACTGACGCTGACACACTGGGCAACAATAAACACCACCACAATAATAACAAGAATTTTCTTTTCTCATCAGAGATTTCAGCTCACTGCCTCAGCAATATTATCACTTAGTTTTTAATAAGGATTTATTTTCTGTGTGAATATGCAAAAAAATATGAAAAAAAACAGCATGCAAATTTACAAACAAAAATAAAATACAAAATAAATAAAGTATCAAAAAATAATGTAAATAAAATAATGTTACTGACCTGTAGTAAAGTCGAGTCTGATGTGTTTCCCAAACTGAGTGTGTGTCGTGTCATTTCGACCTCCACAGTAATAAAACCCCAGATCTGTCTCTCTAACTCCAATAATCACTAAACTGACTGAACTGTTACTTTCTGTTACATCAAAGTGACTCTCGTCTACATTATAATCTACATAAGAGCGTTTATACAGTCCCCTTTGTCTGGCTGATATAATCTGGCTCACGCCTGCTGAGTTCATCTGATACCACGATATCTCTGAACACTGGGTGATGTTACAGAGCAGAGTGATGTTCTCTCCAGGATCAACAGATCTGAGATCAGCTGAAATGATCTGAAGGAGACTCAGACTGATGAGACCTGAAAGAACAACATCACATTAAGAGATCAGATTCATCACCGCTCTGGAAAAACTCACACACAGTATATATACAGATATCTATATAAATCTATAAACTCACCAAACAGCAACTGTGGAGTAAACAGGAGCTCAGCCATTTCTCACACACTTTCTACACATGAATAAAAGTCCTCTCTGTCTCTGGTGTCCCCACAACCTGCTTTACCACAGAACCGGACTTCCTGTCCTACAGCCTGTGTTTAATAAACAGTTAAACTCGCTGGTTTACATTTTTACATTTAGGCTTTTTGCAGAATCTCTTATCCAGAGCGACTTACAAAAGTGTTCTAAAGTTTCCATCATCAGACAGATAGATTAGTATTACAGTATACACTGGTTTGAATTATTACTGCTCAGAAATCACACACAAGCTCTTTCTTAACAACAGTCTAAGGCTTAACAACAGTTTATCTAGGCAGTGATAGAATAGATAACAGCGCCTTCTCCGAGCTCCTCCCTCCCGGCTATTCCTTCTTGAGCAATGCCGCGGGTGTCCCGTCGCGGTGGAGGACTGGCTGCGGTTTTCAAATAAAAATTCAGTTGCCGTTTACTCCCATGTAAAATCTACAATAGCTTAGAGCTAGAACTGGTTTTGATTCAGTTTGCATGTCCTGTACTGTGTGCTATTATTTATCATCTACTAAATACAATAAGGACTTTATCTCTGAGTTTTCAAAGTTACTTTCTCAATTAATGCAAAAATATGACAGTTTACTCATTTGTGGAGATTTTAATATTCATGTCTGCTGTCCATCCATAAATGACTTTCAAAGTCTTTTAAACTCCTTTGACCTGACCCAATCAGTAAATGACCCTACACATCAGCATAGCCACACACTGGATCTTGTAATTTCACATCCATCTCAGAAATAATCGATATTTGTATTTCAGACCACTTCCCTGTTATCTTTGAGTTTACTATAGAAACTACTATTTACATTTAGGCATTTGGCAGACGCTCTTATCCAGAGCGACTTACAAAAAGTGCTTTAAAGTTTACATTACTGGATAGATACTTACACTGGGTTAACTAGGTCAATAACTAAGTGCGATTAGTCTAACACAACTGGGAAGAGTTTTTTTGTTTTTTTTTTGCGGGGGGGGGGGGGGGGGGGTTAGTCCTGTAAGTACTGGAGAAATAGATAAGTTTTGAGTCGCCGTTTAAAGATAGTCAAAGTCTCTGCTGTACGAGCATCTAGAGGAAGTTTGTTCCACCACCTAGGTGCCAGAACAGAAAAGAGTTTGTATGAATGCCGCCCTCGATCCCTGAGAGATGGTGGGACGAGGCGAGCAGTGCTGGAGGACCGGAGGGAACGTGGCGCAGTGCGTGGTGTGATTAGAGCAGAGAGGTAAGTGGGTGCTGGGCCATTTTTAGCTTTGTAGGCAAGCATCAGTGTTTTGAATTTGATGCGGGCAGCTACAGGAAGCCAGTGCAAGGAGCGGAGGAGTGGGGTGGTGTGGGAGACCTTGGGAAGGTTGAAAACGAGACGTGCTGCTGCATTCTGGATCAGTTGCAGAGAACGAGTTGTGGACAGAGGCAGGCCAGCCAGGAGTGAGTTGCAGTAGTCCAGTCTTGAAATAACAAGGGACTGAACAAGCACCTGAGTAGCCTGTGAAGAAAGAAATGGGCGGATTCTTCTGATATTGTAAAGAAGAAATCTACAAGAGCGAGTAAGGTTAGCGATGTGAGGGGAAAATGACAGATGATTGTCCATGGTTACCCCAAGATTGCAGGCAGTGGCTGAAGGAGTGATTTGATTGTTCTCCAGGGATATCACAAGATACTGACCTGGGGATGCGTCACCAGGAATGAACAACAGTTCGGTTTTACTCAGACTGAGTTTCAGCTGATGAGCTGCCATCCAGGATGAGATGTCTGCCAGACATGCTGAGATCCGCGTGGAAACCCGAGTGTCAGAGGGAGGAAAGGAGAAAACAAGTTGAGTGTCATCTGCATAACAATGGTATGAAGATCCATGCGATAATATGACCTTACCAAGAGACCGGGTATAGAGGGAGAACAGAAGAGGATCAAGTACTGAGCCCTGCGGAACACCAGTAGAGAGTCTACATGGGGCAGATGTAGATCCCCTCCATGTCACCTCATATGACCTATCTTCTAAGTAAGAAGCAAACCATTGCCACACTGTTCCACAAATACCAAGGCTTGTGAGAATAGATAATAGGATCTTGTGGTTCACTGTGTCAAATGCAGCTGACAGGTCCAGGAGGATCAGGACAGATGACAGTTTAGCAGATCTAGCAGCATGGAGCTTCTCAGTGACTGACAGAAGGGCAGTCTCTGTGGAATGTGCCACCTTGAATCCAAATTGGTTGGGATCATTAAGGTTGTTCTGTGAGAGATAAAGAGACATTTGGTTATAAACAGTTCTTTCAAGAATTTTGGAAATAAAAGAGAGAAGTGATACCGGACGATAGTTGTAAACTTCTGATGGGTCCAGGCAGGGTTTCTTGAGGATGGGAATAACCCTTGCTTTCTTAAAAGCAGCAGGAACATGACCAGATGATATGGAATGGTTGATGATGGTTGTGGTGAAGGGAAGGAGGTCTCGTGAGATGGCCTGGAGAATTGTGGAAGGGATTGGGTCTAAAGAACAGGTAGTGGGGTTAGATGACGAGATGATCTGCTAAATCTCATCAGATGACAGGTTGGAGAATTCTGCTAAGGGAGGGAAGGGAAGTTCCTGAGGTTCTACTGTAGGAGTTTGGTTGGGAGCGAAGGACTGGCAGATTGCTGCAATTTTCCCATCATAGAATGTGGCAAAATCGTCAGCAGTCAGAGAGGAAGGGGCAGGAGGAGTCGGTGGGTTGAGTAGTGAGGAGAAGATGTTATGGAGTTTGCCAGGATCATGTGCAGAGGCTTCCAGCTTTTCTCTGTAGAATGCAGTTTTGGCAGAAGTCACGTCACATGAGAATTTGGACAGAATAGTCTGGTAAGAGACAAGATCGGCAATCATGGCAGCACTGCAGACAAGCCGAGCGCAGGTGGAAGAAGGACAAATTACAAGTATCACTGGGTATACTGCGTGACAGTCTTTCTGATTATCAAAATTCTGTTAAAGAAGCTAAATGTGTGTACCTGTCAAATGTAATTTCCACCAACTGTAATCGTCCTAGGGTGTTATTCAATACAATTCAGTCAGTTACAAATCTATTGTGCAATGTTCCAAAACATGTATCAAGGTCATTTTGTGATGAATTTCTTAATCATTTTGTTGATAAGATAAGCCTCTGTTAGGCAGAATATTAACACTACTTCTAAAGGTCTTGATGTATATTCTTCTTCTTCTACGTCCTCATCTGTGTTTAACAGGTTTATGTCAGTGTCCCTATCTTTTCTATCTAAAGTGGTCCAGCAGTTATCCCCAACTAACTGTCCTCTGGACATTATTCCATCTAGGGTGTTGAAGCAGGTTTTTAACACAGTGGGTCCATGTCCCCTCTCTTTTATTAACAGTTGTCTTAGTTCAGAGTTTGTCCCAGATGTCTTCAAGCACGCTGTGGTCAGGCCCCTTCTCAAGAAATCCAATCTTGATCCTGCAGTATTGTCTAGTTTTAGACCAGTATCTCATCTATCCTTTTTATCTAAGGTTTTAGAAAAAGTCGTCTCTATCCAGTTACAGTCTCTTCTAGAAAAAAATCATATTCTAGAGAAATTTCAATCTGGCTTTAGAACACACCACAGCACTGAATCTGCTCTCTTAAAGGTACAGAATTATATTCTCCTATCCCTTGACTCCAAAAAAACTGTGCTGGCACAAGAAGTTGCCCTTCAAGGTCATTTCAAGAAACATCCTGACAGGTTATTGTAATTCCTTATCTGGACAAGATTCAGGAGTCTTGGACAGAAGTCTTGTCCCTTGTCACTCTCAGGTGTTGTAGATGAGTTTGATTTGCAGTTTCTATGCACATTATGTATTTTTAAACAATGTTTTATTTTATTTTATTTCATGCAACTAATGTGTCTCATAAATGTAAAACAAAAAGTATGTAAATACAAACTGATCTGATTCCTTAACAAATAATCAGTTGTAATTCATCAACTTTTTTTTCTATAGCAGATATATACCTGGCCTGGACTGTTTTAAGTAAACTAACTAATAACTTTTAGCGAAGCTGCAAATGATGGCATCCAACCTGAAAGAATAAAAATCATCAGTGACTAGCTACCCTGATCATTCATAATATCCAAGAACAGCCTAGAGCCATCAAAGCCTCATCACCACTAGACATCTGAAGGTATGTGGTATTTGGTACCAAGTAGCCAATTGCAGATTTTTTAAGTCAAAGAATCTCTGCCATCAGGGAACACCATCCACATGAATATTAGGACCCAAGGTTTCTCAGCAGATACTTTCCCAGAGCATCATCACAGCCTCCGCTCACTGGTCTTCATCCCATCGTTCATCTTGGTGCCATCTCTTCCCTGGAAAAAATCCATCCACACAATGTAAAGGAAACTGTGATAGATTACACCGGGCAAAATACTTCCATTGTTCAGTGGTCCAGGTCTGATGCTCATGTGCCCATTGTAGGAGCTTTTAGTGGTGGAGACAGAACAGCATGGACACCCTGACTGGTCTGCAGTTACGCAGTCCCATACACAACAAACTACAATGCACTGTGTGTTTGGACTCCTTTCTAACACACACAGCCTTAACTTTTCAGCAATTTGAGTTACAGTAGCTCTTCTATAGGATCGGACTACACATGCCAGCCTTTGTCTGGTCACCTATGACCCTGTTTCTAGTTCACAAGTTTTGTTTGCTTGGACCATGTTTGGTAGGTCCTGACCACTGCAGTTAGGGAAGAACCCACAAGGCGCTCAGACCCACTCATCTAGCCATCACAATCTGGCCCATGTCAAAGTTGCCGAAATCCATACCTTTGCCCATTTCTTTCTGCTTCTAACCATTCAACTTCAGGGACATGGATGTTCTCCCTGGATGACTGCACAGGTGCATGAACTGCTGAAGGCCAAAAACTCTACCAGCAGTCTTGTAAACACATCAAAGAGGCAAAGTATACATGTACCCAGACAATCCACAGCCAATTCTAGGACAGCAGTGACACATGGCACATGGGGAAGACATCAAAAGTTAGTGGCAGAAATATTTTACTTGCAGATACACTGATGAATAAGTTTTATGCTCAGTTTAAGGTGCAAGCATGCTGAAAAGAGTGTTCAAAGGATGTGCATATGAGAACAACTGTTAGCTGGTCTGCACATCCTTTGATAGCGAGCTAGAGCTTTAATTTTTGTCAATTATATCCATATTTTTTAGTATTGCAAAGTGACAAAGTCCATTGTTAAATGGGTGCTCAAAGGATGCGCAGACCAGCTACCACGTACAAATTAGCCAAAATGATCTATTATGTGATTGTGTGCATGCCTAACTCCTCTCTCTCTCTCTCTCTCTCTCCACAATGCAATTCAGTTTATTACAAATTAAACTGAAGTGTCCTGAATAGAATATTATTTTAACTGATTGCATACAATCCAGAGAAAATGCTATATGTCTGTGAAAATAAATACACCATATTCACAATATTATGAAATATCTATGGTTTATGTGGAAGTATTTAATTGTGACAAAGTTTGAAATGTGCTTTTCCCCACAGTCCCTTTGCTTTAACACATTTCTTTCACAAAGTTGATAGTTCACCAATATCATTTCAGTTCATGATAATGTGTTGGATAGCTCTAAACCCAATTTCAGCAATTGATTCTTTATTGAAATTCTTAGCTTAAAATAATTTCCAGCAGTGTCTCTTTTGGCCAGGTAACGTAGTATAGGTTTCATTTGTTAGGCAGAGTTATGTATTTAAAGTCATGCGCTGCACTGCAGATCATTGCACACAGGCCATATAAATCTGTTTTAGCAGAGACTATCTTTGCCATCTGAGAGCATCTTCCCCTGAATTCTAAGAACTCATGAAAGTCATGCTCATTTACTCTTTCTATTTCATATGAGAGGGAATAGACACTGCATAGCCTTGGTGATTGTTTTCATTTGTGTGGGTTGTTAAACAGAAAAAACAAGAAGAGATGCCAGTACTTATGTCTGCTTTTCCTTGTGTAAAATTTTGTAAAATTAAACTTGAAACATTATTTAGAATTTACATCTGCTGTCATTTTACTTAGCCAATATCTACTTAGCTTAGTACATCCATCACATACCTTTTCAATGTAATAAAATCAGACACTTGAGTTGGGAAAAAGAGTCCAGTAACCACTGAAGATATTTAGTGAAAAATGTGTGTGGTCTTTATAACCAGTAGAGGCAGAAAACCAACAGTTTCCTCTCATATTTCACTTTAGTGCTTTATAGTGGAAGCGTGGGGACGAACAGTGAAGACGTAGAACATTCAACGAGTACGGAACAGGAGATGAGATGTAGGGCCCCCCGGACCATGGCGCCTACAACTTGGTGCGCATCAGAAAGGGTGATGAGTGGAAGACGGCCTTCATCATACCTACTAGACATTATGAGAGCCTGGTCATTCCATTTGGACTTTGCAATGCACCTGCAGTTTTTCAACAGTTCATTAACGACGTCCTGAGAGACATGCTAGGTAGATGGGTCTTCGTCTACCTGGACGATATTCTCATCTACTCCCGCTCCGTCAACGAACACATCCAGCATGTCAGAGCGGTACTTAAGAGATTGCTCGCCCATCAATTGTACTGTAAGTTGGAGAAGTGCGCTTTTCACAAGCGCTCCACCACGTTCCTGGGTTTTGTCATCTCGCCCCAGGGTGTGGCCATGGACCCGTAGAAGCTAGAAGTTGTGCGTCATTGGCCCCTACCCAAGACACTTAAGCAACTTCAAAGGTTTCTCGGGTTTGCAAATTTCTATCGTCGCTTTATCCGGGACTACAGTACAGTTGCAGCTCCCTTAACCGCCCTGACCCGAACATCTTCTCATCACTTTCACCTTAACTCTGCTGTCATCTGTGCATTTCATAAACTCCGCCACCGATTCACCACAGCTCCGATTCTCCTTCACCCCGACACCACCAAACCGTTCGTTGTGGAGGTGGACGCTTCGGACGTGGGCACCGGGGCGGTTCTCTCCCAGCGAGGTCCAGATCAGAAGCTACACCCTTGTAGCTTCTTCTCCAAAAAATTTGATCCCACTCAGCAGCGAATATAAATTATAATTTATTTATATATTATATATAATAAACTCACCAAACAGCAACTGTGGAGTAAACAGGGGTTCAGCCATTTCTCACACACTTTCTACACATGAATGAAAGTCCTCTCTGTCTCTGGTGTCCCCACAACCTGCTTTACCACAGAACCAGACTTTCTCTCCTACAGCCTCTGTTTAATAAACAGTTAAACTCACTGGTTTATATTTTTACATTTAAGCTTTTTGCAGAATCTCTTATACAGAGCGACTTACAAAAGTGCTCTAAAGTTTCCATCATCAGACAGATAGATTAGTATTACAGTATACACTGATTACATTTATTACTGCTCAGAAATCACGCACAGGCTCAATAACAGTTTATCTAGGCAGTGATAGAATTCAGTAAAGAGAGTTGAATTCATTTTCAGTTACTACAGTTACATGTGTAGAATGGGAGTGGATTTAAACTGGTCTCCCAGAACTGGGACTTGGGTGGAAACTTCCTGACAGGTTATTGTAACTCCTTATCTGGACAGGAGACAGGAGTCTTGTCCCTTGTCACTGTCAGGTGTTGTAGAAGAGTTTCTGATTTGCAGTTTCTATGCATGTTATTTATTTTCATGCAACGTTTTATTTTATTTTATTTCATGCAACTAATGTCTCTCATGGATGTAAAACAATAGTAATGTAAATACAAACTGATCTGATTCCATAACAAATAATCAGTTGGAAGTCATCAACTTTTTTTTTCTATAGCAGATAAAAACCTGGCCTGGACTGTTTTGAGCACAATAACATAGATTTTTAGTGAAGCTGCAGATGATGGCATCCAACCTGGAAGAATAAAAATTATCAGTGACTAGCTACCCTGATTATCCATAATATCCAAGAACAGCCCAGAGCCATCAAAGCCTGGTCACCACTAGACATCTGAAGGTATATGTGGAGTCTGCTTTTCTTCATGGTAAATTTTGTAAAATGTATGTTTAATGTAATAATGTAATACGATCAGACACTTAAGCTAAGAAGCTGAGGTCAGTAACCACTAAAGATATTTAGTGGAAAAAAGACGCTGTGGGTTTTTGTCGTGTGCACTGCATTTGGTTATTTACCACTAGCAGCAGAGGCAGAAAACCAACAGCTTCTTCTCATGTTTCACTTCAGTGCTTTACCCTTAAAAACATGCCTTATAGAACCAGAGAAACATAAAAATGTATATTCATGGATTAAAATAATGGTTTATTATTTGGATATACATTAGAATACATTAGTAATTGGAACAGTGTTTAACCTTCCCAGAAGTGGCTGGACTACCAAAATTACTCCAAGAGCACATAAAGAAGAACAACATCCAAAGATTCAACAATAAGAAAAAGAGTGGGGAACCAAGAGCCACTGCTGACCAAAAAGAACATAAAGGCTCATCTTACATTTGCCAAAAAATATCTTCACTATCCCCAAGACATTTGGACAAATATTGTGAATTGATGAGACAAAAACAAGTTACAACTAACAAGTTTCATTTCATTAAAAAAAAACCTCATACCAACAATTAAACATTGTGGTGGTAATATGATGTCTGGGGTGCATTTGCAAAGTCAGGACCTTAATGATTTGCCATTACTGATGGAACCATATACTGTATAACCGTATATTGCAAATGGAACCCAGAGTACCGGATGCATCACACAGCCGGGATATATTATACCATAACCGTATTATACCAAAACATTTTCAGTTAGAAATACACAAAATAAAATGAATCCACTGATTTAATCACTACAGAGAAATCACAGCCAGCGGAAGTTTTCAGAAGTTCTTTCCGAGATACATGATCACAGCGCACCTGGGGATTGCCTGAAGCTCAAATCTCTGAAATCATTGGTACAATTTTTAAATAGATGCCATCTTCAATAACCAATTGATGTTTTGAGCAGTACACACATCTATTCTCGCTTAAACAACTCACTTTTTGACAGCATTTTTAGAGTGTAATATTCATTCAGATCAACAAACAAGCGATACAAGATTTGGGTGCTTGCCCATCACAGGCGCACGCTGCGACACTGCCCCTCCCTCAGTTGTGAACTCACGGTCGCCACTGGCACTGCCGAGTAAGACCCCTTGTTCGGGACTCAACCCAAGGTCTGTGCCAGGTGCCCCGGGCCACCATTCTCCCTCCACCAGTGTAACAGGTTCGACCCTATGTTGCACGTGTGGCACCATAAAGCATGGACACGAGGCGAGTTCTTATGGTAAAAAGGATAATTTATTTAGGATAAATAGGGTAGGAAAGGGTTAAACAAGGGAGGATGGAAAGAAAGGGGAAAGAATGTTGTGCACGTGCTGGTCTGGTGAGCAGTGCCCCACTGGCATACTTGCACAGGCTGGTGAGCAGTGGCAGTGGGCAGAGTGGCAGCGTGGACCGCAGCTCCTGCCGCTGTCCACTCGCGCTGCCTCTGCTCTTGGCGTATGGCCAGATCGGCCCCTCCCAGCTCTCTTTGTAGGCGTGGCCTTAGACGGGAGTCCTCTCTGACGTCTGGCCGGCTTTACACGGCTGGGAACAGGGGCCATGACGTGAACCTTTTCCTCTTCAGCGATTAGAGCTGAGAGGTAAGTGCGTGCTGGGCCATTTTTAGCTTTGTAAGCAAGAAAAAAAGTTTTGAATTTGATACGGGTAGCTACAGAAAGCCAGTGCAGGGAGCAGAGCAGAGGAGTGAGTGGTGTGGAAGAACTTGAGAAGTTTGAAAATGAGATTTGCTGCTGCATTATGGATCAGCTGCAAAAGACAAATAGTGGACAGATGCAGATCTGCCAGGAGTGAGTTGCAGTAGTCCAGTCTTGAAATAACAAGGGAGTGAATAAGCACCTGAGTAAGTAAGAAATTGGTGGATTCTTCTGATGTTGTAAAGAAGAAATCAACAAGAGTGAGTAAGGTTAGCAATGTGTGAGGGGAAATGACAAGATTTCGGGCAGTGGCTGAAGGAGTGATCTGATTGGTGTCCAGGGATATTACAAGGTCTTGACGTGAGGATGAATCATCAGGGATCAACAGCATTCAGTCTTACTCAGATTGAGCTTCAGCTGATTAGCTGCCATTCAGGATAAGTTGTCTGCCAGACATGCTGAGATCTGGGAGGAAACCTGAGTGTCCGAGGGAGGAAAGGAGAGAATAAGTTGGTTGTCATCTGCATAACAATGGTCTGAAAATCCATGTGATTATATGACCTTTCCAGAAGACATATCTTGCACCAAGGGTATAGTGGGAGAACAGAAGAGGACCAAGTACTGAGCTCTGTGGGACACCAGTAGAGAGTCTGCATGCGGTAGATATGGATCCCTTCTATGTCACCTCATACGACCTATCTTCTAGGTAAGAAGCAAACTATTCCCATGTTGTTCCACAGATTCCAAGGCTTGTAAAAATAGATAATAGAATCTTGTGGTTCATTGTCTCAAATGCTGCTGACAGGTCCAGAATGATGAGGACAGCTGACAGTTTAGTTGATCATGGCTCTACAGTCGTGGCCAAAAGTTTTGAGAATGACACAAATATTAGTTTTCACAAAGTTTGCTGCTAAACTTCTTTTAGATCTTTGTTTCAGTTGATTTACTGAAATATAATTACAAGCACGTCATATGTTTCAAAGGCTTTTATCGACAATTACATGACATTTATGCAAAGAGTATTTGCAGTGTTGGCCCTTCTTTTTCAGGACCTCTGCAATTCGACTGGGCTTCTCTCAATCAACTTCTGGACCAAATCCTGTCTGATAGCAACCCATTCTTTCATAATCACTTCTTGGAGGTTGTCAGAATTAGTGGGTTTTTGTTTGTCCACCCGCCTCTTGAGGATTGACCACAAGTTCTCAATGGGATTAAGATCTGGGGAGTTTCCAGGCCATGGACCCAAAATTTCAACGTTTTGGTCCCCGAGCCACTTATGTCATCACTTTTGCCTTATGGCACGGTGCTCCATCGTGCTGGAAAATGCATTGTTCTTCACCAAACTGTTGTTGGATTGTTGGGAGAAGTTGCTGTTGGAGGGTGTTTTGGTACCATTCTTTATTCATGGCTGTGTTTTTGGGCAAAATTGTGAGTAAGCCCACTCCCTTGGATGAGAAGCAACCCCACACATGAATGGTCTCAGGATGCTTTACTGTTGGCATGACACAGGACTGATGGTGGCGCTCACCTTTTCTTCTCTAGGCAAGCCTTTTTCCATATGCCACAAACAATGGGAAAGAGGCTTCATCCGAGAATATGACTTTGCCCCAGTCCTCAGCAGTACATTATCTGTCCCTGATGTTTTTTTTTTTGGAGAGAAGTGGCTTCTTTGCTGCCCTTCTTGACACCAGGCCATCTTCCAAAAGTCTTCACTTCACTGTGCGTGCAGATGTGCTCACACCTGCCTGCTGCCATTCCTGAGCAAGCTCTGCACTGGTGGCACTCCGATCCCGCAGCTGAATCCTCTTTAGGAGTCGATCCTGGCGCTTGCTGGACTTTCTTGGACGCCCTGAAGCCTTCTTAACCCTTAGGAGTCTGAGGGTGTTTTGGGGCGCTGAAGAAGTTGACATGTCTTGACATTTGTATATTTTTCAGTTACTTATGAACATATAAATGTCTAAAGGCTAACTACACTGTTTTTAGCACAAATTGGGCTACAGTAATATGTGAGCAGCATGTATGTACAAATTTGTACTTCAGAGAAAAAAAACAGTTATGCGTGATTTTTGAAAACAACAAAAAAAATATCACTGAAATAAGTTCACAAAACACATTCATAACATTTATTTACAAAACTTGTTACCTGGATCTTGTAGTCTAGAGTTTTTACTTCAAAATGATGTGATAATCATCTTGATCACTCATTCACAGAAAATAATATATTAATTTACATTTTCGAAGACACTTTTAGTTTAGAAACGCCGTATGCGAGGAGGCGTGAACGATCATGAATAATGCTCTACTTCACACCAGAGAAGACAAAGACCCGAATAATGAGCTGCATAAATACTCCTTTCAGTCAGGTATGTGACAGAGGGAAGTGCTACAAGAAAATAATTTGAGGACAAAAAAAAAAAACATATTTCTTTGTTTGTAGTTTATTTAGAACAGTTCGAGATAAATAAAATGCGTAAAAACAGACATTCAGGGTAAAATAATGCAAACAAAAGCAGTGAATGATACAAAAACCCTACAAAAACATACATTCAGGGTAAAACTGCAACGAGAACAAAACAAAATAAACTGAAAAAATACATTCGGTGAGAAAAGTGGTCCAAGATAAAAAAAAATAACTAGAGGTCAGCACAGCTACTGGAACTGGTACATGGTCAGTACTTGTCCGTTTTGGTTCTACTTCCTGTGAGACACCACAAAGCTCTTTGATGAGTTGTTCCATAAACTCTTTATGGGACAGGTTACCATATAGTATTTTATGCACAATGAAAGCATTGGTGGCAGCAATGTCCAAGAAGTGTAAAAAAATCTTCCTGTACCACTTCATTGTTTTGTGCTGTGTGGTGTAGTACTGTAACAGCTGATCAGACAGGTCAACGCCCCCCATGTGCTGGTTGTACGCAGTCACAGGTGCAGGACATGGAAATGTCTTTGTAGCCCATGTACCTTGTAATTTCACCCTCCTCTGCACAGTATCTCCTGTACAAGCAGAATGGATGGTAGAACAAACAGATACTTCTCGGGTGTCCATCCACTTCACAAATACAAGAGGTCCATCTCGAATCCACCTGATGGATCCCCTGGCAGACTTTTTAGACAGTGAATTATCTGCATTCCCGAGGGCAGTCCTTCCTGTTGTCTCTGTAAGTCCCACATGGACCAAACTTCATGGTAAGAAAGTCTTTTAGGAGCTTTGGACTTGTGTAGAAATTGTCCATGTACACATGGTACCCTGAACCTAAAACTTTACAGTCCAAGAGAGACGTCACAGCATCATATGATAGTCCATGGCCTGTGGGAAAGTTGTTCTTTCCGGTGTACACAGAAAAGTCCATAGTGTATCCATTTGAAGAATCAGCAAGAACAAACAACTTGAAGCCCCACCTAGTTGGCTTGGCTTTCATGTACTGCGTCATTCCTGTGTGTGCTTTGCAGGCCACCATTCTCTCATCCACAGCTAAATTTCTTCTGGGATGATAGATAGCTTTGCAAGCATGACAGATAGTGTCCATAAGAGGTCTAACCCCGAACAGACGATCATGTTCGGATGTGCCCCTCTTCCTGTCATTCTCCTTGTCAGCATCCAGGTGACTCATGTGCACATTCCAAGAAATTGTCCGGTATCTGTCCCTTGACATGACGGTAGCTGGAAAAGGTACTGTCAAAATACTGCTCTGTCTCCAGTAGTCTGTGATAGAGGACAACTTCACCATGGCCATGTAAAATAGGAGTCCAATGTAGTGGTACATCTCAGTGATGCTGACGTCTGTCCATTTATATCTGCGTCCCTTCGTAGTTGCCTTGGCAGCCTGAGCATTGGTGTTGTGGCAAAGAGTTGACAAAGCGTTCTCTGAAAAAAAAAACAGTTTGAAGAGACTCATGGGAGAATAGGAGTTAGCAGACGGCAGGTGAGGACCAGGTTCCCGTGCGGGCAGGAATCGCAGAATCTGTGGAACCGTGTCGTCATCAGTCTGTGTTTTCCATGATTTTGTCTGCATCTTGCCTGCTTGTTTGCCTCTGCTTTTTTGGGGGGGACAGGTGGCTCATCATTTTCACGGTCACAACTATTTTGTAAAAAAAAAAAAAAAAAAAAAAAAAACATGAGCATGCTGGTAAGACAATAAAAGAAACTAATGTACATCATCATCATCATATACACACATACATACACACACATATATATGTGCACTTACTCAGTATGATTCTTGATTGCCTTCAAAACTGAACGTCGCTTATGTGTCCCGGTGCGGGATGCTGGTGAAGGCAAGGGTGATGCAGACACATTCCTAAAAAATTTTTTTTTAAGTTGTTAGCCTGTATTGTTCCAAGTAAATGAACAAAATTATACAGAGAGGCCCCAAAAATGCATACTGATATCTTTGGAGGAAACATAACACTACTCTGCTGACACAATTCAATCAAGTTTTAAAAAGAGCATAGATAACAACTGTCAGTGTGTATACACTTTTGTGCCCCTCTGTATGTGTTGATGAGCAATAGGCTGGACAAATATCTGTTGATGGGCCACAGACCATGTAGTGCATCTCAAACATTTACACCCAAGACATTAGCATGATGCCATGCACCAGGCATGTTTTACATACACATTTAACACATCCTAAACATTTACACCTGAGCAGATATTATAAATATCTGCTAAACTAAAGCTATTGTGAAGATTTACACCACAGAAAATATTCATAAACATCTCTTAGCTGCATAAGGCATTATTTTAGCCAGCTGTAGCTAACATGCTTGTGCTAAATAACATTACCGATAGCAGTGTCATAAGCTAACCAAAACTGAGCCAAATATATATTAGCACCCATAATCTAAAGCTATCCAAAACGTGGTGAAATACATTGGAACATTTACAAACATCTGTAAACTCCATAAGACATTAGCTTAGCCACCTGAACTAACCTGCTTGTGCTAAGCTACATAAAGCAGCACGTTAGCATGATTACCATGCTGACCTAAACCATGTACGTGACATTGAAAGACAAAGTTTCACATAAACTAACCGAAGTGAGGAAAAATATAATATTAGCTTTATATTATCAGAATAAGAGTTATATAAGACTTAATAACTTACCCATTGTCGTAACAGCTTGTTTGAAAATCCTCTGCTGGATCTATTCTCTCTTCAAAATGCTCCCGTTCGCCAGGTAAACTCCTCCCACTATCCAGAACATTCTGAAGCGCTTCCTCGGCTGTGTAGCGCGTGCCATCTTCCAAACGCGCAGAAAACTCACTGAATCTGTGTGGAAACTGTGTGTGTGTTCAAGCCGGTGTCCGGGGGGCGTGGCCTCGCCTGTAGATTACCCGGACTGTTTTCCCTGTGAATAGCGTGTGGGCGTGGCCTCGCCTGTAGATTACCCGGACTGTTTCCCCTGTGAATAGCGTGTGGGCGTGGCCTCCCCTGTAGATCCCCCGGACTGTTTTCCCTGTGAATAGCGTGTGGGCGTGGCCTCGACTGTAGATTACCCGGACTGTTCTCCGTGTGAATAGCGTGTGGGCGTGGCCTCGCCTGTAGATTACCCGGACTGTTCTCCGTGTGAATAGCGTGTGGGCGTGTCCTGCCTCAGGTCATTATCGGATAATGAAGTGCGAGAGAAATTCTGTGCCTCTCCTTGGTTTCACACGGATTACATAAACTGAGAATGTTTATTGAGAATGTAACTTGCATCATTTAAAAGTAGACCCTTTAAGCTTTCTATAGATATATTTCCCATGTCTG
Source organism: Clarias fuscus (assembly GCA_030347435.1). Lineage (NCBI taxonomy): Eukaryota > Metazoa > Chordata > Actinopteri > Siluriformes > Clariidae > Clarias > Clarias fuscus. The sequence goes on along the minus strand of CM059204.1, from coordinate 44,880,302 downwards.
TGTGTGCTGTATTCACGGAGTTTCAGTTCATTTTAACGACGTGTTTTTTTTTTTTTCGCGGAGACTGAGACGGCTGAAAGCGCACCCTGTTTATTTTCTTTATTTTACAAAAGCACAACGTTTTGTGTATATTGTGAGTGTTCATCAATAAAAGTAGACCCTTTACAGATTCAAATGATGTAATACACTTATGTGTAGGATAAAAAATGACAGAGCATTTTAAATTCTTTTCACGGTTAACAGAAAAAAATGCCAGTGGACCCGCCAGCGGCTCCGCCGACTCCTAAGGTTTAACAAGAATTGAACCTCTTTCCTTGAAGTTCTTGATGATCCTATAAATTGTTGATTTAGGTGCAATCTTAGTAGCCACAATATCCTTGCCTGTGAAGCCATTTTTATGCAACGCAATGATGGCTGCACGCGTTTCTTTGCAGGTCACCATGGTTAACAATGAAAGAACAATGATTTCAAGCATCACCCTCCTTTTAACATGTCAAGTCTGCCATTCTAACCCAATCAGCCTGACATAATGATCTCCAGCCTTGTGCTCGTCAACATTCTCACCTGAGTTAACAAGACGATTACTGAAATGATCTCAGCAGGTCCTTTAATGACAGCAATGAAATGCAGTGGAAAGTTTTTTTTTCGGGATTAAGTTAATTTTCATGGCAAAGAAGGACTATGCAATTCATCTGATCACTCTTCATAACATTCTGGAGTATATGCAAATTGCTATTATAAAAACTTAAGCAGCAATTTCCAATTTCCAATATTTATGTAATTCTCAAAACTTTTGGCAATGACTGTATAATGCTGGTCACCAGCACCAGCATCAGCAGGGTGATCAGCATACCAACACCAGCATCATGTGATCAGAGGTTCCGGCGATGGGACGGCTTTTCAGATTTGTTTGGTAACTGTGAAAAGAACTTAAAATGCTCCATCATTTTTAATCAAACACACACAGTAAGTGTAATACATCATTTGAATCTGTAAATGGTCTAGCTTTCTTAATGTACTCTCACATATCAACAAAACATTGTGCTTTTGTAAAATAAAGAAAATAAAAAGGGTACACTTCCACAGTCTCCACGAAATGAAGTGAAACTCTGCTCAGTGAATACTGAATACACACACACACACACACACACACACACACACACACACACACACACACACATATATATATATATATATATATATATAGAGAGAGAGAGAGAGAGAGAATATAAATATATATAGAAAGCTCAAAGTGTCTACTTTTAAATGATGCAAGCTTTATTAAAAATAAATATTCTCAGTTTAATCCACATGAGTGAGGTACAGTCTTTCTGCCGCACTTCATAATAGTTCCAATAATGAAAATATTACAGTGCATCTTAATGATTAATTATGATAAACAGAATGAGCAGCTCACATTTATGGGAGTCACATGACAAAAGAACGAACGATTCAGACCAAAGACTCAAAGGTAACTACTCCTTTTTGTTTCCTGTACATAACCTATGGATGTTGTGCGATGCTTCGTGCATGCGCACATAGTAGAAAATGAACGAATAGATTCAGTAAGTTTCCTGCACGTGTGGAAGATCTTTTTCCAGTGCTGCAATGGCGCAGGGTGCTTGCGGCTGCTCATTGTTGCTTGCAACTATATTTTATTTTTGTCTTTACATGATTCTCTTGTTCTCTTTACCCAGAGCTCTGCTGTGGAGGATTGGGGTCAGAAGGGTGACAGCTGGACTTTTGGATCTACGTAAGTGTAAACATGGTGTTGAAGTTGTAATCGTCCTTGGACTATACAGCACCTTTGGCAGTGATGTTTGGTCAGGTCTGTGCTCTGAACATTGAATTTCAAAAGGACTAGACGTATACCTATAAAGCCATCCAAACCATGTCTATTGGACTTGGAAAGACATGCTCCTCTCAGATTCGCATGCTGAGAAACAAACTCTTGTTGTAATAGAGACTCTTTCATTTGTGTCTGATGCATTGGGGGAAAACTAAACTTGTTTTTAAAAATGGTTATGCTATTGTAATATAAAAGAATCAGTAAGAATCTGATAAGCATCTGGTATTCTCCATGTATTTTATTGGCCTTTAAACAAAGAAGATCCTGTATTTTAGATATATACAGGCAGATAATAACTATAAACGGATAATAATTACAATGGCCATGTCACATCTGTACCACCACGGTCCACGGCTCGCCGGATTACTGAGCCGCCTCTTTGTCTCCCCCTGGTTTGTCTGAGTATGCATGTGTTTCACTATTAGCACTAATGAAGCTCATCTGTGTTCTCCTTTTGTGTCTTGCTATTTAAGCCAGCCGTTCCCATAGTTCTTTGTCTGTTCACTCATTTCCTCATTCCAAAACTGTGTGTGTGTGTGTCTGCATGCATGCAACTCTCATGGTTTCTCCGCTCAGGACTGAGCCGTGGCTGTTGAGCGGGGCGCGCTCGTGACAGTGGCATTCCAGGGCTGTTAAGGTCAAGATCACGGCTCTCAGGCGCCATAGCCCCGTCTGGTTTTTTCGCCGAATTGGCTCTTTTCAATTCAATTCAATTCAATTTTATTTCTATAGCGCTTTTAACAATGGTCATTGTCTCAAAGCAGCTTCACAGAAATTAAAAGAAAATGAAAAGAAGACTTATGGAAATGTATATATGTGTAAGAAAAATGTGTCTAGATAATGAGATTGTCCCTGATGAGCAAGCCAAGGGTGACGGCGACAGTGGCAAGGAAAAACTCCCTGAGATGGCAATAGGAAGAAACCTTGAGAGGAACCAGATTCAACAGGGAACCCATCCTCATCTGGGCGATGACAGATAACAGAAATTGTAGAACATCATGTGTGTTATGCAGATGAAAGTTCGATATAACAGAAGTTATTTAAATTAACACAAAGTCCAGTTCAGCACAGGGATGAGTCAGCAGGTGCAGAGGGCAGATGAGGGTCTGGATCACTGGGAGCTCAGGAGCAGCATGTGTAGCTCCAAACCAACATGAAGAAGAATTCAGCTGGAGCAGGTCCTTCTCTGGATGCCTCAGGAACCTCGCAGGGTCGGCCTCTGTCTACTGAAGCTGGCACAATCTCCAGATGCCTCGGGATGGGTGGAAAAATAAAGAGCAGGTGAAAAGAATTAGCTTGGTTGCCATTCACGATAGATGTACTGGAGTATGAGGTAAAGAAATTAATTATGTGTATGCCAGATTAAAGAGATGCGTCTTGAGTCTACTTTTAAATTGGGAAACTGTGTCTGAGCCCCGAACACTGTCAGGAAGGCTATTCCAAAGTTTTAGAGCTAGATATGAAAATGCCCTACCTCCTTTTGTAGATTTTGATATTCTGGGAACTACCAGTAGTCCGGAGTTTTCTGATCTTAAGGAGCGTGGTGGATTGTAACGTATCAGAAGACTGGTTAGGTATGTGGGAGCTAGACCGTTTAGAGCCTTGTAAGTAAGTAATGCTATTTTGTAATTAATTCTAAACTGAACAGGTAGCCAGTGCCGGGATGATAATATTGGGGTTATATGATCATATTTTCTGGATCTAGTGAGAACCCTGGCGGCTGCATTTTGGACTAACTGTAGCTTGTTAATTGAGGATGCAGGACAGCCACCCAGTAATGCATTACAGTAGTCCAGTCTGGAGGTCATGAATGCATGAACCAGCTTTTCTGCATCAGATACAGATAAAATGTTCCTAAGCTTGGCAATATTTCTAAGGTGGAAAAAGGATGTTTTTGTGATGTTGGAGATATGATTTTCAAAGGATAAGTTACTGTCTAATATTAAACCCAGGTCTTTCACTGTCGAGCTGGTGGTAACAGTAGATCCTTCTAAACGTAGGCTGAATTGTGAGAGCTGGTATGAACTGGTTTTTGGGCCAATAAGTAATACCTCTGTCTTATCTGAATTTAGTAAAAGAAAATTATCGGTCATCCAATCTTTTATATCTTGAATACACTCAGTTAGTCTAGACAATTTGGGTATTTCATCTGGTTTTGTGGAAATGTATAACTGAGTATCATCAGCATAACAATGGAAACTAATCCCATGTCTTCTAATGATGTTACCCAAGGGAAGCATGTATATTGAGAACAGCAGAGGTCCTAAAACTGACCCTTGTGGCACCCCATATTTCACTGGCATTACACCAGACTGTTCTCCATTCAGATCTACAAAATGGAATCGATCAGACAGGTAGGATCTAAACCATTTTAAAGCCTGTCCCTGAATACCAATGTGATTTTGTAAGCGATCTATGAGAATATCATGATCTATAGTGTCGAATGCAGCACTAAGATCAAGTAAGACAAGAATTGAGATGCAGCCTTGGTCAGAAGCTAAAAACAAGTCATTTGCAATTTTAACTAGTGCAGTTTCTGTACTATGATGGGGCCTGAAACCTGACTGAAATTCCTCGAGGATATCGTTTTCCTGCAAGAATGTGCATATTTGGACTGATACTATCTTTTCTAATATCTTTGATATAAACGGAAGGTTTGAAATTGGTCTGTAATTTATTATATCATTTGGGTCTAAATTAGATTTTTTAAGAAGAGGCTTAATAACTGCCAACTTGAAAGGCACCACCACCACGACCAGTTTGACAGGGTTCATGCTTATAGAAATATCCTGACGGAGTAAACTCATTTAAACCAATATATTCATTTGGTCTGAGCCAGGTTTCAGTAAGGCAGAGTCCATCAAGGCAGCAATCTGAGATAATTTCATTAACAATCAGTGCTTTAGGCGCAAGGGATCTGATGTTGAGAAGCCCAAACTTTAGAAAGGTTTTTTTATTACTTATTTGGCCTTTTTCTGGTTTTATAGTTATTAGATTTATAACAAATTTATTCTTTTTTCTCACTATTCGGGGAACAGACACAGTTTCTATAGGACAAGCTATGTGTGCGCATCTATCAGTATGGTGAGTTGCAATGTGGCTATTATGTTTGGAATCTAAGACACGACGTACCGCCAGTCAGATGGTTCGTAGTGTCCTGGAGATGTTGTCTGAGAGGACTGCTGCTCCAGCTCTGCTAGGGTGCAGTCCATCGGTGTGGTAGAGCCTAGGACGCTCCCAGAAAACATTCCAATTATCAACAAAGGGTAATCTCTGTTGTTGACACCAAGATTGTAACCATTCATTAAAAGCAAACAATCTACTGAACCTCTCGATTCCTCACTGGAATGTGGGAAGCGGTCCGGATACGATGATCCTTGTCGTGGGTGATGTGCTGCGGACCTTCTCCACCAGGCTCCTGAAGTCCTTCTTCAGGATCTCCGTCTGCCTCAGCCTGATGTCGTTCGTGCCAGCATGAAGGACCACAGCTCCAAAGTTCTCCCTCAGGGCTGCAGGCACCTGCGCAGCGACATCAAGAACACGAGCATCAGGTAAACAGCGAGTGCACACCTTACCTTTAGCCGTGGTAGCACGGACATGCCGGACGATGGAGTCTCCGATGACCAGCGCGTCGTGCACCGTCTCGCGAAGAGGAGAGAATCGGTTTCGGGTCGGGATCTCGAAGACGGGCGGCAGCGGAGGGGGAGAGGTCCTCGCCCGGGGCCTAGCGCGCGTTTTCCGCTGCTGCTGTATCCAGGCTTCGTGGTATCCCGGCGCCGGGGTGAAGGAAACCTGGGCGGGCTGCGTTCGTGGTGCGTTGGACCTGGACAGAGAAACACGCGGAGTAGAGGTTGTGGAAGGATGTGTGTCATGCCGAGAATTTACCTGGGGCAGGTGAGCGTCGGTCCGTGACGATTCCAGCGCGGCTTTCCGCTGTCGTAGCTGGGCCAGCTTCCCCTGTAGGTCGCGGATCTGCTTCTCCAAGGCCTCCATCTCCAAATCCGCCAAGTGAAGCTCCAGTGTGTCCTCACCTGCACTCAGAGGCAGACACACAACCGACATGGTGTCAAAAAACTGAGATAATCGGTGTGGAAAACGCGTAGGCAAACTTGTGATAGCCGGGCTAACGGGCTAGCGATGCTAATGGGATAGCCGGCTAGACACGGGCGCGTGGCAAAACTATTAAAACTTAGCGATATAACAGGAGTATCGAGTGAAAATATTATAAATACTTATCTGTTATATGTTCGCTCTTTGTAAGAAGACAAAAAGTTAGAACGTCAATCTGGATTAAGCTGGAAAATTCTAAATAAACTTGACACAAAATTTGCTCCTACTACAAATGATTGTATGAGGTTGTGCAATGTCCTGCAAAAACAGACCGCCCTTGGTGTCAGTTTCAGTGGACTTGGTAACTATACACACCTGCTCACGGATCCAGCCCGAAGCTCATTTCTGTTTGTTGTTTGCTTTGATTTATTTTTTGGACAAACCTTTGTTACGAGAGCATTGAATAAAAATCCTTGAAAATATTTCCCTGCATCTGCGTCCGCTTCTTCGGGAAATCATGACAGGCCAATGGTAATACTGTTAAGGAGCTCAACAATATTATACAGGGTGGGCCATTTACATGGATACACCTTAATAAAATGGGAATGGCTGGTGATATTAACGTCCTGTTTGTGGCACATTAGTATATGTGAGGGGGCAAACTTTTCAAGATGGGTGGTGACCATGGTGGCCATTTTGAAGTCAGCCATCTTGGATCCAACTTTTGTTTTTTTAATAGGAAGATGAAATGAAGTTACGAGATGTGCAGCACCTGAAACTACGGATACTGGAAGCCTGTGCTGGCATTTCTCCTGCGGTGTTGCTATCAGTGTGTGAAGAGTGGGAGAAGAGGGTTGCATTGACAATCCATCACAATGGGCAGCACATTGAACACATTTTATAAGTGGTCAGAAACTTGTAAATAACTCATGAAATAATAAAGTTACGTTAGAACCAAGCACACCATTGTTTTTCTTGTGAAATTCCCAATAAGTCTGATGTGTCACATGACCCTCTTCCTATTGAAAAACAAAAAAACAAAAGTTAGATCCAAGATGGCCGACTTCCAAATGGCCACCATGGTCACCACCCATCTTGAAAAGTTTGCCCCCTCACATATCATCATTGCTTTGGACAGTTGACCCTCAGTATTTAAACTACCTAACCCCACGACACACCTCACTGCTGTAACGCTGTTCTTGTACATGTCTTGCACCTCATTTACATAATCCTCTGTCACTTCTGACTTCCTCATGCAATACCACAGTTCATCTCTGGACACTAAAATAAGGTTTAATATTCACTCACCTGAGGAAACTGAGTTTTTATCTGGACTCTTGTCAGCTTTGTCTTTAGAGTGAAAAGAAAATGACTTAAAATATTAGTTTTACACATTTCATTTCTTTTGATGTAACACTTCATCTGATGTACAGTAATACTCACCTGAGGAAGCTGCCGTTCATTATGGACAGAAGCAATGTATAAATCCCCTGCAGAATTTTCCTCAGAGTTGATGTCGAGAATTTCGCTATTGAGAGTGTTTCCACCGCTGGTGAACAAGCATTACACTCTACAGTAATGTTAACGCTACTGTATTTTCTGATTTTAAAAGGAGATGATTGTCGAATTTTCTGCAGTGAAACACACACTTACCCACCAAACTCTATCTGCTTAGAGTAAAGCACGAACATTTTAACAAATGAAAAGAGATGGTCTAAACAGCTCTGTCCCACATTGTACCAAATGATAGCAATAAATAAATAAATAAATAAATAATCGTCCGACATGCAAAATGGTGCTTTCCATCATTGATTTGTTTTATTTATAATATTAATACATTTATATTTATTTATAATATCTAATAATATTTATTTGATTTTTAATGTACAATATAGTCTAAATAAAGCTTTTTAACATAAAATATTTTTCTCAGTAAAAATATTAAAATAGTTAAAATTGTATTTTCTATTGGAATTAGGTATCACTGTTATATGATGTAACTACTCCAACCCTTTATTAAGTTGTAATTATTAAATTTAAATGTGAATTATTAAAGTTATTATTAATAATATAGTTTTTTTTTTTCATACTGCATACTGCAATCTGTGTGGTTCATGATTATTGTAGCAGCTACTGAGCCACTCAAGAACAGAGAAAATCATTTCTAATCTCTCTGCATTATTTACATTAATCTCACAGCATGTCCTTTTCTCTAACCCTGTCACATTGAATACATCTACTTTCTCCAGCAGGTGGCAGTAGAGTGACACTGTACATGTCCTATACTCCTGTATTACAGTCATTTGCACCCCTAATGGAAAGTATAAACCACATCAGTTCTTCCACATTTTATTTTTATTCTAAGTCTTATCAACAATGTGATCCATCAAATTTTGATCCGATAAAAGCAGCTTCTCTACTGATTGTCGTCCTCGTGCTGAGAAATGATTTCTGGACTGTCTGGAGACACGTGTGTAGATCACAGAGGTCACATCAGGTGGTTCCACTTCAGCTTCCTGCACAGCGAAATGTGTGTTAGTGTGAAATAAACTTATTTTAAAAATTCCATATTCATAAATATGTGTGTGTTACTCTGTTACCTTATTGTTCAGAGGGCAGATGATGCTCACTGAAATAAAGAGCATGCACACACACAATAGGATCACAATAATTATAACTCCACTGTGTGTATGAGCGGCAGAATCCTTATGATTCAGAGCATCTGAAACACACAGAGGAGCGCAGAGATGTTATTCCAGATGCTCTTTAATAAGTGTAATTTAATGCTAAACACACAACACAATCCGTCTCTCACTGTCACACTGCAACAATAAATATCAACAGCAACACAATCATGAAGTTTTCACATTTTAAAAGTTTTAGAATAAAGGCAAGTAGTTTCTTTTCTCTCTTTTTTTCATTCATCAATGGTTTCAGCTCACTGTATCAGTACCTTCATTTATTTTTCTCTTCCTAAATCCTAATTTAAAAAAAGACAAACATAATTTCATTAATAAACAACGAAAAACAAAATACATTGCCACCCACCTGTAGTAAAATCGAGTCTGATGTGTTTCCCAAACTGAGTGTGTGTCTTGTTTCGACCTCCACAGCAATAAAACCCCAGATCTGTCTCTCTAACTCCAATAATCACTAAACTGACTGAACTGTTACTTTCTGTTACATCAAAGTGACTCTCGTCTACATTATAATCTACATAAGAGCGTTTATACAGTCCCCTTTGTCTGGCCGATATAATCTGCCTCACGCCTGCTGAGTTCATCTGATACCACGATATCTCTGAATACTGAGTGATGTTACAGAGCAGAGTGATGTTCTCTCCAGGATCAACAGATCTGAGATCAGCTGAAATGATCTGAAGGAGACTCAGACTGATGAGACCTGAAAGAACAACATCACATTAAGAGATCAGATTCATCACCGCTCTGGAAAAACCTCACACACAGCTGCATTATTTCATTCATGGATTAAACCCTCACACTTCCACTGAAACACATGTAGGTACAAGTGAGATAACAATGTTGTCTACATGTTGTTCTTTTATAGAATCTTCATCACTGTGTGTATAAATATAAATCTATAAACTCACCAAACTGCAGCTGTGGCGTAAACAGGAGCTCGGCCATTTCTCACACACACTCTGCATGAATAAAAGTCCTCTCTGTCTCTGGTGTCCCCACGAAATGCTTTACCACAGAACCGGACTTCCTGTCCTACAGCCTTTGTTCAATAGAGAGAGTTGAGTTCATTTCCAGTTACTAAAATTAAATGTGTAGAAGTGGGAGCTGATTTAAACTGGTCCTCCTGAATTGGGACTGGTGTGGAAACTACATGACATTTCATTCTTACTCTTCTAGACAGATTTAATCAAACATATATATGAAACATCCACCATTAGTTGTTTTGGCACTTGTATAGTTTCTCTGTGTGACATCACCTGCAGCAGAATCAAGGGCGAGACAAACAAGCAAATAAAACTACAATTCCCAATATTTGGATCACCAAAAGTACTAATAAGACCAGAACCAACTGTTCCTGTGGTGACCCTGAAACTCCACCACCCACAAGGTCTCCCACAGTAACTCATGATGCAGCAACGCTGGGCCCCGCCCTGCTGGACACACACTCCCATAAATATGCCAGAGACCCAGCTGAACGAATATGAAGTGAAATGCCTATACAACTGCTGATGACCTCAAAAGTTTCAGTATGAAATAAGAGACAATTTACTAATTAGAAATATAAGAGAAATATGGAAATAATCTTTAGCTGTAAAGGACTTTTAATTTTACATTACGCGTAATAGAATAAAAATAAAAATATAAAAAATATAGAATAATATAATAAAATGAAATGGAATATAATGTAATATGATGAAATATAGAAGTGTTAAAGAGATGGATGGGTCCCTGCTGGTTCCTCGCAATGTTTTTTCCTATTGGGTCTGCCTTGCCATGATTTGTCTGACTTACTCGTCATGAACAAACTGATGATTATCTGAAAACGTTTATTTTTTTTTTTTTGCTTAATTCTGAAGCAGTGCCCTTTTGTCAGGAAGTGTAGTGTAAGTCAAGTGTGAGAATTTTTCAAATAAATTCTAACCTGTGAATTTGTGAGGTTGTGTTTATAGTCTGTGTTATGTGCATGGTTTCTTTTGTTAGGTAACGTTATGTAGTTAAAATCATGTAAACAGTTAAGTGAAGCTGTCACGTGGCGAGGTGAAACGAGGTGGATCCAAGTGCAGATGAAGAGTAGAAACGTTAACCTGGAGCGAGGTCGGAAAACGAAAGCGTGGGTCAAAAGCCGGAAGATCAATCAGCGTGACGTCCAGGCAAAAACACAAAGCGAGAGCCGTAGTCAAAATGGGAAGCATTAGATCGGTAACCGGGAGATCAGACAGCGAGGCGACAATCCAAAACACGTAAAACAAAAGCCGTAGTCAAAACGAGGAAGCGCGAGATCAAAGCCGGGAAATCAAACAGCGAGGCGACAAATCCAAAACAGAAGGCGAGAGACGTGAAACGAGAAAACGAAACTACTTGGCAACGTGAAGAAAGCAAAACAAAACGCGAGAGAATCGAAGCAGAAGACATTCAATAATCCAGCGCTGCGCGCTGCTTAAATCGCTGGAGTAATCAGCGGAGAAGATGAGAAACAGGTGAGTAGACGGGGGCGTGGTAACGGAAGCATGACAGGCTGGGGAAAACATGAGCACATGGAGAGTGACAGCGTGGGAAAAACAGGTTGACAGGCGTGGATCATGACAGTACCCCCCCCCTTATGAACGCCTCTGGGCGTTAGGGCGAGGAGCCTCGGGGAAGCGTTTTTGAAAGTCAGATATTAACTTTGGGTCTAGGACAAACTTGGCAGGGATCCAGCTTCTCTCCTCAGGTCCATAGCCCTCCCAGTCCACCAGGTACTGGATGCCTCTTCCTCGGCGACGGGCTTTCAGGAGTTGACGAACGGTGTAGGCTTCACCACCGTCAATGATACGGGGAGGAGGCAGAGGGTGGGTGGGGGGACTTAATGGGCATGAGGCGAGACAACGTAACTGGGACACATGGAACGTGGAATTGATCCTCCGCATAGTTGAGGGGAGCAAGAGCTTAACAGCGCAAGGGTTGACTATTTTCGTGATGGTGAATGGACCAAGGTAGCGAGGGGAAAGTTTATGGCAGATGGTTTTTAGGGGAATGTCTCTGGCAGCAAGCATGACTCTCTGTCCCACCCTGTACTTGGGGGCCTGAGAACGCTTGCGGTCGGCCTGTTTCTTGTACCTTCTGCTGACCTGTAAGAGTGTCCTCCTGGCTTGAAGCCATGTCCTTCTACAGCGTCGGATGAATGCTTGGGCTGACGGAACACAGACCTCCTCCTCCTGAGATGGAAACAAGGGCGGTTGATATCCCAGGCAGCACTGGAAGGGAGAAAGACCAGTTGATGCTGATATCTGGGAGTTGTGGGCGTACTCTATCCAGGGTAAGAACTTGCTCCATGAGGTAGCGTCTCTGGAAGTCATGCACCTCAGGGCGACCTCGAGGGATTGATTCTTCCTCTCTGTCTGGCCGTTTGACTGAGGGTGGAACCCTGAGGACAGGCTCGGAGTGGCCCCAATTAATTTACAGAAAGCCTTCCAGAATCGGGAGGTGAACTGCGGTCCCCGGTCTGAAACAATGTCCTTTGGCAGACCATGGAGCTTGAAGACATGACTGATCATGAGTTCTGCAGTCTCTTTGGCAGACGGAAGCTTTGGCAGTGGAATGAAGTGAGCTGCTTTGGAGAAACGGTCTACAACAGTCATGATGCAGGTGTGGCCGTTTGAAGAAGGTAGCCCTGTGATGAAATCCAGAGCGATGTCGGACCATGGGCGGTGTGGGAGGGATAAGGGTCGTAGGAGGCCTGCTGGAGCTGTATTGGTGTGCTTAAATCTGAGACAAATGTCACATGCAGCCACGAAGCTGGAGACATCCTCCTTCAAGGTTGGCCACCAAAAACGTTGCTGAACCTGGGTCAGAGTACGGGCTGTGCCAGGGTGACAGGACAGTTTGGAACTGTGAGCCCATTCCAGAACCTGAGAGCGTAGGGTGTGGGGAACAAAGAGGCGATTAGGAGGAACATTACTGGGACCAGGTTCATGGGAGAGGGCTTGCTGGACCTTAGTTTCAATATCCAGCTTGGCTGAGGCGAGCAAGCAGGAGGAGGGGATTATGGTATCATTGGTGGAGGTGTCGTGAGTGGGTGAGAATTGTCTGGAGAGAGCATCTGGTTTGGAGTTCTTTGATCCCGGGCGGTATGAGAGTGTAAAGTTGAATCTGGTGAAAAAGAGTGACCACCGAGCTTGGCGAGAGTTGAGCCTCTTGGCGCTCCTAAGGTATTCCAAGTTCTTATGGTCAGTCCAGACCAGGAATGGAACCTCTGTCCCCTCCAACCAGTGTCTCCATTCATCTAGGGCAAGCTTAATGGCTAAAAGCTCTCGGTCACCGATGCCATAGTTTATCTCAGCAGGTGTTAGGCGATGAGAAAAGAAGGAACATGGGTGCAGCTTGTTATCATCTATAGATCTCTGCGACAGGACGCCCCCTACCCCCGTACTGGAATCGTCGACCTCAACGATGAATTGTTGTGATGGGTCAGGAATGGTGAGGATAGGGGAGGATGTGAACCTTTTCTTTAATTCAGTGAAGGCTCTTTCAGCTTCCTGGTTCCAACAGAACTGGGTCTTGGATGAGGTCAGGGCTGTGAGTGGAGCAGCGATGGTACTGTAGCCCCGGATAAAGCGGCGATAGAAATTAGCGAAGCCCAAGAACCTTTGAAGCTGCTGTCGTGAGGTGGGAGTGGGCCAATTTGTCACTGCTTGAAGTTTGGTGGGCTCCATCTCAATGCCTGTAGGGCCAATGACGAACCCGAGAAACGTGGTCAAGGTGGTGTGAAATTCACACTTCTCTGCTTTGACAAACAGGTTATTCTCCAAAAGTCTCTGAAGTACTTGGCGAACGTGGTGTCTGTGTTCATCTAGGTCACGTGAAAAAATTAATATGTCATCTAGATAGACAAACACTGAAGAGTTGAGAAAGTCCCTGAGTACATCATTAATGAGAGCCTGGAAGACGACGGGGGCTTTAGTAAGACCAAACGGAACCACCAGGTATTCATAATGTCCTGTAGGGGTGTTGAAAGCCGTTTTCCACTCATCACCCTCTCGAATGCGGACGAGGTGGTATGCGTTGCGCAGGTCCAGCTTGGTAAATAGTTTGGCTCCTTGGAGAAGTTCGAAAGCCGTAGCCATTAGTGGAAGCGGGTACCGGTTCTTAACGGTAATGTCGTTCAGGCCCCTATAATCTATGCAGGGTCGAAGGGATCCATCTTTTTTGCCCACGAAGAAGAATCCGGCCCCCGCCGGAGAGGAGGAGGGACGAATGATCCCTGCCGCGAGGGATTCGGTAATATATTGGTCCATGGCCTGGCGTTCCTTGGGTGACAAAGAGTATAGGCGGCCCTTGGGAGGAGTGGTGCCGGGGAGCAGATCAATGGCACAGTCGTATAGTCGGTGGGGGGGAAGGGAGGTGGCGCGTGACTTACTGAATGCTGCCCTGAGGTCATGGTAGTCTAGAGGGACGTGGGTGAGATCAGGTAGCTCCTTCGTGGGGGTGGAGCTGAAGCATGACGTTGTAGCAGATTGTAAACACATTGTGGAACATGATGGGCTCCAGGCTAGGATGGAATTCGTGGCCCAGTCGATCTGTGGATTGTGTTGGGTTAACCAGGGGAGGCCCAGAACGACTGTGGCGTGAGAATCTTCCATGATGAATAGGGAGGTTTGCTCTTAGTGGTTGCCCGAAACTCTCAGGCCAATGAGAGGAGTTCTGTGAGTGATGGAGAGGAGCAGACTCCCGTCGAGAGCCTGGACCTTGAGCTGGGTCTCCAAAGGCAGGAAGGGGATTCCAAGAGCCTTGGCCGAGGCCGCGTTGATGAGATTACGGTCAGAGCCTGAGTCAATTAGTGCCTGCACTAAGTGGGTCTGCTGTTCGTAGATGAGGAAGACAGGATGTAGTTGACGCTGGTCGGGGAGTCTTCTTGAAGTCGCACCATCCAGCGTTCCAAGTTGAACTAGATGGTTGCTCCTTTTTACTGGACAGAACTTGACTTGGTGATCAGACCCTCCACAGTAGAAACAGGCCCTCTCTACTCTGCGTCATCGTCGTTCCTCAGGAGCGATGCGGATCCTGCCCAATTGCGTGGGCTTTTCCTGTTCATGGGCTCGTGATGTCGGGGTAACTTTAAGTGGTGGTGTCCAGGCTGGATTATTCTGTCACGTGGCGAGGTGAAACGAGGTGGATCCAAGTGCAGATGAAGAGTAGAAACGTTAACCTGGAGCGAGGTCGGAAAACGAAAGCGTGGGTCAAAAGCCGGAAGATCAATCAGCGTGACGTCCAGGCAAAAACACAAAGCGAGAGCCGTAGTCAAAATGGGAAGCATTAGATCGGTAACCGGGAGATCAGACAGCGAGGCGACAATCCAAAACACGTAAAACAAAAGCCGTAGTCAAAACGAGGAAGCGCGAGATCAAAGCTGGGAAATCAAACAGCGAGGCGACAAATCCAAAACAGAAGGCGAGAGACGTGAAACGAGAAAACGAAACTACTTGGCAACGTGAAGAAAGCAAAACAAAACGCGAGAGAATCAAAGCAGAAGACATTCAATAATCCAGCGATTTAAGCAGCGCGTGCTTAAATCACTGGAGTAATCAGCGGAGAAGATGAGAAACAGGTGAGTAGACGGGGGCGTGGTAACGGAAGCATGACAGGCTGGGGAAAACATGAGCACATGGAGAGTGACAGCGTGGGAAAAACAGGTTGACAGGCGTGGATCATGACAGAAGCACTCTACACAGACCAGCTGTTCACCTTTACCAGAGACTGTCATGTCTGCCTGTTACATTTCACTGTCCCCTTTGAATCTTCCTCTAAATTCTAAGGACACTCATTAGACATGCTCATTTTCTCTTCCCATATATATATAAAGGATCCTGGAGATATGGATCCTGCAAAGCCTTAATTATTACTTATTACTTACTACTTACTTCTTTGTCCGAGTTGTTTAAAACTGGTTTTCTTGTTTGAATCTGCTTTGTTTGTGGTAACTTGTTCAAAATTAAACCTGTTTTTATCACCTTCCTCTACAGCCATCACATCCCTTTAAGACGTCACTAAATGTAATAAAATCAGATACTTAAGTTATGAAACTGAGGCCAGTGACCGTTGAACACATTTTGCAAAAAGAGATGCTGTGGGTTTTTTGTCTTGTGCACGGCGTGTGGGTTTTTACCACCAGCAGCAGAGGCGGGAAACCAATCGCTTCTTCTCACGTTTCACTTCACTGCTTACACGCTTAGCACCAGAGACATATCTTAATTTAAATCTTGGATTAAACAAAATATTGTCCTGTAATCTTTTTTGGGGGGGAGGGGGTGGATATCCTCTGTCTGCATTCATGTCTGTACTGATAACACTATTCACACCTTGCTTTAACACTTACACTATGTATAGAATAACGTTGAAAAATTCTCACTTTTATTTATACACATGAATTACTTTTATTAAAACTAATTTATCCAATCACTGTAATCAGTTAAGTAAGCTTTGAATGTACTAACTTTACTCCTACATTTAAGGTTAAACACTTTGCCACATGCTTAGACCAGCAGGGTGGTGTTTCCTCTTCATTGGGTGGTTTATACTTCAACAGCAGACAGATAAAGAAAGAAAGAAAAGGTAACCACTGTGGTTTCTGTAATGCCTTCACAAACACTGTAATGCCCCCGCAGCCTTTCAACAATTATTAACAACGTCCTTAGAGACATGTTAGTCAAGTCAAGTCAATTTTATTTATATAGCGCTTTTAACAATTGACATTGTCGCAAACCAGCTTTACACAATAAAAAGAAGTAAGTTTGTATGCAATGTGTATCAATCAAAATGATAAGATTGTCCCTGATGAGCAAGCCGAGGGCGACAATGGCAAGGAAAAACTCCCTGAGATGGTAATAGGAAGAAACCTTGAGAGGAACCAGACTCAACAGGGAACCCATCCTCATCTGGGTGATAACGGATAGCAGGGATTGATCAGCATAATAATGTGTACTGGAAGTTCAGTATAACAGGAGATGTGTTAAAATTAATTAATTAAAAGGAGTCCAGTTTGTTCCTGGAGGCTCAGGTAGACTGTAGGAGATTCCAGTCCTGAGCTATCAAACAACTGAGGTCACAGGTCCCCGGAGAACAGCTGTCAGCATCAATCGATGACAGGACAGTCTTCATGGAACCATCCCCAGCCACCACACGAATCCAGGCAGACCACACAGGGCATCCATGCGACGAGATCTCCAACCAGAAGCAGGACTCCAGGACGGGTTAGATGAGTCCAGAGGGCAGAGGGGTCTGGATCACTGGCATCTCAGGAGCGACATGTATAGCTTGACAAAGAGACAGAGAGAGGGAAAGGAGAGAGGGAGAGAGAGAGAGGAGAGAGCAGAAGAGGAGAGAACAGAAAATAAGGAGAGATGACAGTTAGGTCTGGTCACAGTCAACATGCATAAGGTGAATGTATAGTTAGTGCAAACTGCAAGCAGGGACTCCGGCAGGACTAACTATAACAGCATAACTAAAAGGGAGAGCCAGAAGGAAACACAGACATGAGGGGGAACTGAGATGTAAAGCAACCAATCACCTCACCGTCAACAAACCTGAGTGATCAATGAGAGTGGGGAGGACAGCATCTAAACATACCAGTTCACCAGAATACTCTACGTCCATGAGTCCCCCAGATCTGCTCCTTCACCTAAGGTTAATCTATTTACAAAAATGCTTGGCTAAATAAATAGGTTTTTAGCCTAGACTTAAACACTGAGACTGTGTCTGAGTCCCAAACATTAATAGGAAGACTATTCCATAACTTTGGGGCTTTGTAAGAAAAAGCTGTAGTTTTAATAATACGTGATACTGACAGGCAGCCTGCATACTTTGATCGAAGTAGGCGTGGCGGATCGTAAGACACTAGCAGTTCACTCATATACTGTGGCGCAAGACCATTTAGTGCTTTAAATGTCAAAAGTAGTATCTTAAAATCGATGCAAAATTTCACAGGGAGCCAATGCAGTGTAGATAAGATAGGGGTGATGTGCTCGTATCTTCTGGTTTTAGTGATGACTCTCGCTGCTGCATTCTGTACTAACTGAAGCTTGTTTATACACCTAGTTGAACAACTAGACAGTAAGGCGTTACAATAGTCCAACCTAGAGGTGATAAAAGCATGAACTAGTTTTTCTGCATCATTTAGTGACAATATGTTTCTTATCTTGGCAATATTTCTAAGGTGAAAGAAAGCTATGCTGGTAATATTATCTACATGTGCTTCAAACGAAAGGCTGGAATCTATAATCACACCAAGGTCTTTTACTGTTGTACTTGATGGAACAGAAAAGTCATCTAAAGTTACAGTGTGATCAGAAAGCTTACTTCTAGCTGCTTGTGGTCCTATGACTAGAACTTCTGTCTTATCAGGATTAAGCAGAAGAAAATTAATTAACATCCAATCTCTTATGTCCTGCACACACTGCTCAATTTTAGCAAATTGTTTTTTCTCATCTAGTTTTGTTGAGACATATAATTGTGTGGCATCAGCATAACAATGAAAACTAATACCATGTTTACGAATTATGTTGCCCAGAGGAAGCATGTAAAGGGAAAAAAGCAGTGGGCCTAAAACTGAGCCCTGTGGAACACCAAACTCCACTTGAGAACATGAGGAATGGTCACCATCTAAATCTACAAACTGATCAGTCAAATAGGATCTGAGCCACAAGAGGGCAGTTCCCTTAATTCCTACTACCTTTTCTAATCTGTGAAGGAGAATACTATGATCAATGGTGTCAAAAGCTGCACTGAGGTCCAGTAACACAAGTATAGTGATGCAACCCTGATCAGAGGCCAATAGGAGGTCGTTTACTACTTTAACAAGTGCTGTCTCTGTGCTGTGATGAGGCCTAAATCCTGACTGATACAGTTCATTTATGCTATTTCTGTGTAGATGTGAACATAGCTGCTGTGATACTACCTTTTCCAAAATCTTGGAGATAAAGGGAAGGTTTGATATCGGCCTGTAATTAGAAAGCAGACAGAGGTCAAGGTCAGGTTTCTTGATTAGCGGCTTAATAACGGCTAATTTAAAGGATTTGGGGACATACCCACTACTGAGTGAACAGTTAATTACTTTCAACAGGGGTTCTATTATTGCTGGTACTATCTGTTTGAGAAAATGTGTCGGTATAGGATCTAATATACAGGTTGACGATTTTGAAGAAGAGATGAGTGAAATTAGTTCCCTCGCTTCAAGGGGAGTAAAGTGTTCTAAGTTCTGATGTGATGTGGTTAGTTCATCTGAATTATTTAAATTGTCTGGTTTCAAAGCCTGAATTTTTTGCCTAATATTTATGATTTTGTTATTGAAAAAGTTCATGAAATCCTCACTACTGCATGATGTTGTTGTGGAGATTTCTGCAGTGGTCTTGTTTTTAGTTAATTTAGCTACGGTATTAAATAAAAATCTCGGGTTGTTTTTGTTATTTTCTATAAGAGTGGAGAGATACGTTGATCTAGCATCACTGAGAGCTTTTTTATAGTTCAGGATGCTCTCCTTACAAGCTATTTTGAATACTAACAATTTAGTTTGGCGCCATTTACGTTCAAATTTTTGAGTGGTTTGTTTTAAAGCACGTGTGTGGTCATTATACCAAGGAGCGAGTTTCTTATCTCTAATCATTTTCCTTTTAACTGGAGCTACATTATCTAAGCTATAACGAAGTGTTGACTCTAGATATTCATTCGCCTGTTCGAGTTCTGTGAAGTCAGATGGTGATCCAATCAAAGTTGATAATTCTGGAAGATTATTGATAAAGCTCTGTGCGGTATTTGATGTAAATGTATGTTTAAGGTGGAAGCGCGGTGCTGTGCGTACATTATTACTATGACACGCTTTAATCGAGACAAGATAGTGATCTGAGATAACTTCAGACTGTGGAATTGTGATTATATTTCCTATACTTAATCCGAAGGACAATATTAAATCTAAAGTGTGACCTGCTTTATGAGTGGGTCCTACTACACACTGATTTACTCCTACTGAGTCCAGTATGGACAAGAATGCTGTTCTCAGAGGGTCTTCTGGATTCTCAAAATGAAGATTAAAGTCTCCAGCAATTAACACTTTGTCTACAGAAACAACAAGGTTTGAGAGGAAATCTGCAAATTCACAGAGAAACTCCGAGTACGGCCCTGGAGGTCTGTAAATGCTGATTAGCGGGATCGACTGAGCTGACTTTATGTTACTATAGAGAACTTCAAATGCATAAAATTTAAAACTATGTTTTTGTAAGAGAGACAGATTGGCCGTCCATGGCGAAGGACATCGATGAGTTCATCCAGACATGCCCAGTGTGAGCCAGGGCCAAAGATACCAATCAACTGATGCCGGGGTAACTTCAGCCACTTCCTGTTCCTCGCTAGCCCTGGACACACGTTGCCGTCGACTTCATCATGGGCCTGCCGGTCTCAGAGGGAAAGAACACCGTTCTAACTATCGTCGATCAGTTCGCCAAAGCTGTGCACCTGGTGGCCCTCACCAGACTCCCGTCAGATAAGAACACTGCCGAGCTGATACTAGAACAAGTAGTCCACCTGCATGGGTTACCAAAGGACATCGTCTCCGACAGAGGGCCCCAGTTCACTGCCCGGTTCTGGAAGGCCTTCTGCCGTCTGATCAACTCCACCTGCAGTCAATCATCCAGATACCATCCTCAGACTAATGGTCAGACGGAGTGGACCAACCAACAACTGGAGCTCTACATGAGATGCTTCGCCGCTGATCGCCAGCGCTCTTGGGCACGCTACCTCATTTGGGCTGAACTGTCCCACAATCTTCACATTTCATCCGCCACAACTTATGCCCATTTGAGGTATGCCACGGCTTCCAGCCTTTGATGTTCGACCACCAAGAACCGGAGGCTGATGTACCGTCGGCCCAACAGTTGGTCCGCCGGTGTCAGCGGCTGTGGGACCAAGTCAACCCAGCCATCCATCACGCCAACACCCGTTATTCCACTCAGCATGGCTGCCGACACCCTCCGGGATGATTGTACAATCTAGGTTACAAGGTGTGGCTGTCAACAAGAAATCTGCACCTCCATACTGAGTCCCGAAAGCTTTCACCCAGGTTCATTGGCCCCTACCGTGTCACTCTCTGGATCAATCCTGTCACCTACAGGCTCCAGCTGCCTGGAGCGCTCCGGATCCATCCGGTATTCCACACCTCCCACAACTTCCTACTTAATAACTTCCTCTAAGGTGGGGAAAATCCATCAGGTGTGTTTTTGTGAACGACCCAAAATAACTAACTGCCTTTTGAGTTGAGCCCAGGACATGCAGTGTGAAAGTTGTTCGGCTCAATGAGCTCTAAATGTGTACTAAGTTTTGTGTGCATACATGCAAGTTTGTATGATCTATGCAGTAAAATCTCATGTGAAGGCTCTTGAGAGCTCCGGGCCACGCGACTCTCAGGCATCTTAATGGCAACAGATTCCAACCTGTTTTTATGAGTTTTAAGACCCCCCAAAAGGCCAAAAATGTGGGGAAAAAATCTGTAGGAAAACAAGAAGGGCCTGCGCACCCTGTAGTGCTTGGGCCCTAATAATCAAGCTATAAATTTTGAGAAATAGAAGAAAATTTGTGTGAAATAAGTGTTTTCAACAGAACTATATTTATTATATGTTATAGTATATATGTTATATATGTTATATATTATATATGTGTGTGGATGTACAGTAAGTACGTTTACTTGTAAAAGTTATAATGATCTGGAGCAAATTTCAATGCCTTTCTAGGATAAATAAATAGGTAGACATTGAGTTTAATGACATTGAGTTTAATGTCTGTGTGAATAAACAGTCTCATAGATACATTAGATCTGTTGCTACTGAAACCTTGAAAAAATGCCTTGAAAAGCATCACTGTTATTAACTTACAGGCTTATTATTTTTCTATACAAAAGTTTGGCGGTTTGTCATAAACCCATGAATGAGATATTCAATTGCGCAGCTTATTCTGGAATGGGGTGCTATTACTTTACTAAGGGGTGGGTGGTAAATTGCAATAGACTTGAGACCAACTTTGACAGATTCTAGCGTAGAGCAAGAATTTTGTAGAAAGATTAAATATTGTGGCGTGTAACTAGTCCTGTACCATTTGTCTTAGGCCCATGAAAGAGGTGTCAAATCGTGCAGCTTATTCGGAAATGGGGTGTTATGACTGGTATGTTTAGATGCTGTCTTCCGCACTCTCATTGATCACTCAGGTTTTTTGACGGTGAGTTCCCCCTCATGTCTGAGTTACATCTCAGTTCCCCCTCATGTCTGTGGTTCCTTCTGGCTCTCCCTTTTAGTTATGCTGTTATAGTTAGTCCTGCCGGAGTCCCTGCTTGCATTCTACACTAAATATACATTAACCTTATATACAGTATTATGTGATTGTGACCATACCAATTGTAACTGTTATCTCTCCTCTTCTGATCTCCCTGTATTTCTGTCGAGCTACACATGTCATTTTGAGCTGCCAGTGATCCAGACCCCCTCTGCCCTCTGGACCTCTGACTCATCCTGGTGCCCCGATTCTGGTTGTAGATATCGTCACATGGATTCCGCATGTGGTCTTTTTGGGATGCGTCTGGTGTCGGGGGACGGTTTCACTCTACCATGAACACGAATCTGGCCTCGGCTGATGTTGACAGCTGTTTCTTTGAGGACTTGACTTGGCTGCATTCACTCGATAGTTCAGGACTGGAATTTCCTACAAGTCTAACTGAGCCTCTAATAACTAACTGGACTCCATATTAACATCAACTGTTATACTGAACTGCCAGCCACCTAACACACAGTGTAAATGCAGATCAATTTCTGCTTTCTTTCTAACCCAAATAAGGATGGGTTCCCTGTTGAGTCTGATTCCTCTCAAGGTTTCGTCTTGTTGGCGTCTGGACTTTTTCCAAAATTCAAAAATATTTAGATCTGGTGACTGTGCAGGCCATGGGAGATGTTCACTTTACTTTCATGTTCATCAAACCACTCTGTCACCAGTCTTGCTGTGTGTATTGGTGCATTATCATGCTGATACACCACCTTCAGGATATAATGTTTGAACCATTGGGTACACATGGACTCCAGAATGGTTTGATAGTCCTTGGCAGTGACGCACCCATCTAGTGGAAGTATTGGGCCTAGGGAATGGCGTGATATTGCAGCCCAAACCATCACTGATCTACCCTGATGCTTCACTCTGGGCATGCAACAGTCTGGGTGGTACGCTTCTTCGGGGCGTCTCCACACCATAACTGTTGCGACAGACAGTGAAGATGGACTGATCAGAGAACAATACTGTACATGTTTCACATTGTCCACGGACCAAGATTTTCCCTGCTGGCACCATTGAAACCCACGTTTGGCATCGGCACGAGTGACCAAAGGTTTGGCTATAGCAGCCTGGTCATGTACATTAACCCTGTGGAGCTCCAGACAAACAGTTTTGGGGGAAACAGGAGAGTTGAGATGCACATTTAATTCTGCAGTGAGTCGGGCAGCTGTGGTTTTATGTTTTCTGGGTTAGCACACGGACATTGTTTTCAGACAGCTTCCTCTTTAGTCCACAGTTATTTCTGTTGGATGTGGTTCGTCTTTCTTGGTGGTATCTGACATTACCCTGGGTACCATACTGTAGCTCTTGATAGATCACAAAGATTTGCTGTCTTGGTCATGGACGCACACCAACAATTTGTTCTCTTTTGAACTCTGATATGTCACTCATAATGTTGTGTGCATTGCAATATTTTAAACAAACTGCTATTACTCTGCTAATTAAACCTTCACACTCAGGTGGAATGTGCAATCAATGAAGATTGGCCACTTGGCTTCCCATGAAACCTTGTTTAATTTAGTTTTGTGTACATTTTTATTAGGGTTATAATTAGAATTCAGTGTATATTTATAATAATTATAATTTAGTGAGTGCTTACTGAGCTCTTTATTTGCTCTTTCTGAGCTCAGCTGAGACACATGAATGAAGACGGAATGAGAACAGCTTGGTGAAAACCGACTGACTTATACAGTAACATAAAAAATAAATGGTTGTAATTCCTAAATGGGTAAATGTGATTTTTGTAAAAAAGAAAAAATTCCTTGAATCAATGCTTTAAGCTTATTCTTTAATCATAATTTCATTCTATTACTTGCAACCAGTTGTGGTGGTGTACAGAGGCACAGGTCCGCTTTAATCCGTTAAACCGTCTATACCAGTGATGCCGTTTCAAATTAGATCTGTTTTTATCTTTGTGTTTCAGATGTTCAGATTCATGAAGCTGTTTGTTCAGACACACAGCGGTCTGTCCCACAAACACACAAAGACCAACGTTAACACACTTTCCCCTGTCACATACACACACAGAAACCTTTATTTATGACTCTTCCTGGTATGTCAGGTCATGCAGCAGACATTATATATTAGTGAACTGAAATGTGTGGACGGAAGAAAATGTTTTCTTCGTGTTTGAAATTTTGTTATAAAATAGTTAATTTTTACGTGCATTAGGGCAACAAATAAAATTTAAAACCATATGTGAAAGAATTGAGAATAATTGTAACAGCCATAGTTAATAGCATTGTGGAGATCAGAGATATAATTAACATTAATAAACAGATATAAACATTAAATTAACATTAAAGTGCATTTAGAGATTACAACAAATTCACAACAGCTGGAGCATTGAAGAACAGATACAGGGAAAGAAGACAATTTATTGGGAAAGAAGTGCAAATAGTACACTGATATATATTAAATCATACACAAAAATAAAGTATCAACATTTATTCTCATAATTAATATTCATTAATTCAAGCATGGGAGAAATATATGTTCTCACGAGACAGAAAACAAATTGCAGACATTCAGACATGGCAAAGGCTGTAGAACATTCTTTAGAAAGATAGATTTCAGAATTGTTTGATAGAGAAGTTCACCACACTGGAGCTATGATCTCAGAGAGAGAGAGAGAGAGAGAGAGAGAGAGAGAATGCAGGCTAAAACAAATAATGATTCCCTCCTACTTGTTAGTAGACACAGTAATATTAATACAGAGCATTACAATGTGTCCCATTGAGCTCCCCCTAGTGGCAGCCCACACCACACTCTGAGAAATGAAAGGGTAATCAGAGTCAAACTCACACAGTACAGTACATACCCTGCACCAGTTTATTTACACTCCATAAATAATCACAATATATACATTATTTTACAACAAACTACAGGTAAAAATCTGTAACAGTTAGTGTTCTCTAAACCGCTTGTAGAATTATTAGCTGTGAGGTTTATACAATTTATTATCAGTTAGAGAGCAGTTACTTGAGGAGGTAAAATGGTGGAAGGTGATTAATGTGAACGTTACAGAGTGAATTTTAACAAATATAGTGCTGTAGCTTATAGTGTTATTAACAGATTTAATTAAAATAAACAAAACTGAACACTTTCATATGAATAATCAAATCAAATAATCAAATTCTAATGTCAAGCACTAAATCCGTAGGATTTGGATTTACACTAGACATTAATGTACACAGTATATGTTTTTCTTCACTAATATTACATTTATATCTGCTGTTCACAGCGCAGCCAAAAACTCTGAAGGTGTAAATGTAGTGTGTATACTGTAGTGTATGTAGTATGTAGTCTGTAGTGTTTATAGTGTATGTAGTGTGTAGAGTGTATAGTGTAGTGTATGTAGTGTGTAGTCTGTAGTGTTTATAGTGTATGTAGTGTGTAGAGTGTATAGTGTAGTGTATGTAGTGTGTAGTCTGTAGTGTTTATAGTGTATGTAGTGTGTAGAGTGTATAGTGTAGTGTATGTAGTGTGTAGTCTGTAGTTTAGGTGGTAAAGTCTGGTATGGATTAATGTTTAGTTTGGTTTACCTGGGAAATACGTCTAATCCGCTACAACTTTTTAACCTTATAGGTTTCTACAAAATAGTTTGTGTCTTGAAACATTTAAATTTTTTCCTCATCAGAAGCCACACTCCGAGACCAAGTAACACCACGGCCGGCAAAATGAACAGGAACCACAAGTAATGAAGATTCTTCACACCGTTATCTGCAGAGACAGAAATTCATTGTTGTAAATCGTTCACTCTCAATGACACGACATTATAAATATTATTATAGATTTAAAACTGTTATTATGAAGATTTTAACTGAACGACAAAGATTTAGAGACATCACAAGGTGTGTAAGACTACTGAACCAGGTCTGTTATACTTTATACACACACACACACACACACAGTAAACAGTCACATGATGATCATATAAAAGATTTATTGTTTTTACACATTTCATGTTATTTATCATTATTTATTCATATTGTTTATATTTTCATATTTGTCTCTTTCACAAATGTGTGATTTTATTTATTACATATTATTCATGTGTGGAGTTTCAGGGTATAAATACTTTTTCATATCTGTCATATTAATATTTCTTCACATGTGTTTCCATCAGTGAGCTGTACAACACAACACACACTTAAATAAGGTTTAATATTCACCTGAGGAATCTGGACTCACTTCAGTTCCGCCTTTAGAGGAAAAAGAAATCAATATCACTTTCAAATATTTCTCTCTTTATTAACAATAGAAATATTCATTCCTTTTGATGTGATATTTCAATAAGGTTTAATATTCACTCACCTGAGGAACCCGGGGTTTTATGTGGACTCTCTTCAGTTTTGTCTTTAGAGGAAAAAGAAGATACATAAATGATATTAAATATCTGTGTTCTGATTGTGTGTGTGGTTTTTACACATTATTTATTCTCACAAGTTTGAAACTTTCTTTTTAAACACACAGTTTATTTACTCGTGTTGGAAGCAGCAAAAATATATAATAATTGGATGCACATAAGAATATGAGAGACTTTGTAAAGGACCAGATTGAGACACTTTGATTATTTGGAGGAGGTCAGTGAGTGTGTACTGAAAACAGGATTGTGTGTGTGTGTGTGTGCGCTGAAAGCAGGATTGAAATACAGAACAGGAGGTGTGTGTGTGTGTGTGTGTGTGTGTGTGCGTGAGTGTTAGGGCTGCAACTAACGATTATTTTGATAATCGATTAGTTGGGCGATTATTTTTTTCTATTAATTGATTAAATCGGGGAAAAAAAACTAAATGCTTCTTTAAATTTATGTTTTGCTTATAACTATATAAAACCATAAATCAGGGTATTAGTTATGTATAAAACTAAACTTTAAAAAATGCAAAAGCCACATATAGAGTTTATTGAGCTTTAATTTTAAACCTTAAATTAAAGTTTGTTTTGGAACAGTAAAACTCCTCTAAATATCCAAAATATGAATAAATACTGTAAATAAAAAAGCAAAACAATTGATTTACTCTTATTATATTGGATGGCATCTGTTATGGCTGCTTGTTGAGGAGTGCATGGGGGATTTATTTTTTTTAATGAACTCACTTGTGCTGACTTGTCTCTTTCTAAAAATAAATAAGTAAATAAATGAATAACAGCATTTGAGTATGCAAAATACAGTATTTCTTTTTGTTTTTTACAATAATTGCAGATATTGCCAGCTGATAGAGAAGGAACAGCCAATCAGAAGTCGTGTGTGGAAGTCTGTGATTGGCTGGGTTTGTGGCAGTTTTGTAACACTGGACGACAAGGTCGAGCGGACATGTTGCGCGAGTTGGGGAGACACTGCACGCACAGAATCGAGCTGTTGAGCGCGCAGTGGACACTGCACGTGCATAGAGTGCTTTGTCTGCTCTCAAAATGTCAAACCGCGCGCTCAGAATTGTGGCAGGAATATAACGCCATAGGCGCGCGCTTTTTCCTGCAGATGCTTCTGTAACCTCCATTGCGCGAGTGGCTGTGTATCTGTGTGCATCTTGTGGTCGCGCTCCTCAGTAACGTCAGCAGTCCAACTAATCGATAACGGCATTCGTTGACAACGAATTTCATTATCGATAATTATCGATTTTATCGATTAGTTGTTGCAGCCCTAGTGTGTGTGTGTGTGTGTGTGTGTTTGTGTGTGTGAGAGAGAAATCTTTACAGTTATCTGGGGAAACACTAAACTGTGCAGCACAGTCTCACATCAACATTAAATAATCTGTTCAGTTTAATAAGATTCCAGTCATTATAAACTCTGTGTACTGATACTGTGTGTGTGTCAGACTCTGTATCTGAGACTAATACACTTACTGTAGACTGAGAGTTGAACTTCCTGGACCAAGACAGATTTCTTTGGGTTTTCCAACAGCATGAAGCTTCTGTACTCGGCTTCATCATTAACTCTGACGGTCTTCAGCACCAGGGAACAGTTTCCTTTAAGCAGCTCGTCCTCAGGAACGTCCACACGTCCCTCATATCCTTCAGCCTGAAATGAGTCTTTACTCTGTCTCTCAAACACCACCTTGCGACCGATAGTCCACTGAACATGAGGTGATTGTACAGACAGATCTCTCCATTCACACGGCAGGACGACTGTGGAGCCCACTGCAGCTGAAATGACGGAGAAATCGTTTTAGCAAATGATCTTCTATACATTATATTGCCAAAAGTATTGGCCCGCCTTCCTTGACATGCATATGAACTTAAGTAACATCCAATCCATAGGCATTAATATGATGTTGGTCCGCCCCCTTCAAGTCTTCTGGGAAGACTTTGGTGTGGGTCAAGTTCTTCCAGAGTCCTGTATCGGGTTTGGGATGAATTAGAGCGTTGACTATGAGCCACGCCTTCTCGTCCAACATCAGGGTCTGACCTCACAAATGTGCTTCTGGAAGAATCGGCAAAACTTCCCATAAACAAACTCCTAAACCGTGTGGAAAGCCTTCACAATACTTTTGGCAATATAGTGTATGTATTTTTTTTTCCACTTTCATGAATAAGAAACCGAGGTTGCAATATAATGTATGAAAGTGATGCTGTTAGTTGACTAATTTTAATTTTACTGACATAAATCTTTGAAAATACAACAAAACAGCCTTGCCTTTAAAAAATGTCTAATACAATTGTATCTGCAGGGTTAAACTACATAGTTTAGCACCAACATCAATACTTTTACTAAAGTTCACTTCCTTATAAAGAAACGCTCAGATCGCAGCATCTGACACCATGTGACACTGTGGAGTAAATCCAATATATACTGTTATGGTAATAAACAGATCACAAAATCATACGGGTCTGGATGTCTTTCATAGTTAATGATTAGAGCAAAGCAGAGGCTGAAGAAAATACAGAGTCAGCTAAAAAATGTACACGCACTTCAGGAAAATAAAAATAGTGTAATGTACAGGGGTTGGAGAATGAAATTGAAACGCTGGCCAATTTAGTGTTGGAGGTTTCATGGCTAAATTTGACCAACCTGATGGCCGATCTTCATTGATTGAACATTCCACCAGTAAGAGCAGAGTGTGAACGCTTAATTAACAAAGTAATAATAATAATAATAATAATAATACATTTTATTTGTAAAGCACTTTTCATTAATTAAATCTCAAAGTGCTAACATTAAATAAAAATAAAGATAGAAAAGGTATTTTAAAAAATCAATTAAAACCAAATCAACAATTGTAAACTTTCTTGAATAAAAAGGTCTTGAGGTTGGCTTTAAAAGAGTCCAGGCTCTGTATGGCTCTCAGATGGACAGGAAGGCGATTCCAGAGCTGTGTTTCAACTGAGCAGAAGGCTCGGTCCCCCATGGTACGAAGCCTGGTAAACGGGGCTTTGAGGAGCATGCTTCCTGATGGCCTAAGGGTGCGGTTAGAACGTTGTACAGTGATCAGCTCTAGCAGATATGATGGTGCCTGACCAGTAACACATTTATGGGTTAACAGCAGGATTTTGTATTCAACTCGGGATGAAACAGGAAGCCAGTGCAGTGATGTGTTCAAATTTCCTGGTTTTCGTTAGGATTCTAGCGGCACTATTTTGGATGTATTGTAGTTTTTGAATGTCCTTGACAGAGATCCCAACAAAGAGTCCATTGAAGTAGTCCAGTCTTGATTATATGAAGGCATGAACAAGTTTCTCTGCATTTGGAAGTGTTAGGAGGGGGCGGAGTTTGGAGATATTTCGTATATGGTAGACTGATGTTTTACACAGGTGTTTTATATGTTCGCTGAAAGTCAGCTGTGGGTTAAACCGAACCCCCAGGTTAGTGACTGTGGAGGACAGACTGATAACCTGACCATCAAAAGTAAACTGCGATATGGGAGAGGAGAGGATCTGATGAAATCTACCAACAAGGAGTGCCTCAGTTTTACTGCTGTTCAGCTGTAGAAAGTTGTTGTTCATCCATGTCTTTATCTCCTCAAGGCATGCAGTAAGGTACAGAAGGGCCTTAGAGGGGCTTGGAGCAGTTATATATATATATATATATACAGTGCCCTCCATAATTATTGGCACCCCTGGTTAAGATGTGTTAAAAGCCTGAAAATGAATTCAGTTTTTATTGCAGAAGCATATTGTCACACTGAAAATTGTAGAAAAATATAACGTGAATATAAAGTGAATTTTAAGGGGAAATAAAAATCCCTGACTAAAAAATTATTATTTTTCATACTCAACTCAACTCATCTTTATTTGTATAGCACTTTAAAAAACAAGAATGCCCCAAAGTGCTTCACATAAATAATAAAATAATATAGTAATATTATAAAATAAAATAAGGAACTAAGTTAAGAAATAAAAAAAATAATAATAAAAAATAATAAAAATATAATAATAATAATAATAATAATAATAATAATAATAATAATAATAATAAAATATTAAAAAGGAACATAATTAAATCACATCACGCACAATCTCATGTTGGTCATAAAATAACCTGTTCCACAATGATTGGCACCCCTAACAATTCCTAGAAAATAAATGTAATTGAAGTATTTCTGTCATTTCTACAGTAGTTTACAAAGTTGATCAGAGTATCTAGGAACATTTAATTAGTAATTTATCACTTCCTGCTTCCCTGGGATATAAATATGACGTGACACAGAGGCCATTTCTCTTCTCCACTCTTCAACATGGGAAAGACAAAGGAACACACCATTCAAGTAAGGCAGATGTGTGTCGACCTTCACAAGTCAGGCAATGGGTACAAAAAAATAGCCACCGCCTGCATCTGCCCATATCTACTGTGAGAGGAATCATTAAGAAGTTTAAAAACACTGGAACAGTAGTAAACAAGCCTGGATGAGGACGCGAGTTTATTTTGCCTCCACGCACAGTGAGGAGGATGGTAAGAGAAATAAAACATTCTCCAAAGCTCACTGTTAAAGAACTGCAACAAATGATAGCATCTTGGGGTCACAAAGTCTCCAAAACAACCATCAGACGCTATCTACATGCCAACAAGCTCTTTGGGAGGCATGCAAGGAAAAAACCTTTTCTCAGTCACAATCATAAACGCAAACATTTGGAGTTTGCTAAGCCGCACTGGGGCGTCAACTGGGACCGTGTTCTTTGGTCAGATGAGACCAAGATAGAGCTTTTTGGCAACAAACACTCTAAGTGGAACACAAAAGATGAGTCTGCAGAAAAGCACCTCACGCCCACTGTGAAGTCTGAGGGAGGATCGGTGATGCTGTGGTGCTGTTTCTCTAACAGAGGCCCTGGGAACCTTGTTAGTGTGCATGGCATCATGAATTCTTTGAAATACCAGGACATTTTAAAGCAAAATCTGGTGGCCTCTGCCCGAAAGCTGAAGATGGGTCGTCACTGGGTCTTTCAGCAAAATGACGACCCAAAACATGTGGCCAAATCTACACAGATATGGTTCACCACACACAGTATCAAGCTCCTCCCATGGCCATCTCAGTCCCCAGACCTCAACCCCATTGAAAACCTGTGGAGTGAGCTGAAGAGGAGAGTGCAGTGGAGAGGAGTCAGGTCACTGGATGATTTAGAGACATTGTGCAAAGAGGAATGGTCGAAGATCCCTCTTTGTGTGTTCTCTAATCATGTGAAACATTATAGGAGAAGATTAGTTGCTGTTTTGTTGGCAAAAGGGGGTTGTACAAAGTATTAAACATCAGGTGTGCTAATTGTGGCACCCATGATTTGATGTAAAATTATTTCTTAATGTGGGATTTTTTTTCCCCCACTGAATAAATGCACTTGAATTAAAGGTTGGAATTTCCTTTTTTTTTCCCATTGTGGGCCTATGTTATTTAGAACAAAACTGATTTTTTTAGAAGCTAAAGAACACATTTTAACCAGGGGTGCCAATAATTATGGAGGGCACTGTATATATAAAGCTGTGTATCATCAGCATAGCAGTGAAAAGACAACCCATGTCTGCTGACGATGCACCCAAAAGGTAACATATAGATGGTAAAAAGGATGGGGCCGTGGACCCCTGTGGAACACCATAATTGACATTAAGCAGCCTGGACTTACATCCTCCCAGCATGACACATTCAAACCTGTCGGACAGGTAGGACTGGAACCATTGCAATGTAGTTTGCGACAGACCAATAGTATACTGGAGACGAGGAGAATGGTATGATCCACCGTGTCGAAGGCTGTTGTCAAATCAAGAAGGATAAGAAGAGAAGGCGATCCTGCATCAGCTGTCATCCTGAGCAGTGCTGTCTCTGTGCTGTGGGCTAATCGAAAGCCTGACTGGAACTTCTGAAATAGGTTGTTGCACTTGAGGTGGTTCAAAAGTTGAAAGGCAACTGTCTTCTCTAGGACCTTTGATAGGAACGTGAGATTGGAAACAGGCCTGTAGTTTCCACACACGTCAGGATCCAATGAGGGATTCTTCAAAGTCGGACTTCAAAGTAATTAATCACTTGAGCAGAACTGTTGGAATGGGATCCAATGTGCAAGATGATGGTCTTATTCCTCGCAGAGTTTCTTCAATGTGGCTGTTTGAAACCTCGGTGAAGTATGAGAGAGATGGCAAACTCCAAGATGATGAGTCATAGACAAAGGGAGATTGGGGGAAAGGCCCAGAAATTGAAGAGTGGATGCTGTGAACTTTAGATCTAAAAGTCAATAAAGCTGCTGCATTGCACTTCTGTGGCTTCAATAAAAGATGGTTTATGGTGGCAAAAAGCTGCTTAGAGTTGCCGGGTTTTTTATTGATTTGATTAGAGTAAAATTGACATTGCATATCCTTCAAGGACTTGAAATATGCTCTTTGATGGTCACAGAAAGCAAGCTTATAGACAGTGAGTCCAGACTTTCTAGACTGGCACGTTTGGATGCAACTCAGCATTCTTTCTCCTCCAAACAAGTTTTATTTTGGTTTCATCTGACCATATGAAATTCTCCCAATCCTCTTTTGGATCATCCAAATGCTCTGTAGCAAACTTCAGACGGGCCTGGACATGTACTGGCTTAAGCAGGGGGACACGTCTGGAACTGCAGGATTTGAGTCCCTGACGGTGTGTTACTGATGGCAGCCTTTGTTACTTTGGTCCCAGCTCTCTGGAGGTCTTTCACTAGGTCCCCCCATGTGGTTCAGGGATTTTTGCTCACAGTTGTGATCTTTTAGCTTTTCACCACAGGGTGAAATCATGCGTGGAGTCCCAGATCGAGGGAGATTATTAGTGGTCTTGTATGTCTTCCATTTTCTAATAATTGCTCCACCAGTTGATTTAATAATAATAATAATAATAATAATACATTTTATTTATAATGCACTTTATATT
Organism: Clarias fuscus; assembly: GCA_030347435.1. Lineage (NCBI taxonomy): Eukaryota > Metazoa > Chordata > Actinopteri > Siluriformes > Clariidae > Clarias > Clarias fuscus. The sequence goes on along the minus strand of CM059204.1, from coordinate 44,847,063 downwards.
TGAGGCAAATCTCAAAGTGCTACAAATTATTTCTGCTCAAAAGCTCTAATAAAAAGGTAAGTTTTAAGACCAGATTTAAAATCATCAACAGTCTGTGGCATCCTCAGATACTCAGGGAGAGCATTCCACAGTCTAGGTGCCGCCAAGCAAAAAGCAAGATCTCCCATGGTATGAAGCTTGGTCTTCGGAGATTTCAGACAATGACCTGAGACAGAGCGGAGGTTTCGTGAAGATGTATGTGAAGTGATAAGTTCTTTGAGATAGGGAGGGGCATCACCATAGATGCACTGGTGGGTAAGAAGGGCAACCTTGTATTCAATTCTGAATGAAACAGGCAGCCAATGAAGAGATTTGAGGATGGGCGTAATATGATCATATTTACGTGCCCGCATCAGGATCCTAGCAGCGCAGTTTTGAATATATTGCAGCTTTTGAAGGCTTTTTCCAGAAGTCCCAATGAGGAGAGCATTGCAGAAATCCAGCCTGGAGGAGACAAACGCATGGACTAACTTTTCCGCATCTGCAAATGTAAGTGCTGGACGCAGTTTAGCAATGTTCCTGAGGTGAAAAAAAGATGTCTTACACAGATGTTTGATATGGGCATCATACGTCAAATAAGAGTCCATTTTAACCCCGAGGTTAATAACAGATGTCGACAGTGGGATATTCTGACCGGAAAAGGTGATGCTAGTGATGTTGGATGTCCTAACCTGGTGTGGGGTGCCTACTAAAATAGCTTCAGTCTTAGAACTGGAAATTTTGCTTCATCCATGACTTTACCTCCTCCAAACAGAGAGTCAAAGTGGGTGATGGCGGAGTAGATGAGGAGGTTGAATTTATCCTGAGGTAAAGCTGAGTATCATCAGCATAGCAATGAAATAAAATTTTGTGCCGGCTGATGACACAGCCCAGAGGAAGCATATACAATATAAACAACATTGGCCCAAGCACTGAACCCTGAGGAACACCACAGGTAACACTGTGTGTAGCGGATTTAGCGGCTCGCAGGGCAACAGGCTCCGTTCTTCCGGTGAGATAAGATGTGATCCAGTTGTAAACAGAGTCAGAGAGACCTACAGTATGACGTAATCTGTGAAGAAGAATGTCGTGATCAACAGTATCAAAGGCCGAGGTTAAGTCCAACAGAATGAGTAGTGATGGAGAGCCAGCATCCGCCGACATCAGCAGGTCATTCGTGACTCTTACCAGAGCTTTTTCCACGCTGTGACAGGGGCGAAAACCAGACTGGAATTTCTCAAACAAATCATTTTGTTTCAGATGAGACTGAAGCTGTGCAGCGACGACTTTTTCCAGCACTTTTGAAAGGAAAGGGAGGTTAGAAATAGGCCTGTAGTTTGCAAGCACTTCTGGATCTAAGGTGGATTTCTTAAGAAGTGGCCTGATGACAGCAGTTTTCAGTGATGGGGGAACATAGCCAGACTGGAGAGAGTGATTTATGATCCTGGTAATCAGGGGACTTATAGCACAGAGGTTGGATTTAACCAGAACTGCTGGAAAAGGGTCCAGAGCACAATTTGATGGTTTCATCTTTCTGATAATGACCTCAACCTTTTGCTGCGAAACGTCAGAAAAACAGCTGAAATGTTGAAAAGTCCCTGGCCGTGGGTCATCCATCAAGTCAGGCAGTGCAGAGGAACTGGAAATTGACGAGCGGATGGTGTCCACTTTTTTCCTGAAAAAAGTAATGATGTTATTGCATCTCTCCTCTGTAGCTTCCAGATGAGATTGAAATTGCGGTTTCAGGAGGCGATTAATAGAAGAAAACAGTTGCTTTGAATTTCCAGAGTTATTGTTAATGATATTTGAGTAAAACTGTGATCTTGCAGCTCTCAGCGCACTTGCATAGGCCTTTTGATGTTCTCTATAAACTTGCTTGTGAACAGCGAGTCCTGATGCCTGTACACGTCGCTCAAGAACACGCCCAGCTGTCTTCATCTTCCACAATTCACATGTATACCAAGGGGCTGAACGTGAGAAGCAGACCGTTCTATGTATGACAGGGGCATGGAGATCGAGGAGACTGCTGAGGGATTTGTTGTAAAAGTCCACTGACTCGGTGACTGAGGGACATTCAACAGAGGAGAGATACTGAAGATCTTTGCTCAGAGTGTCTGGGTTGATCTTTTTCAAATTTCTGTAACATATTTGCCGTTTTGTTTTAGTGGGGGAACAAGGGAGTGACAGCTCTATTGAAATGACATTGTGGTCAGACATCCCCAGATCATACACCAATAGGTTGCTAATAGGGACAGAATTTGTAATAACCAGATCCAGGATATGACCTCTGGAATGTGTAGGAACATGAACATGTTGTTGAAGATTTAGGCAGTCCAGTAGATGCAAAAACTCAGCTGCTAAATGGCAGGAGGGGGTGTCTACATGAACATTAAAATCACCAAGTATAATAGTGCTGGAAGAAGTGGTACAGAAAGATGTAAGAAAATCATAGATCTCTGTGATAAACACTGGGTTTGGTTTAGGGGGTCGATAAATAAGCAGTATTGTGATGGGAAGAGAGACTTTACATTTAAATGCAAGGCATTCAAATGAAGACAGCGTAGGCACAGGAAGGGGACACAGATCCAGTTGCTGTCGGTATAGTAGAGCTAAGCCACCACCACGTCCAGTGCTGCGGGCTTTCTCCAGGTAGCTATAACCGGGAGGACACGCCTCATTTAATGCTAAAAATACCTCAGACTGATGCCATGTTTCTGTTATACACATAAAATCCAAGCCTTTGTCCATAATATGATCTTGTATAAAAACTGATTTATTTGAGAGAGATTGTGAATTAAAAAGTTCAATTTTGAACATTTTCGGTGACGTATATTTCTGTAATGGCCATAATACACTGAGATCCACTCCGCGTCTTCTATCCAGCTTCGTGAGTGTTGATCTCGGAAATTTTCCCGAACTGTCCGACAGAAATCTCGCGGTGCTTCTCGCGGTGTATTCCGAGCTAGAAACACCTGGAGCGTCATTGCTCTGATGACGTGTTTGATGAGCGACATCGGTCCATACAGATGGAATGGATGAAGCAGGACAGCCAGGCTGATGGTAAACAAACTTTCGCCGAGTACTTCTATGGACGTAGCGTGTTCGGCGCAGAAGTCCGAGTTCTTTTATGACAGCAATGCACGTTGGAATGGAATAATTGTTGTGACTTAACAACTCCGGGATAGTGTACTTGAGCTCCATGCCGGTCTCCGAAAAGACTTTCAGTGCTAGCTATCTTCCAAACACGGAAATAGCCAAACAACTGCAGAGGCAGAGAACCAGGCTACCAGACGCTAAAAAACACCCAAAAAAACTCCCCAAAACTCAAGGTAAAAACTAGATAAAAGGGAAAAATATATAATAGCAGTAAAAGTAACAAAAGAATCACAGCAGCAGGAGAAGCGGCGAACAGCCAGCGCCAGCGTCCTCTCCTTCGCTGTCCTGACACCTTCCAGGCCTTGGTGTGATTTCTTCACACCAAGATGCTTACCTATTGCAGATTCAGTCTTCCCAGCCTGGTGCATGTCTACAATTTTGTTTCTGGTGTCCTTTGACAGCTCTTTGGTATTGGCCATAGTGGACTTTGGAGTGTGACTATTTGAGGTTGTGGACAGGTGTCTTTTATACTGATAAGCTCAAACAGATGCCATTTATACAGGTAACGAGTGGAGGACAGGAGCCTCTTAAAGAAGAAATTACTGGTCTGTAAGAGCCAGAAATCTTGCTTGTTTGTAGGTGACCAAATACTTATTTTCCACCATAATTTGCAAATAAATTATTTAAAAATTCTACAATGTGATTTTCTAGATTTTTTAAAATTATTTTATCTCTCATAGTTGGGGTATACCTATGATGAAAATTACAGGTCACTCCCATCTTTTTAAGTGGGAGAACTTGCGCAATTGGTGGCTGATTAAATACTTTTTCCCAACTGTATGTGTGTGCAAATTTTTCATGTTTGTGTATGAGTTTGATTTAAGTTCTATACGACACCTCATATTTTATTAAAGTTAGAGTCGTTATTTAAATTCATGGTGTTGATGGATTCACACATCCAGTGAGGAAACCTGGTCATGACTCAGTGGTTAAGGCGTCTGATACGAACCTTATTTCTAACTCTGTTATCTGATACACTGAGCATTTATAATTAGTCAGTATTTCACACTGTATGATTTACTTACCTGTGACTGAGAGTTGAGCTGCATTGATGGAATCTGTGGGGGAAAAAAATCACAATCTACATGATTTGTAGAAGCATACATATAGAGTACATCGGTGCCTTGCAAAAGTATTCATACCCCTTGAACATATCCACATTATAACAACAAGTATATTAGATTTACGGGCACAACTGCAAACCTACCAAGACGTGGGCGTCCACCTATACTGAAAGCCCGGGCGAGGGCAGCACTAATCAGTGCAGCAAACGAGAGGATCATGGTAAGTGAGGAGGAGCTGCAGAGATCCACAGCTCAGGTGGGAGAATCTATCCACAGGACAACTATTAGTTGTCATCTCCACAAATCTGGCCTTTATGGAAGAGCAGCAAGAAGAAAGACATTGTTGAAAGAAAGCTATAAGAAGATCCATTTGTGTAGTTTGTGACAAGCCATGTGGGGGGACAGCGTGGAAGAATGTGCTCTGGTCAGGTGAGACGAAATTTAACTTAAAGCAAAACACTGTGTGTGGTGGAAAACTAACACTGTGAAACATGGTGGTGACAGCATCATGTTGTGTGGATGGTTTTCTACATCAGGGACAAGGAAGCTGGTCAGAGTTGATGGGAAGATGGATAGAGTCAAATACAGGACAATCTTAGAAGAAAATCTGTTAGTTAGCTAGAGTCTGCAAAAGGCTTAAGTGCCTCCGTGGACGGCGAGCTTCCGTCGCTGCACTGTGCCTCCGCGGACGGCGAGCTTCCGTCGCTGCACAGTGCCTTCGCGGACGGCGAGCTTCCGTCGCTGCACAGTGCCTTCGCGGACGGCGAGCTTCCGTCGCTGCACAGTGCCTACGCGGACGGCGAGCTTCCGACGCTGCACGGCGCCTTTGAGGACAGCGAGCTTCCTCCTCCTCCGCCGCCGCCTTCATGCGCCGCCGAGGATCACGAGCTCCATCCTCTTCCTCCGCCGCCGCCTTCATGCGTCGCCGAGGATCACGAGCTCCATCCTCTTCCTCCGCCTTCATGCGTCGCCGAGGATCACGAACTCCATCCTCTTCCTCCGCCGCCGCCTTCATGCGTCGCCGAAAATCACGAGCTCCATCCTCTTCCTCCGCCGCCGCCTTCATGCGTCGCTGAGGATCACGAGCTCCATCCCCTTCCTTCGACGCTGCACGGCGCCGTTGAGGACAGCGAGCTTCATCTTCCTCCGCCGCCGCCTTCATGCGCCGCCGAGGACAGCGAGCCACCTCAACCTTCGCCACCCTACATCAACGAGGATGGCGAGCTTCCTCCGTCTCCGCCGCCCTGCTTCAACAGGGGCATCAGACCACCTGAACCACTGGACATAGGTGCCAGCCTCTGGGTAAGAGGGGCGGACGTTGGACCCTGGGGGGGATGCCCTGGACCTCCTGTGGCGCCCCGGAGTTGCGCCCTTTGAGGGGGGGTTATGTCAGGGATAACCCCTAGAGGGCGCCAAAGCGCCCTGTGATCTTTTGTTTGTAGTTCTTATTATTTCACTTCATTTCCCATTATGCACTTCGGTCAGGTGACGTGAGGGCGCTCACCTGAACCGACTTGCTCATTAGTTTTATTATAAATGGTTTGTTTTAGTTCTGTTTAACGTCTTGCATCTGTTGATTTTCCATGATAAATGTCCGTATGTTTACTTGTGTCTTTCAATGTCTTTATACGTGTTTTAGTTTTGGTTTCATTTAAAGTATACTGTTTATTTGATTTCCCTGTTTTCTTTATAAAAATAAATCGTTTCCTTTTAAAACCTTGATCCTCCTGCATTTATGCCTCGCACCTCAAACCGTGACAGATTGCAAGACCCAAAAAGAGGCATAGCAGAGGAGGGGGGGCAACGCCTCTTTTTCGCCCTCTTTTGGGGGGGGCAACGATGTTTGGAGTTTGGGGAGCCGGCGTGGAAGGTAGCCGGAGAATCAAACGGCGTAGCGGCAGAAGAGCGGAGTGTGAGCGGGACGTGCAGCTGGGAGCAGCCTCCCAGAGTGATTGGAGCAGCTTTCGGCGGTGCGCTCTGAGAAACGAAGAGCGCATTCGTGACCTGCGGGAGCAGGTGGCCAGGCTCCAAGGGCTGCTAGCACAGCTGCACCGCGCCGCTGAGGAGGGCGAGCTTCCGACGCTGCACCGTGCCTTCGTGGACGGCGAGCTTCCGTCGCTGCACCGTGCCTTCGAGGACGGCGAGCTTCCGTCGCTGCACCGTGCCTTCGAGGACGGCGAGCTTCCGTCGCTGCACAGTGCTGCCGAGGACGGCGAGCCGCGTCTTCCTCCGCCGCCGCCGTCATGCGCCGTTGAGGACAGCGAGCTTCATCTTCCTCTGCCGCCGCCGTCAGGCGCCGTTGAGGACAGCGAGCTTCCTCTTCCTCCGCCGCCGCCTTCATGCGCCGTTGAGGACAGCGAGCTTCCTCTTCCTCCGCCGCCGCCTTCATGCGCCGTTGAGGACAGCGAGCTTCCTCTTCCTCCGCCGCCGCCTTCATGCGCCGTTGAGGATAGCGAGCTTCCTCTTCCTCCGCCGCCGCCTTCATGCGCCGTTGAGGATAGCGAGCTTCCTCCGCCGCCGCCTTCATGCGCCGTTGAGGATCGCGAGCTTCCTCCGCCGCCGCCTTCATGCGCCGTTGAGGATCGCGAGCTTCCTCCGCCGCCGCCTTCATGCGCCGTTGAGGACAGCGAGCTTCCTCCGCCGCCGCCTTCATGCGCCGTTGAGGACAGCGAGCTTCCTCCGCCGCCGCCTTCATGCGCCGCTGAGGATCGCGAGCTTCCTCCGCCGCCGCCTTCATGCGCCGCTGAGGATCGCGAGCTTCCTCCGCCGCCGCCTTCATGCGCCGCTGAGGATCGCGAGCTTCCTCCGCCGCCGCCTTCATGCGCCGTTGAGGATCGCGAGCTTCCTCCGCCGCCGCCTTCATGCGCCGTTGAGGACAGCGAGCGTCCTCTTCCTCCGCCGCCGCCTTCATGCGCCGCTGAGGATCGCGAGCTTCCCCTTCCTCCGCCGCCGCCGTCATGCGCCGCCGAGGTCAGCAAGCTTCTTCTTCCTCCGCCGCCGCCTTCATGCGCCGCTGAGGATCGCGAGCTTCCTCTTCCTCCGCCGCCGCCTTCATGCGCCGTTGAGGACAGCGAGCTTCCTCTGCCTCCGCCACCGTCATGCGCCGCCGAGGACAGCGAGCCTCCTCATCCTCTGCCGCCCTGCATCAATGAGGACGGTGAGCCTCTTCTGCATCCGCCGCCCTGCGTCACCGAGAACGGCGAGCATCCACTGCCTTCGCCGCCCTACATCAACAAGGATGGTGAGCTTCCTCCGTCTCCGCCGCCCTGCTTCAACAGGGGCATCAGACAACCCGAACCACTTGACATAGGTGCCAGCCTCTGGGTGAGAGGGGCGGACGTTGGACCCTGGGGGGGGGGGGGGGGGTGCCCTGGACCTCCTGTGGCGCCCCGGAGTTGAGCCCTTTGAGGGGGGGTTTATGTCAGGGATAACCCCTAGAGGGCGCCAAAGCGCCCTGTGTTTAGTTTGTAGTTCAGTTACTTTAAACTTCAGTTCCCATGTAGCAACTCGGTCAGGTGACCAGGGGGCGCTCACCTGAACCGAGTTGGTCATTAGTTTCTGTATAAATAGCTTGTTTTAGTTCTTCTGTGGTCTTGCAACTGTTAATTTATCTTAGAAAATGTCTGCATGGTTTAGTTGTGTCTTTTGTTTCGTCTCTTCGTGTTTTAGTTTCAGTTTCATTTAAAGTATCTTTGTTTGTTGAGTTTCCCTGCCTTTTCTTTGTGTTCTTAATAAAACATCGTTTTCTTTTAAAAACCTGGATTCCCTGCAATTATGCCTCACACCAAAAACCGTGACATTAAGATTGGGGCGGAGCTTCACCTTCCAGCAGGACAGCAACAGTAAACACACAGGCAGAGGTACAACTGAATGGTTTAAACAAAGAATATTCATGTGTTCAAACTCCAGACCTAAATCCAATTAAGAATCTGTGGCAAGACGTGAAAATTGCAGTTCACAGACGCTCTCCATCTAATCTGACTGATCTTAAACTATTTTGACAAAAAGGGCAAAAACTTCACTCTCTAGATGTTCAAAGCTGGTAGAGACACAACAAAAGACCTGCAGCTGTAATTGCAGCAAAAGGTGATTCTACACAGTATTGTTTCAGGGGGTGAATATAAATGCACTGAATACAAGTCCACACTTTTCAGATATTTATTCGTAAAAAAAATAATAATAATAATAATAATAATAATAATAATAAAAAAACATTTTCCTTCCACTTCACAATTATGTGCCACTTTGTGTTGGTGTATCACATAAAATCCCAATAAAATACATTCATGTTTGTGGTAGTTGAAGGGGTATGAATACTTTTGTGAGGCGCTGTATAGACATAGATATACAGATATTAATAAATAGATCTTGTAGTAACGTGGTCACTCACCCAGACACAAGACATACAGGACATACAGGAGGGTCGTGATGTCCGTAAGACTGCTGTGGAGTGTGGACTTACTGAAACTAACACACGGAAATGAGACACAATGAGTCCATGTATGGAATTATATTATTGTTGAGGTGAGCCAATACGTTTGGCAATATAGTGTGTATAAACACTACATTTAGTGTTTGTTTAGTGATTTATTTTCTACATTCTAGAACAATACTGTAGATTTCAAAACGGTAAACTAACACATATGGAATTAAGTAATTATGGAATAACAATATTAACACTCAGTTGTTATTTTAAAACATGAAGGTCTGCTGTTCTGGATCAGTTCCTGTAAGAACAGTATTGTGTCGAGTGTGTTTGTAAACCCCATCGAGCTCCATGATGAAACTGTCTCTCATGAAGACCTTCCCAGGAAAGCGAGACCAAAACTTACTGCTGCAGAGGAGAAGTTCATTTAGAGTCACCAGCCTCAGAAATCACCAATTAACCTCAACCAGCACCTCAGATTAGAGCCGTTATGAAGCTTTACAGAGCAGAAGGAGCAGATATACATCTCAATATCAACTGTTCAAAGGAGATTATTGTGTGTTTTGGATAAACGTCTTCAGCATAGTGTAGAAAAAATTAAAAGAAAGACCATGGAGTTAGAAGGGTGTCCAAACTTGAGTGGTAGTGTATGTGCGTGTGTGTGAGTGTATATATATATATATATATATATATATATATATATATATAAATAATTTTATTATTAATTTAAACAAAGTTAGGAAAGAATTCTCTCCTACCACAAAGGATGCTGTTCCATCTGCCAATGTGTAAATGGTTTATAGTGCAGCACCTGTAGGATCATAGAGGAGCAGAAACATTTCACCAACTCAAATACAAACACAGAAATTCATAAATTATTTAAAAACTCGATTCAGGAGTCAGTGTGGTGGAAGTGATACTGAATCATTTTCCCCGACTCTACTAATCATGAACTCTATCTCATGTAATTCTGTCTTTGAAATAATTATCTGCTCTTTAAAAGATCAGTGGATTTACAGTATTTACAGTATTGAGTGCCGATTACACAGATTTCAGACTTCTTTGTAATTGGTCTACACACCCGAGGTGAAATGGTTTAATGTAATCTCTTAATTGTACTCTTAAATGGGTGTAAACTCATTAAATTAAAAAAGAAAGAAAGAAAAGAGACAATCACACGTTCTTTGACATTTTTCAGCATCTGCAGCCTATTCCACACAAGTACATATCACAAATGTTAACACACAAACACACACACACAAACGCACTCGTATATCACATGCATCACAAATGTTAACACAAACTCGCATCTCTCTCACATACGCAATCAGAAATACACACATACATAATACACATACACCCACACACACTAACAAATCACATGCTTAACACACACACATGCAGAAACACATTTACTTGTCACACACACAGACTGACACACCCACACATCTCTCTCACACACACTAACACACACACACACACACAAACGCACTTAACAAATATTTATGGCCCAAACTGAAATCAGCCCTATATAGTGTGTGACGTGTGCAGGTTGTTCGGTGCACCTGGGAGGTGATTGCGCAGGCTGCTTGGGCCCGCTCATCGTTGCTTGCAACTAGATTTTGTTTTGTCATTAGTTAGTATTTTTATGGCCTGAGCACCCTGAAATCAGCCCTGTGTCGTCATAGTGTGTGAAGGGCCTCACTGTTTTCCTAGGAATTTTTCCAACATTTTGGGCTTTTTGAGGTCTTATCATGCTCTAGCAGTCATGAAATTTGGGAAACAGGTTGGAATCTGCTGCCATTAGAATGCCCGAGAGTCTCACATGAGATTTTGCTGCATTGCTCATACACACATGCACGTATGCAAACACATTTAGAGCAACAAACGACCCAAAATAACTGACCTCCTGTTGAGTTGAGCCGAGAACATGCAGTGCGAAAGTTGTTCAGCTCAATGAGATCTAAATGAGTTTCATGTACACACGTGCACACATGTGGTGAGTAACACTAACAGGAAAAGTGAGCTGGGCTTATGCAGCAAAATCTTGTGAGGGCCCCGAGCCACGCCACGTTCACACACTATGAAGACATATAGGACTTATGTCATGGTGCTTGGGCCCTATTTATGAATTTTAACTAGAAGTATAACTAGAGGGTACATGCGGCTCCACCCATGTGCAGACCCTGACGCCTGACCCTCCCACCCGTCATAGAGGGTTAACTGCCTGCTGCTCGTTACACTGTTACATTGTAACTCCTGTGATTCACTCAGTATAACAACAGTATAACAGTATAAGTGTTGATGATGTCGCTTCCTGCTGCGACACTGACTTTGGTCCGTGAACACCCCCCCCCGGTCCACCAAGCAAACAGACTTTCAGTTTTATAAATATAGATAACACATACATGATATGCACAACTTTTACGATTATCCTACAAACAGCTTAAAGATATAAACAATAGATTGTGTAAATAACACACGAGGGTGTTCAAGTCAAACCGGCACAAATTTCTCGTGAATAAAGGCTTAAACCCAATTTTACACTACGGATCTAAACTCAGCTGATTGAGAAGTTGATGCGAGTTTTAAACGAGCAGAATAAACAAAGTTGTGTTTGTATGATTAACACTTTTACACGGTGTTAGTTAGCTGTTAGCATTAGCTTCTGTTGTCCTAAGAGTTCGCCAGGCGTTACCTGTTCATGTCGGCCTCCAACCAAAGTATTTCCTTTTATCTTCGTTATATTTTGTTGCATATTCACTTTAATTATTTTTTATCGTAATGTGAAAAACAAGGATGAAATGATTTGGCTAGTTTTCGGTTTATTTTTGACAACAAGCGGATTATATTGGATGTGACTGAACAGTATCCGCAGCCTTTATGGAAACAATCCGATCGGCCTGAAGTTCCCTGAGAAGTGTACTGCACGTCATGTTTAGTGCGATTCTAAACCGCAGGACGCGAAAATGTGAACAGCGTAGGGAACAAGGGAACAACGGGTCTCCACTTGACCGGAAGTGCGAATGGAAAATTTCCCATAATGCACCGCGCCTCGCTAGGGCGCAAAAAAAAAATAGAGCTCGAAAAATGATTGACAAAAAGAGTTATTGTAAATTAATCAAATGTATTTAGTCACATCTTTCCGGTACCATCGCGCACGCGCTAGCTCCACCTCACCGACGGGGCGGTAGTGTGTATAACTCATAAACAAATTATTTGATTCATTTACAATAATTATTGTACAGAGTCAGCGCCAGGTATCCGAGGTGCTTATGTTACCATGGTAACGTACGGAGGAAGTGACGTATGCACTTCTGACGTTCCGGGGTCTTTCGAATGGTGGAATTTTGTCAAGAAGTTCCCTTAACTCACGTTCCCTGAACAGGAAGTAGGGAGCACATTGTGAAGTACACTTCGGAATGTAACACAACCCCACCAGAGGCGTTCCACAGTGTACTTCAAAGTAGAGAGCGAAAGTTTGGATCATTTTAGTGACTTGGTTCTTTGAATCTCGTTCATCAATTGAATGAATCTTTTTAGAGTCATTTAGCTGATTTAGTTCTTTTGATCAGAAAAAATAATAATAATTCAATAAACAGACCCCCAACCATCTACATACACAAATTGTGGCTCTAGTCCCTGTAATAAAAATATTACATTTGAATAAATATTAGGATATATTATTATGAACAGAATGAGCAGCTCACCTCTCATATCTTCTGGTCTAAATCGTTTGTTCTTTTCTCACGTGACTCTCAGAGACGCGATGCAGTGCATTACACAGGAAACAGAACTGAGCGATTTTTCTCATGAGTTTTCTAGTCTGAGTTCTTTGTCCTGCTTCATGACTTCTGTATGTTTAACATAATCAATCCTCCCTATCTCTGGACCTAGCAGTTGTTTTCCCTGTACTGTATACCTGTGTGTACTGTATATCCAGATAAAACACAATCCTCTGACAGAGTATCATTATTATTAATTATAATTAAAGAATATACTTTATGATGTTTCTCTGGTGCTGAGACAGACAGACATGTTTTTTGAAAGGAAAACAGAGAAGTGAAACTTGAGGAGAAGCAGTTGGTTTTCCGTTTCTGCTGCTGCTGGTTAAAACCACACGCTGTGCACAAGACAAAAACCCACAACTTCTCTTTTCATTAGATGTATTCAAGTCATTAGTCTCAACTTCTTAACTTAAATATCCGAAGAGGTTGAAAGTTCAATATAACAAGAAAGGAGTTTAATATAAAGTTCTCTTTCACTGACAGAGACTCAGGTTCAAAACTATTCTCGGGAATTTCAGTGCTAAAACTACTGAACACTTACAGACACAAACCATCACAGTAAAATACCTGCATCAGCCGAGTCCAAGACCATCTTCATGGCCATCGAGTGAAACCAGACCACAGGGCCAAGGGGTCAGGATCACTGGAAACACTGGAGTGCAGAGTTCAGAGAGAGAGAGAGCGCGAGAGAGAGAGAGAGAGAACAGATCAGTACACTTACCGTCATATAATGGATAAGGTCAATGTATATTTTTCATAGAGTGCAGGTAGAGGCCGCTATGTAGGGAGACTACGGAGTGAGCGCCCTGCTATAAAAAACAGCATAGCTCGTGACCAGCTTGACCAGCAATTATACCAGCATATGTTGTGTTTTGGTGCTGGTATGCTGGTGACCAGCATTATAGTGTCATGATGCTGGTGCTGATATGCTGGTCAATCTTACTGATGTACCAGTACCAACACACCAGCACCAAAACACAACATATGTTGGTGGTCAGCTGCTCAAAGCTGGTTCTGGTGACCAGCATCCTGGCAACAACGTAATGATGGTGCAGATATGCTGCCATGGCTACCAGCATCAAAAGACAACATATGCAGCCCATGCATCCCAGCATACCAACATTTAATGGTAGGCTGTTCACCACCTCATCAAATATTGGCATGGTGCAGTATGCAGTAAAAGCCAGAATACATGCAAATATTACAATGGTTCTTTCGCTTCATGTACATTAGTAACTCGACATATTCAGATTTTACAATATGTTCATCTAATAACTCTGTAAAATATAGAACACAATCAGTATAAAATCAGTTTTATGGGTCAACACAAACAGTATTAACATATAATGTAATATGGACAATATGCACATCAATATGCATACAAGTAAACAGCAACCAAGTTTTGACAAGAGATTGATAACAAAACAAACAAAACATGAGAGCAACCTCTCAGGGACACTTTCACACAGTTACTTTCACACCACAGGAGTGTAAATGAGTGAGCTTGGCCCTCACTCATTATTTAGGGGTCTGCAGGTTTATGGGCCCTGAAGTAGTTCTGACATGTCCTGACATTTGGGTTTTTTCTTACTTATAAACATATAAATGTCACCTCTTTCACCTAGTGCAAAGTAAATGTCCAGGATTGAGGGAAGATGGACACAGATGATCTTATACACAGAAGCCACATTTCTGGCAAACAGACATTCAGGGTAAAACAGTGGGAACAGGAGCAGTGCACTATGAAGAAAGGGTGTTAGGTGTGCATACCTGGCATTTCCATGGTGTTTATGGCTGCTTACCATAAACTGATTTGCAATTCACACAGACCCTGTGACCAGCAGTGGTAACATTCCTGGCATCTGAGGTCAGTCCTGGTCGTGTAGTCACAGGTGAAGCCTTATCATGTGGTCAACCACTTAAAAAAATACAAGAGATCCGCCAGGAATCCAGACCCCAGTCGTGGTCGAGGTTCCCATGACATAGTGATGGTCCGTCTGTATCTTGTCTGCTTGTTTGCATTTGGTCTCTATAAAACAGGTGGCTGATCATTTTCATGGTCACAACTGTTTATAAAGAAGGAAAAAGGAACAATAAAAGTACTGTATATTATCATCAATAATGATTAACCATGGATAAAGACAACACAAACCTTTGCAATGTTATACAACGATTTATAATTTTTGCATTACGATTTACATTTACACCTTAATATCACAAACATCTGTAAGTTACATAAGACAGTATTTTAGCCATCGGGAGCTAAAGTGTTTGTCCTAAATAACATTATAGATAGCAGTGACATAAGCTAACCAAAAACTGAACCAAATAGCTACCAGAACATGAAGCTATCCAAAACACGGTGAATATATTATAAACATTTACACCACAGCTGATACTGACAACCATCTGTAATCTACATACTGTAAGTCATTAGCTTAGCCACTGTGAGCTAACCTGTTTGTGCTAAGCTACATAAGGCCGTATGTTAGCATGATTTAGCAGTGTTATCTACATGCTAACCAAACCATGTAAGTGACATTAAATGACAATGTTTCACATAAACTGGCAAAAGCTTGTGAGAAAATGAGGAAAAATAAATTAATATTAGTTTTATATTATCAGAATAAGGATTATATATGATTTAAAAACTTACCCATGGTAACAGCTTGCTGGATTCTCCTCCTTCGTTCTCTGTTGGAGTCTCAGTGTTGTTCTGAGGTAAATCTAAACTCCTCCCACTGTCCAGAACATTCTGTAGAGCTTCAGAAACCTGTACAGCGTCGAACATCTTCCACACGCGCAGGAAAATTATCGGATCTACTGTGTGTGTGTGTATGTGTGTATGCCCTTACATAGAAAAAATATATTTCTCTATATATTAACTGTCAAAATAGTGAATGATTTAGTGTTCTGATCTAAATATATTTACAATGTACTGAATAATATATTGTATTAATAAATTACAATACATTGAAAAATACATAAGGAATTTACACTTTTCATATATTAAGAAATAGATTTAAATATTTATCTTAATGTATGTAATTTTATATTTAGCAATATACTTCATAATATATTGAATTTGATTACATGTACAAGACCATAATGAGATAAAATCCAGATATAAATGAGATGCATGAAACACAAATGAGAAATATTATAGTTTTATTGAACATATAAAAAATCCTCAATTAATAGCATACAGTTGTAGGGTTTCAACTCTGGGTCAGAGGTAAATCGAATCTTTAACGACACGCCTAAACTCGCCCAAAAATGTTAAGGTTAAAAAGTTAAGGTTGCTAATAAGCCCGTAATGAGGTCAACATCAACACTAGCTTTTAAATACTTATGCATAATGTTGTAGGTTATAAAAGCATTATTGTTTTGAGGTAATTTCTCCATTTTAACTGAACAGTTTCACTTTCTTTGGTTAATAATCTCACTTAACAAGGCTGAACACACAGTGCAGTACACTTCACAGGGAACTTCAAGCTGATCGGGACATAGGCACTGTTCCAGGTAAACCTTGTATGATTGACTTCAGCTTGTTGTCTTTATACAAGCAGGAAACACCTGGAAAAGAGGAGCTACTGCTAACAGCTAACTAATATTGGGAGAGTGTTAATGAAAAATGAAAAGAATTGATTTATTTATTTAATTCATTTAATGTTGAACCAGATGTGAAAGAATGGATAATAACTTTAATGTCCATAGCTAATAGTGTTGAGGACTTCAGTAATATAATACAGTAGATATTAGAACATTAAAGTGCATTTACAGACTACAACAAATTCACACAATTTATAGTCAGAATTCATACTCGTGATTATTAATTCAAACCTGATTAAGAGAGAATACAAAATACACACGACACAAATTGCAACAGTCAGACATGGGGAGAACAAAGACATTCTTCAGAAAAAGAAAAACATGTGGAGCAGACAGAGAGAGAGAGAGAGAGAGAGAGAGAGAGAGAAAGCGAAAGCTAAAAGCAGATAATGAATCCTTCCTACACAAGTCACAATAATATTGATGAATATTGATTACAATGTAGTGTGGTGTAATCAGGAGTCTTACATTATATTAAAAATGTAACATATGATGCATTTGTTGTTCACAGTGCAGCTTACATAACCTGAAGGTGTAAATGTAGTGTGTATCTCATGTGTAGCTGATAAAGTCGAGTTTAGAACAATGTTTACTCTAAAAATAAAAACAACTTACAAATGTGATGTCCTTCAGATGTATCTACAATATGCAGAGGGGTAAATGTATACACACTTCAACACTTGTTATCTATGACCGCTTTTAAGACTCAAATTGAAATATAGTCGCAAACAACAGTGATCGGGCCCAAGCACCTGCGCCATCACCACCCGGGTGCAGAACACAACCTGTGTGTCCTTTGAGCAGTCTTAGACCTACAAAGCCTGGGACGCGTCATGGAATTTGAGGTCACTCAGGATGTCATGAGCTACTTTTCAGCACAAGTTTAAGGCGTCGCCATGGCTGAACTGTTCAGGCCGGTCATTGTTTCTGTAGGATGTGTGTAGTGTCCATATGATGTATATGGATGATTATGATGATTGAAATAAAAATAATTTAAAAAATAATTTGTAGAAGAACAATAGGGTCTTTGCACGTTATAACATCAGCACTATTAAAACATCAGCATTATCAGAGTGATAGTGATGACGTCATAGTCAGGTCATCATCGTGCTGATGTCATAGTGCTCGGGCCCTAATAATGGCAGCAATGTGTAGATTATGTTTCCTCTAAAGATGTTCGTAGCGTCGTTGGTGTTGTCGTCTTGACGTGTCTATTCATTTCTTTGATCTCCTCTGTATTTTCAGTCTGGGAATAGGCAGATTTTTTCCTCTTCAGAAGCCACACTGCGAGACCAAGTAACACCACGGCCGGCAAAATGATCAGGAACCACAAGTAATGAAGATTCTTCATACCGTTATCTGCAGAGACAGAAATTCATTGTTGTAAATCGTTCACTCTCAATGACACGACATTATAAATATTATTATAGATTTAAAACTGCTATTATGAAGATTTTAACTGAATGACAACGATTTAGAGACATCACAAGGTGTGTAAGACTACTGAACCAGGACTGTTATACTTTATACACACACACAGTACAGTAAACAATCACATGATGTTCATATAACATTTTATTGTTTTTAAACATTTCATGTTATTTATCATTATTTATTCATATTGTTTATATTTTCATATTTGTCTCTTTCACAATGTGTGATTTTATTTATTACATATTATTCATGTGTGGAGTTTCAGGGTATAAATACTTTTTCATATCTGTCATATTAATATTTCTTCACATGTGTTATCACTCACATAATCACATGACTGTGTGTGATGTTTCCATCAGTGAGCTGTACAACACAACACACACTTAAATAAGGTTTAATATTCACCTGAGGAATCTGGACTCACTTCAGTTCCGTCTTTAGAGGAAAAAGAAATCAATATCACTTTCAAATATTTCTCTCTTTATTAACAATAGAAATATTCATTCCTTTTGATGTGATATTTCAATAAGGTTTAATATTCACTCACCTGAGGAACCCGGGGTTTTATGTGGACTCTCTTCAGTTTTGTCTTTAGAGGAAAAAGAAGATAATTAAATGATATTAAATATCTGTGTTCTGATTGTGTGTGTGAGATTTTTACACATTATTTATTCTAAAAAATAATAATAATAATTTTGATGAAACAAATTTGATTAAAAAGAAATCAATTAAAAAAAATCTTTTTAAACAGTTTATTTACTCGTGTTGGAAGCAGTAAATATATATAATAATTTGATGAGCATAAGAATTTGAGAGACTTTGTAAAGGACCAGATTGAGACACTTTGATTATTGAGAGGAGGTCAGTGAGTGTGTACTGAAAACAGGATTGAAATACAGCACAAGAGATGTGTGTGTGTGTGAAAAAAAAAGCCAGGAGCTAGAGTTATTGAGTGATTGTAGTGGGACAGTTTGAGGTAATTAATACCTTTGTTAATTTATTCAGGTTTTTTCTTTGCTTGCTGACCTTCAGTGGGAACTAAAGAAGCACAACCCTCCATCATTTGCAGAGTTGTTGTTGCTATTACGCACTGCGGAAGACCGCCAAGAAGCTAAAAATTCTAGAATGAGACGGCACCTAAGTGCCACAAGACAGAAGGCTGTATCTCATGTACATGGTACTCATGAGAATCCGCTAGAGGCACCACTGAAATCCAATTCAAGCAGTATCAATGAGCTAAAAAAACAGATTGCAGATTTGAAGAGTCAATTAACCACGTTCATGAAACAAAAAAAAATGTCATCATCTTCTAAGAAGGAACTGACAAAGAAATCTGAAACTAAAAAACCTGACTGTGCAGAGACAGAATCAAGACCATCCTTTTCTAAGTCGAAGCTCAAGCCATGGTACTGTTTTCGTTGCGGAGAAGATGGCCATGTTGTGGCCAATTGTGAATCTGACCCCAATCCTGCACTAGTAGCTGTAAAGAGAAGGGAACTGAGAGTGCGCCAGCAATACTGGGAAAGCCAAAACAGGACTGGAAATTCTTTAAACTGAAGTCAGTTCCTGTCAAGGGACAGATGGGAACTGAGATGGGTCAACCACGTCCCACCAAAACCAAATCTAATATGATTGCTAAAAGGCGACCTCTGTTACGGTTTCAAACCTCTCACACTAAAACCAGCAAATTCAAGATACCAAAGGGTTTAGTAGGAACAAAAAGCACAGCTAAAGTTAAGATGGGAGGAAAATTAGTCCCATGCTTATTAGGTACGGGTTCACAAGTCACCACAGTTCCCCAGTCGTTCTATCTTCCGACACATGATATCAAACCCCTTTATGAATTACTAGAAGTAGCCAATGGTCAACTTGTTCCCTATTTAGGATACATTGAATTAGATGTAGTCTTTCCCAAGGAATTCATGGAAGTTGAAGCCGAAGTACCAACTCTTGCATTGGTAGTTCCAGATCTGCGTGTAGAGTTACAATCCATGGTACTTATTGGTACAAATACATTGGATGTACTCTATGAAACTTATTGTGACAAAGTTCCTAGAATGCAGCCGTCTGCCCTGTATGGCTATACTGCAGTTGTAAAAACCCTTGCACTCAGACACAAACAACGTCGGGATGGTTTTATTGGATCAGTAACCACCTATGACAAAGACCCACATTTAGTTCAAGCAGGTCAGACAGTAGTGTTGAGTGGATGTGTAAATATAACTGATTGCACTACGGTGAGGTCTGTCCTTCTTGAACAGCCTTCTCTGTCGTCATTACCTGGAGGTTTACTAGTGAATACTTGTCTCATTGATTTACCTTCAAAACCACCATATCATGTACCAGTTGTGCTGACTGACGAGTCGGCCCATGACGTTATTATTCCCCGGAAATGTGTCATTGGCGAATTATGTGCTTTCCAGAGAGTTCTTTCGCAGGAGCATTCGTTGGTTAATTCCAAGTCTAGCATTCTCCATAAGTTTAATTTTAATTTTGAAGGTTCACCAATTAGTGCTGAATGGAAAGAACGTGTCTTGCAGAAACTTTATAGCGTACCTGAGGTTTTCGCACAGAATGACCTTGACTTTGGAAGAACTGGTCAAGTAAAACACCAGATTAAACTGTCCGATAACACTCCTTTTAAGCACAAAGCTCGCCCAATACATCCCAACGATTTTGAAGCTGTACGAAAGCATCTCCAAGAACTTCAGCAAGCCGGAGTGATTCGAGATCCACATCTCCTTTCTCTTCACCCATAGTTGTAGTAAAGAAGAAAAGTGGGGACGTTCGTCTTTGTGTTGATTTCAGAAAACTCAACTTGCAGACTATAAAGGATGCTTATGCACTCCCAAACTCTCACTGGATCTGAATGGTTCTGTCCTTGATCTAAAATCAGGGTACTATCAAATTGAGGTTGAGGAGCTGGATAAGCCCAAAACAGCCTTTGTCTGTACCCTGGGGTTTTGGGAATTTTACCGTATGCCACAGGGCGTGACAAATGCCCCAAGTACATTCCAACGTCTTACGGAGAAATGAGTGGGGGACATGAATCAAAAGGACGTTCTTGTGTTCCTTGATGACATCATAGTTTTCTCTAAGACACTGGAGGACTATGAGGATAGGTTAACGCGAGTTTTAAACCGACTAAAAGAATATGGTTTGAAGTTATCTCCCGAGAAATGCACATTTTTTCAGCAATCGGTCAAATACCTGGGGCACATAGTATCTCAGAATGGCATAGAGACTGACCCTGAAAAAGTGGAAGCTTTGAAAAGGTGGCCAATACCTCATGACTTGAAAGAGTTAAGATCTTTTCTCGGATTTGCAGGGTATTATAGACGTTTCATTAAGAAATTTTCCAGTAGAGTTAAACCTCTTACTGATCTAACATCAGGTTACCCACCTTTGCGAAAGAGCATGAAGCCCAAAGCAAAGGCACCTCAGTACCATGACCCGAAGAAACCCTTCAGTGAGCGATGGACTTCAGAATGCGAGCTTGCGTTCAGAACAGTCATAGAAAAGCTTACGTCAGCTCCTGTCCTAGGTTTTGCTGATCCCAAGTTGCCATACACCCTACATACCGGGCTTGGAGCAGTCCTGTATCAGGAACAAGAGGGTAGTATGAGAGTGATTGCTTATGCCAGCCAAGGTTTGTCGCGAAAGGAATCACGTTATCTTGCACATAAATTGGAGTTTTTGGCTCTAAAGTGGGCTGTAACTAAAAAATTTAATGACTAGTTATATGGGAGCCCGTTTATAGTCATGACTGACAGTAACCCCCTGACATATATTCTTTCTACAGCTAAATTGGATGCCATGAGTTATCGATGGTTGGCAGCTCTTTCTGCATTTAATTTCAAGCTCCAATACCGAGCAGGTAAACTCAATGCGGATGCTGATGGTCTTTCTAGACGACCACATGGAGAGCTTTTAAATGATTTAGCCTCACAGAAAGAACAAGAGCGTGTACTGCGGTTTACAGAAACTGACCTAACTGATCAAAATATTGATAACAGCTCAGATGTTGTACAAGCCATCTGTGAGAAACACCGACTTTCTGAGAGTCCAGGTAGCGAGGGTGCTCTGACATAAATACAATCTTTGACAATGTCTGCAGAGGCTTTATCTGATAGTTTCTCAAATGAAGATCACTGTGGTGGCCTACCTGTCATTCCACCTTTGTCTCAGGAGCAGATACGAGATCAACAGCGAGCTGATCCTTTTCTTAGAGAGGTTATAGCTTTCTATAAGAGCATTCGACAAGAGCTCCCTGATATTCCTTTGTTACTCAGAGAACTCCGTCGTCTCGAGTTGCATGATACGACAAGAGAGCAATCGAGTACCGCATCAACTTGTTCTTCCTGAATCGTGCCGAGATATTGTCTTGCAGAGTCTTCATAATCATATGGGTCATTTAGGAATTGAGCGCACACTTGATCTAGTAAGGACCAGGTTTTACTGGCCGAGGATGGCAATTGATGTAGAGAGGAAGGTTACGACTTGTGATCGATGTGTTCGGAGGAAAGCTTTGCCAGAAAAAGCTGCCTTAATGGTAAACATCAAATCTACTAGGCCTTTGGAGCTGGTTTGTATGGACTTTTTGTCTATTGAACCTGATCGGAGTAACACCAAAGACGTACTAGTACTTACTAATCATTTTACAAAGTATGCCATTGCTATTCCTACCCCAAATCAGAAGGCCCATACTGTGGCAAAATGCTTATGGGACAATCTTATACTTCATTATGGAATCCCAGAACGCTTGCATAGCAATCAGGGACCCGACTTTGAATCAAAGGTTATCAAAGAGCTGTGTAACATCATGGGCATTCGCAAAATTAGGACTACACCCTATCATCCTAGGGGAAACCCAGTTGAATGTTTCAACAGAACTCTATTAAACATGCTAGGGACATTGGGAGACAAAGACAAGTCACAATGGCACCAATTTGTGAAGCCCTTGGTTCATGCGTACAATTGTACGAAGAATGATGTGACGGGTTTCGCACCGTATGAGCTAATGTTTGGATGGCAACCAAGATTGCCTGTTGATCTGGCCTTTAACTTGCCTCCCAAAGATGGTAACTACAATTCCCACTCACAGTATGTAAGGAATTTGAGGTTCCATTTGGAGGAAAGTTACCGATTGGCATCACAAAATGCAAACCGGATAGCTGACAAAAACAAAACTAGGTTTGATAGGCATGTAACGGCTTCTGTGTTGCAGGCTGGAGATAGAGTTTTGGTAAGAGCTGTTCGTCTCCGAGGTAAACATAAATTAGCTGATAGATGGGAGTCAGACATTTATGTGGTTGTGAAACAAGCTGGAGATCTCCCGGTTTACAGTGTTAAGCCTGAGAACAAAGATGGTCCTTTGCGGACCGTTCACAGAGACCTTCTACTTCCATGCAGTTTTCTCTCTCCCGTAGAGGAAACGCCAACATCACCACAACCTATACGCAGGCCAAGAACGCGACAATTCAAGGAACCAGATAATGAGGGTATACATAGTGATTCTGAAGAGGAGACAACATGGGTTTGAACCGAGTCTTCCAGGGAGCCCGCTAAATTCACAGTTGTGTATGAGGTTCCAAAAGCCGACAGATATCCTGCTCCAACTACTGAAAAGGTAATGCCCCTCATCACTGACACCTGGTAATGATCAGGTCTGGTAATGATCAGAGCCCAGTTGACAATGATAAGACTATACCTGATTGTGATAGGAGCTCATTTGACAATGACAAACAAGGACCTGATTGTGACCAAAGTTCAAAGACCTGCCTGCCTCAGAGGATGTAGTGACTCCATCTGTTTCTGCTTTAGCGGAGGAAGGAATTCCTGTGGGGAAGTCGCAGGGTTGTGAAACTGACAATTCAGAAAGTGATAAACTGGAAGGACTTGAAGTAGAGTCCACGGTGATTGGTGATACAGAGAGAGACACAGGGTTGTTGAAAATGTCATACCAAACACTGTTAGACATTCAGTAAGGAGCAGTAGCAAACCAGAACGGTTACAGTGCACTAAACTGGGGAATCCATTAATATCAATTGTGCAGTCGCTTTTTCAAGGCTTGAGTGCAGCAATTACTGACACCTTACAGGAAGCTGAAAGGCCTGAAGTACTTCTAGGATCTGGTTCATTATCTTTTCCATTAGTAGTGACACAACCACTCCCATGCACTCCCATGACGTCCATGGGTTCCAGAGGGGAGGATGTAACCCAGTGTTCATAAAAGAAAATGATAGTCTGGTTACTAAAATAAATTATGGAAAATAATAATTATATTAAAGTAATATTAAAGAATCCAAACTAATAAGGGTTTTGATTATAACAGTGAAAGATGGAAGTTGACAAATAGGCAGGCTCTGAAATCCCCCTGTGCAAGCATGTGGTTTGTCCTGAAATCAGTTGCTTCTAAAGATCCCCCCTGTGGTTATTTACTAAGTGGTTTGCCCCAGCTGGTTGTCTGTCCCTATTGGTCGAGAGGTGAAAAGAACGCGTGCAGCGCTGGAACTTTCTAGACTTGCAAGAGTGCAAGAAGCTAATGATTTGTGTTTTTTTCCTTCACGAGTAGAAGCAATCCGTAGCAAATTGTTCCTGGAGTTAAATGCGATGACATTTATCTGATAAGAGTGCAACGGTGAGTGTTTAACATGTTAACTGTGTACTAGTTTGTATTGCTTTAGCATGGACAGCAGCATGGAGACTTGCTAGGTGCCAAGCTAATTGTCCGATGCTAAGCCATATGCTTAATGCCACCGGTGTTAATGATAAAATGTGCGCATGAGTGATGTACTACATCTACGTCGCATTGTATATATATGTGTACATGTATGTGTATGTATATATACTGTATACGAGCCGGCGTCAGGAACAGGCTGAGAGCGCGTGCACACCGCACACCTCTGCCTAGCATCCTGCTCGCCAATATCCAGTCTCTGGAGAACAACCTCGATGACCTCAGGGCCAGGATAAAGTTCCAGAGAGACATTCGGGACTGCAATCTTCTCTGCTTCACCGAGACTTGGCTGAACCCAGCGGTGCCGGACCACGCCATCCAGCCGGCCGAGTTCTTCTCGGTTCACCGCATGGACAGGACACGGGACTCGGGGAAGACAAGGGGAGGCGGCGTGTGGTTAATGGTGAACAGCAGCTGGTGCAACAGCGCGAGCGTTGTTCCTCTCGCACGCTCCTGCACACCCAACCTGGAACTATTAACTATCAAATGTCGTCCTTTTTATCTTCCTCGGGAGTTCACATCGGTCATAATCAGCGCCGTTTATATTCCGCCACAAGCGGACACGGACACTGCCTTATGCGAGCTGCATGAGGCACTCAAACAGCACCAAACACAACACCGGGACGCTGCGCTTATTGTGGCGGGGGACTTTAACAGTGCCAACCTCAAACGTGCAGCGCCAAACTTCTATCAGCACATCACCTGCCCGACCAGGGGCGAAAGGACACTGGACCACTGTTACACACCAGTTAAAGACGGCTACAAGGCACAATCTTGTCCACCGTTTGGGAAATCTGACCATGCCGCCATCTTCCTCATGCCAAAATATAAACAAAGGCTTAAACAGGAACTTCCGGTTCAGAGGGAGGTCGCGCGCTGGACGGACCAATCGGTGGCCGGGCTTCAAGACGCACTCGATGACGCAGACTGGGACATGTTCCGAAACAGCTCCGATGACGTCAGCGTGTTTACGGAAGCGGTTGTGGGATTCATCGGGAAACTAGCGGATGATACCGTACAGAAAACGACCATCAGAACGTTTCCCAATCAGAAGCCGTGGGTGGATAAAACCATCCGCGACGCTCTGAGATCTCGCGCTGCTGCCTACAATGCGGGACTTGCTTCGGGGGACATGGACCTGTACAAGGCTGCGGCATATAACGTCCGGAAGGCGGTGAAGGAGGCGAAGCAGCGCTACGGGAGGAAGCTAGAGTCACAACTCCAACAGAGTGACTCTAGGAGCCTGTGGCAGGGACTAAGAACGATAACGGACTACAAAGCTCCAACATCCGGTATGACAAACGCGGACACGACTCTGGCAGACGAGCTGAACACCTTTTATGCTCGCTTCGAGGCTGCAGCTAAAGACGCTAGCGTTGCTAATGCTAGCGCTGCTAATGGCTGCAGACAGGAAGTCATTGCCAGCACCGGAAACGCGTTTATCATCTCCGAGCATGACGTGAGGAGAGCCTTCAGGAGAGTGAACACCAGGAAAGCAGCAGGACCAGACAGCATCTCAGGTCGAGTCCTCAGAGCCTGCGCAGACCATCTAGCACCTGTGTTCACAGAGATATTCAACCTCTCCTTATCTCAGTCGGTGATCCCCACATGCTTCAAAGAGTCCATCATTGTTCCTGTTCCAAAGAAACCACATCCTGCTTCCCTCAATGACTATAGACCTGTAGCCCTCACATCAGTGGTGATGAAGTGCTTTGAACGGCTGGTCAGAGACTTCATCATCTCTTCACTACCAGACACACTAGATCCACTTCAGTTTGCCTACCGTTCAAACCGCTCTACAGATGACGCCATCGCTCATCTACTCCATACTGCTCTCACTCACCTGGACACTAGAAGGGGGAATTATGTGAAAATGCTTTTCATCGACTACAGCTCAGCATTTAACACCATAATTCCCTCTACACTCACCACCAAGCTGGAGCACCTGGGACTCAGCTCATCCTTGTGTCAGTGGATCTCCAATTTCCTAACGGGGAGACCACAGGCAGTAAGGATGGGTGGACATGTCTCAGCCTCCATCACCCTCAGCACTGGAGCCCCACAGGGTTGTGTTCTGAGCCCTCTACTGTACTCTTTGTACACTCACGACTGCGTAGCCACTACCAACTCCACCACCATCATCAAGTTTGCTGATGACACCGTCGTGGTCGGCCTGATCACTGACAACGATGAGACGGCCTACCTGAAGGAGATTGGAAATCTGGAGAACTGGTGTCAGACGAACAACCTCCTTCTCAACGTCAGCAAGACAAAGGAGTTGATAGTGGACTTCAGCACAAAGCAGAAGAGGAACTACCAGACCCCCGTCATCAACAAGAGCCCAGTGGAGAGAGTGGACAGATTCCGTTACCTCGGTGTACACATCACGCAGGACCTGTCTTGGTCCTGTCACATCAACACCGTGGTGAAGAAGGCCCGACAGCGTCTCTACCACCTCAGACGCCTGAGAGACTTCAGACTCCCCTCCAAGGTGCTTAGGAACTTCTACTCCTGCACCATAGAGAGCATCCTGACGGGAAACATCACGACCTGGTTCGGGAACAGCACCATGCAGGACAGACGAACTCTTCAGAGGGTGGTGCGATCAGCTGAGCGCATCATCCACACCGAGCTCCCTGACCTGCACTCGATCTACAGCAAGCGGTGCTGGACCAAGGCCAGGAAGATCATGAAGGACCTCAGTCACCCCAGCAATGGACTGTTCTCTCTGTTGAGGTCAGGAAAGCGATTCCTCTCCCTGAAGGCCAACACAGAGAGACTGAGGAGGAGCTTCTTCCCGCAGGCGATACGGTCTCTTAATCAGTACAACACACAGTACTGATCCATTTTGCACATCCACACATGCTTCTGCACTCACTCTGGACATTCAGGACATTCGCTCACTTGTCCTCACTGCACACCTGCTCACTCATGGGTAGTATGCACATAAGTCACTTTAAATATGCACACAAGCCACTTTAACATTTAACATGTCACTTTACTGCATATTTGCACACCCCTGGACATTCCGTCCCCATTTCAATATTTTTATTTTCCACTTGTACAATTACAATTTTTCATTGCAATATTTTCCATTTGTACACTTAATGTAAAGTATAATGTATAGTCTTTACTTACTTAGATTTTATATTTTATATTCTTACATTTTACATTTTATATTCTATATTTTATATTTTATTTAATTTTATTCTCTTAGGTCAGGGCAGTTGCCTAAGCATTTCACTGCATATCGTACTGTGTAGGATTGTGTATGTGACAAATAAAATTTGAATTTGATGTATGTATGTTTTATTTTTTTAACCTAAGCTTTGTGATATTTTATGTTTTTTTTTGCATTTCATTTTACTTTGTTGTCAGTAGTTCAACCAGTGCCATTGTAATATTTAATTAGTGAACTGATTTTGGGTATTCTGACCATATCTATAGGTCAGGTTTTTTGGTCGAGACTGGACCCAGAACGGCGAACAGCACTGAGGACACCTTTTCGAATTGATTCCTTGAATTACTTTTCTCTGTCATGGATGGCGAGCCTAGCCCATAAGATACTATCAAGTTGATTGATCTTCAAGTGCGGTAGGAAGGATTGTGTCCACACACAATAACCGAATTGAAATTCGTGTGATGATCCGAAGTGGAGCACTAAGACTTTAGTAGACCCGGGTCAGTTTTATTTTCTTTGTGTCCGCACTCTTTTATTTTTTTTTTATTTTATTTTAGTTACATATCGAATGTATCACTAAAGTTCTCTTTAAAAACAGTGTGATATAATTTGAATTCCATTTTTGATGTTTGTAACCATACACACCCTTAAGTAGTAAATACAAATGGTTAATTTTTACTACTGTATCTTGTGTTCCTGACTCTCACTTAACTCTTGGCTCTTGTAAAACCTAGAACCTTCTGAAGCTGGCCTACTCTATTGAACGTGATAGCACCACTTGTGGGCTACAACAGTCTCACATCAACATTAAATAATCTGTTCAGGTTAATAACATTCCAGTCATTATAAACTCTGTGTACTGATACTGTGTGTGTGTCAGTCTCTGTATCTGAGACTAATACACTTACTGTAGACTGAGAGTTGAACTTCCTGGACCAAGACAGATTTCTTTGGGTTTTCCAACAGCATGGAGCTTCTGTACTCAGCTCCATCAGTAACTCTGACGTTCTTCAGCACCAGGAAACAGTTTCCTTTATGCAGCTCGTCCTCAGGAACGTCCACGCGTCCCTCATATACTTCAGCCTGAAATGAGTCTTTACCCTGTCTCTCAAACACAACCTCCTGCTCCATGGTCCACACAACATGAGGTGTTTATACAGACAGATCTCTCCATTCACACGGCAGGACGACTGTGGAGCCCACTGCAGCTGAAATGACGGAGAAATCATTTTAGCAAATGATCTTATTTATGTCTTATATAAGATAAATATGGATTTTTATAAATATAGATTATATAAGATATAAATATCTCCACGTTCATGACTATGAAACCGGTGTTGTAATATAATAAGGCTCGACTCAATGACAAATGGTTCGACCCTTTAACTCGGACACAAAGATTTGGTTGATTCTCAGGAAATGAAAATCTTTTAAATTTGGGTTTAACATTAATTTATTATCACCACAAAAGTGGGGGGTATGGAGGGTCGGAACAATGTTTGAATTTCTGATTCTGTACTTGATTTTGCAGAGGAAGTGACGTGGGATTCTGATGAGTTGGTTATTGTTCGTATTAGTGAAGGAGAGGAAAACACATTTCACAAAACATTAATTGCTTCTGTTTTAGGATA
Organism: Clarias fuscus; assembly: GCA_030347435.1. NCBI lineage: Eukaryota > Metazoa > Chordata > Actinopteri > Siluriformes > Clariidae > Clarias > Clarias fuscus. The sequence continues at coordinate 44,818,014 of CM059204.1, read as the reverse complement.
CGAAATATTAGCCACAGATTTTCTGCTTAATTTTTTCTCTGGTGGTTGCAAACCATCACTGTGTTTTTTTCAGCCACTGCAATATTCAGACATCATTTGGACAGTTCTGAATACGTCACAGACTTAACAACACATTGTGATTGAACTGTTTAAAAAACGTTATTAGCAATCAGGGAGAATGAAGCGGGAAGTCTGTTTACTGAAATTACTTCTGTTTACACTGAGAATCATATGTCATGTACTGTGTGTGTGTGTGTGTGTGCGCGCGTGCGCGCGGAGAGTTTGTGTGTTTTGTTTGAGCGATTAGCAGTATACAATACAAACCAAAAGTTTGGACACACCTCATTCAAAGAGGTTGAATTTGTATTATGGAAAGAAAAAAGCATCTACGTAAAGAAAACCGAGTGGCCATCATTACTTTAAGAAATGAAGGTCAGTCAGTCGGAAAAATTGGGAAAACTTTGAAAGTGTCCCCAAGTCACGAAAACCATCAAGCGCTACAAAGAAACCGGCTGACATGCGGACCGCCCCAGGAAAGGAAGACCGAGAGTCGCCTCTGCTGCGGAGGATAAGTTCATCCGAGTCACCGGCCTCAGAAATCGCAGGTTAACAGCAGCTCAGATCAGAGAGCAGGTCAATGCCACACAGAGTTCTAGCAGCAGACACATCTCTAGAACAACTGTTAAGAGCCTTCATGGTAGAATATCTGCTAGGAAACCACTGCTAAGGACAGACAACAAGCAGAAGAGACGCGTTTGGGCTAAAGAACACAATAAAGAAAACTCGCTGAATGAGAAGGTGTGCCCAAACTTTTGCTCTGTACTGTATATGTATGTGTGAGTGTTTTATATATGTGAAGTGTTTCATGTTTGTGTCTGAGTTTGATTTGATTTAAGCCCTATACGACACCTCATATTTTATTAAAGTTAGAGTCATAAGAGTTGTTATTTAAAGTCATGATGTTGATGGATTCAGACATCCAGTGAGGAAACCTGGTCATGACTCAGTGGTTCAGGCGTCTGATACGGACCTTATTTCTAACTCGGTTATCTGATATGCTGAGACTTTTATAATTAGTCAGTATTTCACACGGTATGATGACCTGTGACTGAGAGTTGAGCTGCATTAATGGAATCTATGGGGGAAAGAAATCACAAACTATATGATTTAAAGAAGCATAAACATACAGTACATCAGTGCCTTGCAACATATCCACATTTCATCACATTATAACCACAAAGGTAAGGTAAATGTGTAAGTAGAGTCTGGTTCCTCTCAAGGTTTCTTCCTATTGCCATCTCAGGGAGTTTTTCCTTGCCACTGTCGCCATCACCCTTGGCTTGCTCATCAGGGACAATCTCATTATCTAGACACATTTTTCTTACACATATATACACTTCCATAAATTTTCTTTTCATTTCTGTGAAGCTGCTTTGAGACAATGACCATTGTTAAAAGCGCTATAGAAATAAAATTGAATTGAATTGAATTGAATTTTATTGGAAAAACAATGATAAATAGTTTTCAACATCTTTTATGAATAAAAATCTATAAACTGTGGCATGCATTTGTATTCACCCCCTTTGCTCTGATATCCCTAAATAAAATCCAGTAGAACCAATTGCCTTGAGAGGTCACCTAATTAGTAAATAGAGTCCACCTGTGTGTAAATAATCTCAGTATAAATACAGCTGTTCTGTGAAGCCCTCGGAGGTTTATTAGAGAACATTAGTGAACAAAGAGCATCATGAAGCCCAAGGAAACCCCGGACAGGTCAGAGATAAAGTTGTGAGGAAGTATTCGATCCATCATCCGAAAATAGAACGAGAAAGACACAACTGCAAACCTAAACTGACAGGCCGGGCGAGGAGAACATTAATCAGAGAATCAGACGAGAGGCCCATTGTAACTCTGGAGGAGCTGCAGAGATCCAAATTAAAATCCAATTAGGAATCTGTGGCAAGACGTGAAAATTGCAGTTCACAGACGCTCTCCATCCATCTATTTTGAAAAAAAGGGCAAAAACTGAACTCTAGATGTTCAAAGCTGGTAGAGACACACCCCTAAAGACCTGCAGCTGTAATTGCAGAAAAAGGTGATTCTACACAGTATTGACTCAAATGCACTGAATACAATTATGTGCCACTTTGTGTTGGTGTATCACATTAAATCCCAATAAAATACAATTATGTTTGTTGTAGTTGAAGGGGTATGAGTACTGTTGTGAGGTGCTGTATAGACATAGATATACAGATATTAATAGATCAGATCTTGTAGTAACCTGGTCACTCACCCAGACATAAGACATACAGGACATACAGGAGGGTCGTGATGTCCGTAAGACTGCTGTGGAGTGTGGATTTACTGAAACTAACACACGGAAATGAGACACAATGAGACACAATGAGACACATTTATTATATCATTCTGTAACCGCATAGACAATTATTGATAATATTATCTTATACAGTCGTGGCCAAAAGTTTTGAGAATGACACAAATATTAGTTTTCACAAAGTTTGCTGCTAAACTGCTTTTAGATCTTTGATTCAGTTGTTTCTGTGATGTACTGAAATATAATTACAAGCACTTCATACGTTTGAAAGGCATTTATTGACAATTACACGACATTTATGCAAAGAGTCAGTATTTGCAGTGTTGGCGCTTCTTTTTCAGGACCTCTGCAATTCGACTGGGCTGCTCTCAATCAACTTCTGGGCCAAATCCTGACTGATAGCAACCCATTCTTTCATAATCACTTCTTGGAGTTTGTCAGAATTAGTGGGTTTTTGTTTGTCCACCCGCCTCTTGAAGATTGACCACAAGTTCTCAATGGGATTAAAATCTGGGGCGTTTCCAGGCCATGGACCCAAAATTTCAACATTTTGGTCCCCAAGCCACTTAGTTTTCACTTTTGCCTTATGGCACGGTGCTCCATCGTGCTGGAAAATGCATTGTTCTTCACCAAACTGTTGTTGGATTGTTGGAAGAAGTCGCTGCTGGAGGGTGTTTTGGTACCATTCTTTATTCATGGCTGTGTGTTGGGGCAAATTTGTGAGTGAGCCCACTCCCTTGGATGAGAAGCAACCCCACACATGAATGGTCTCAGGATGCTTTACTGTCGGCATGACACAGGACTGATGGTAGCGCTCACCTTTTCTTCTCCGGACAAGCCTTTTTCCAGATGCCCCAAACAATTGGAAAGAGGCTTCATCCGAGAATATGACTTTGCCCCAGTCCATTCGCCATACCTTTTGCAGAAGATCAATCTGTCCCTGATGTTTTTTTTTTTGAAGAGAAGTGGCTTCTTTGCTGCCCTTCTTGACACCAGGCCATCTTCCAAAAGTCTTGGCCTCACTGTGTGTGCAGGTGCACTCACACCTGCCTGCTGCCATTCCTGACCAGCTCTGCACTGGTGGCACTCCGATCCCGCAGCTGAATCCTCTTCGTTTAGGAGACGATCCTGGCGCTTGCTGGACTTTCTTGGACGCCCTGAAGCCTTCTTAACAAGAAGTGAACCTCTTTCCTTGAAGTTCTTGATGATCATATAAATTGTTGATTTAGGTGCAATCTTAGTAGCCACAATATCCTTGCCTGTGAAGCCATTTTTATGCAACGCAATGATGGCTGCACACGTTTCTTTGCAGGTCACCATGGTTAACAATGAAAGAACAATGATTTCAAGCATCACTCTCCTTTTAACATGTCAAGTCTGCCATTCTAACCCAATCAGCCTGACATAATGATCTCCAGCCTTGTGCTCGTCAACATTCTCACCTGAGTTAACAAGACGATTACTGAAATGATCTCAGCAGGTCCTTTAATGACAGCAATGAAATGCAGTGGAAAGTTTTTTTTCGGGATTAAGTTAATTTTCATGGCAAAGAAGGACTATGCAATTCATCTGATCACTCTTCATAACATTCTGGAGTATATGTAAATTGCTATTATAAAAACGTAAGCAGCAACTTTTCAAATTTCCAATATTTGTGTAATTCTCAAAACTTTTGGCCACGACTGTACATACACCCACACATATATTATATTGCCAAAAGTATTGGCCTGTCTGCCTTCACTGCATATGAACTTCCAATTCTAAATCCATAATGTTTAATATGATGTTGGCCCCGCCTCCTTTGCAGCTCACAAATGCGCTCCTAGAAAGATGGTCAAGAATTCCCATGAACACACTCCTAAACCTTGTGTAAAGGAGAGTTGAAGCTGTTATAGCTGCAAAGGGGGCGGGGCCAACATCATATTTAACTCTATGGATTAAGAATTAGATTATACTCAAGTTTATATGCATGACAAGGCAGGCGGGCTAATACTTTTGGAAATAGTGTTTATAAACACTACATTATACAAATACAGTATACATACACTATACACCGCTCAAAAGTTTGTGATCACTTACAAATACCTTTGTTTTTGTTTAGTGATTTATTTTCTACATTACACAAAAATACTGTAGATTTAAAAACTGTAAAATAAAACATGGAATTAAGTAATTATGTAACAAAACCACCACTAACAGTCAGTTGTTATTTTAAAACATGAAGGTCTGCTGTTCTGGATCACTTTTTGTAAGAACAGTATTGTGTCGAGTGTGTTTGTAAAATCCATCAAGCTCCATGATGAAACATGTCTCTCTTAGGAAAGAATTCTCTCCTACCCCAAAGGATGCTGTTCCGTCTGCCAATGTGTAAATGGTTTATAGTGCAGCACCTGTAGGATCATAGAGGAGCAGAAACATTTCACCAACTCAAATACAAACACAGAAATTCAAAATTATTTAAAAACTTGATTCAGGAGTCAGTGTGGTGGAAGTGATATTGAATCATTTTCCCCCGACTCTACTAATCATGAACTCTATCTCATGTAATTCTGTCCTTGAAATGATTATCTGCTCTTTAAAAGATCACCAGACCATCGGCCTGGGTGCAGTACTCACCCAAGATCACGAAGATGGGGACCACTGGAGAGAATGCTACATCGCACCACCTCACCTGACCATCCTGCCTATTCCATAGTGGAGCGTCAGGAAGCTCTGTTCCAGGTTGTACGGAGCAACGTGGCCCATGCCCAGGAACGCCAGGGGAAATACTACAACCTTAGGCGACGAGCAACCGCCTGTTACAATGTAGCTCTAAATGAAGCGAGTCCTCCTGGATACAGCTACATACACCGCCCTCGGCTAACTGGTAGAGGAGGAGGAGTCGCAGTTATTTATAACGATAATCTGTCTCTCGTACAAAAACACAGTTTTAAATTTAATGCACTTGACGTTCTCTATAGTAACATATAACAACATGTCAGCTCAGTCGATCCCGCTAATCATCATTTACAGACCCCCAGGGCCGTACTCGGAGTTTCTCTGCGAATTTGCAGATTTCCTCTCAAACCTTGTTGTTTCTGTAGACAAAGCGTTAATTGCTGGAGACTTTAATATTCATTTTGAGAATCCAGAAGACCCTCTGAGAACAGCATTCTTGTCCATACTGGACTCAGTAGGAGTAAATCAGTGTGTAGTAGGACCCACTCATAAAGCAGGTCACACTTTAGATTTAATATTATCCTTCGGATTAAGTATTGGAAATATAACCACAATTCCACAGTCTGAAGTTATCTCGGATCACTACCTTGTCTCGATTAAAGCGTGTCATAGTAATAATGTATGCAGCACAGCACCGCGCTTCCACCTTAAACGTACATTTACATCAAATACCGCACAGAGCTTTATCAATAATCTTCCAGAGTTATCAACTTTGATTGGATCGCCATCTGACTTCACAGAACTCGAACAGGCGAATGAATATCTAGAGTCAGCACTTCGTTATAGCTTAGATAATGTAGCTCCAGTTAAAAGGAAAATGATTAGAGATAAGAAACTCGCTCCTTGGTATAAATGACCACACACGTGCTTTAAAACAAACCGCTCGAAAATTCGAACGTAAATGGCGCCAAACTAAATTGATAGTATTCAAAATAGCTTGGAAGGAGAGCATCCTGAACTATAAAAAAGCTCTCAGTGATGCTAGATCAACGTATCTCTCCACTCTTATAGAAAATAACAAAAACAACCCGAGATTATTTAATACCGTAGCTAAATTAACTAAAAACAAGACCACTGCAGAAATCTCCACAACAACATCATGCAGTAGTGAGGATTTCATGAACTTTTTCAATAACAAAATCATAAATATTAGGCAAAAAATTCAGGCTTTGAAACCAGACAATTTAAGTAATACACATGAACTAACCACATCACATCAGAACTTAGAACACTTTACTCCCCTTGAAGCGAGGGAACTAATTTCACTCATCTCTTCTTCAAAATCGTCAACCTGTATATTAGATCCTATACCGACACATTTTCTCAAACAGATAGTACCAGCTATAATAGAACCCTTGTTGAAAGTAATTAACTGTTCACTCAGTAGTGGGTATGTCCCCAAATCCTTTAAATTAGCCGTTATTAAACCGCTAATCAAGAAACCTGACCTTGACCCCTGTCTGCTTTCTAATTACAGGCCGATATCAAACCTTCCCTTCCCTTCTCCAAGATTCTGGAAAAGGTAGTATCACAGCAGCTATGTTCACATCTACACAGAAATAGCATAAATGAACTGTATCAGTCAGGATTTAGGCCTCATCACAGCACAGAGACAGCACTTGTTAAAGTAGTAAACGACCTCCTATGGGCCTCTGATCAGGCTTGCGTCACTATACTTGTGTTACTGGACCTCAGTGCAGCTTTTGACACCATTGATCATAATATTCTCCTTCACAGATTAGAAAAGGTAGTAGGAATTAAGGGAACTGCCCTCTTGTGGCTCAGATCCTATTTGACTGATCGTTATCAGTTTGTAGATTTAGATGGTGACCATTCCTCATGTTCTCAAGTGGAGTTTGGTGTTCCACAGGGCTCAGTTTTAGGCCCACTGCTTCCAAGTTCTTTTTACAGTACTTTCTTACTGCATTTTGACAAATGATACAAAATAACTGACTTCCTGTTGAGCTGAGCCCAGGACATGCATGCTGTGTGTGTATGAGCAATGCAGCAAAATCTCGTGTGAGGGCCACGAGCCACACCACTTTTACACACTATAGCTACGTTTACACTGTCAGTTAAATGTGACCCAATTCCGATTTTTGCTCCTATGTGACACATATCGGATATTTTCCGTGTAAACAGGAAAAAAGCGCATGCATTCCGATATTTCGAGATCGGTTTCAAGCCTCCTTCATATGTGGACAATCAGATATAAATCAGATATGTGCTAATGTGATTTTCGTGTAAACAGACAGATCGGATTTTATGAGGCATTGCGTTCTGTATGTCATTAAAACTGCGACTTCTTCGCGTTTAATGACGTAATCAGGCACACTGAGGCGCTGCTCATCCCAAACAGATGTGCTGTAGCCCGCACCTGTTGCAAGCCACCAAAAAGCGACCCCGACACATCTCGCACCCAGACATTCCTCTGAATGGTTGAGGACACAATAAATGAAGCATATGCGCAGGCAGCAATGATGCCCTTTTCCTCCTTCTCCGTTTCGCGAACTTTGCATATATCACAGAGGTAGCATCAAGCATATTTCGCTGTCGTGCATCTTGGCTAGTCTGTAGTTCAAGAACTTAAGTATGCGCGATGTTTTAGATGGTATGGCAAGTGTAAACACTTGAATCGGATATGGGTCATAGTTGAAAGAATGTGTAAACAGACGGTCAAAAAAATCAGATATAGGCAACAAATCAGATTTGGGCATCGAGACCTGCAGTGTAAACGGGGCTTATGACGACATAGGGCTGATTGCTTGAGCCCTAATTAACTTTATGTATAACTGGAGGGTACATGCGGCTCCACCCATGTGCAGACCCTGACGCCTGACCCACCCATCCAGAATAGAGGGTTAACTGCCTGCTGCTCGTTACACTGTTACATTGTAACTCCTGTGATTCACTCAGTATAACAACAGTATGACAGTATAAGTGTTGATGATGACGCTTCCTGCTGCGACACTGACTTTTGTGCAGACACTCCCCTCGCCAAGCAAACAGACTTTCAGTTTTATAAATATAGATAACACATACATGATATGCACAACCTTTACGATTATCCTACAAACAGCTTAAAGATATAAACAATAGATTGTGTAAATAACACACGAGGGTGTTCAAGTCAAACCGGCACAAATTTCTCGTGAATAAAGGCTTAAACCCAATTTTACACTACGGATCTAAACTCAGCTGATTGAGAAGTTGATGTGAGTTTTAAACGAGCAGGATAAACAGAGTTGTGTGTGTATCATTAACACTTTTACACGGTGTTAGTTAGCTGTTAGCATTAGCTTCTGTTGTCCTAAGAGTTCGCCAGGCGTTACCTGTTCATGTCGGCCTCCAACCCACGTATTTTCTTTTATCTTCGTTATATTTTGTTGCATATTCACTTTAATTATTTTTATCGTAATGAAAAAAATCCAGGATGAAATTATTTGGCTATTTGTCGGTTTATTTTTAACAACAAGCGGATTACATTGGATCTGACTGAACAGTATCCGCAGCCTTTATGGAAACAATCCGATCGGCCTGAAGTTCCCTGAGAAGTGTACTGCACGTCATGTTTAGTGCGATTCTAAACCGCAGGACGCGAAAATGTGAACAGCGTAGGGAACAAGGGAACAACGGGTCTCCACTTGACCGGAAGTGGGAATGGAAATTTTCCCATCATGCACTGCGCCTCGCTAGAGTGCAAAAAATAGAGCTTGAAAAGTGATTGACAAAAAGAGTTATTATAAATGAATCAAATCATGTATTTACGAGTTATAGAGGTGGGACGAGGATTCGGCGCTGGGCTCCTCCCTCTTCACTGGAATGGAATGCGAGCGCTCAGTGGGCCACTTTTGGTATTGTTCACCCACTAACAGGAAACGTGAGCTGGGTTTAGACCGTCCCGTCTTTCCGGTACCATCGCGCACGCGCTAGCTCCACCTCACCCACGGTAGTGTGTATAACTCATAAATAAATTATTTGATTCATTTACAATAATTATTGTACAGAGTCAGCGCCAGGTATCCGAGGTGCTTATGTTACCATGGTAACGCACGGAGGAAGTGACGTATGTGCTAGTGACGTTTCAGGGTGTTTCGAATGGTGGAATTGTGTCAAGAAGTTCCCTTAACACATATTCCCTACATACGGAGTAGGGAGCACACTGTGAAGTACACTTCGGAATGTAACACAACCCCACCAGAGGCGTTGCACAGTGTAAAGTAGAGAGGGGAAGTTTGGATCATTTTTGTGACTCGGTTCTTTGAATCACATCCATCAAAATGAATGAATCTATTTGAGTCATTTAGTTCATTTAGTTTTGATCAGAAATAAAATGTTACATTTTCAATAAACAGACCCCCAACACATCTACATACACAAATTGTGGCTATATTTCCAGTAATTAAAAAATTACATTTTAATAAATATTATGATATATTATTATGAACAGAATGAGCAGCTCACCTCTCATATCTTCTGGTCTGAATCATTTGTTCTTTTGACACGTGACTCTCAGAGATGCGATGCAGTGCATTACACAGGAAACAGAACTGAGCGATTCTTCTCATGAGTCTTCTAGTCTGAGTCGTTCATACTGTTTCATGACTTCTGTATGTTTAACAATCAATCCTCCTATCTCTGGACCTAGCAGTTGTTTTCCCTGTACTGTATACCTGTGTGTACTGTATATCCAGATAAAACACAATCCTCTGACAGAGTATCATTATTATTATTTATAATTAAAGAATATACTTTATGATGTTTCTCTGGTGCTGAGACAGACAGACATGTTTTTTGTAAGGAAAACAGAGAAGTGAAACTTGAGGAGAAGCAGTTGGTTTTCCGTTTCTGCTGCTGCTGGTTAAAACCACACGCTGTGCACAAGACAAAAACCCACAACTTCTCTTTTCATTAGATGTATTCAAGTCATTAGTCTCAACTTCTTAACTTAAATATCCGAAGAGGTTTAAAGTTCAATATAACAAGAAAGGAGTTTAATATAAAGTTCTCTTTCACTGACAGAGACTCAGGTTCAAAACTATTCTCGGGAATTTCAGTGCTAAAACTACTGAACACTTACAGACACAAACCATCACAGTAAAATACCTGCATCAGCCGAGTCCAAGACCATCTTCATGGCCATCGAGTGAAACCAGACCACAGGGCAAAGGGGTCAGGATCACTGTAGAGCGAGAGAGAGAGAGAGAGAGAGAGAGAGAGAACAGATCAGTACACTTACCGTCATATAATGGATAAGGTCAATGTATATTTTTCATAGAGTGCAGGTAGAGGCCGCTATGTAGGGAGACTACGGAGTGAGCGCCCTGCTAAAAAACCAGCATAGCTCGTGACCAGCTTGACCAGCAATTATACCAGCATATGTTGTGTTTTGGTGCTGGTATGCTGGTGACCAGCATTATAGTGTCATGATGCTGGTGCTGATATGCTGGTCAACCTTACTGATGTACCCGTACCAACACACCAGCACCAATACACAACATATGTTGGTGGTCAGCTGCTCAAAGCTGGTTCTGGTGACCAGCATCCTGGCACCAACGTATTGCTGGTGCAGATATGCTGCCATGGCTACCAGCATCAAAACATATGCAGCCCATGCATCCCAGCATACCAACATTTAATGGTAGGCTGTTCACCACCTCATCAAATATTGGCATGGTGCAGTATGCAGTAAAAGCCAGAATACATGCAAATATTACAATGGTTCTTTCGCTTCATGTACATTAGTAACTCCTTAGTAACTCGACATATTCAGGTTTTACAATATGTTCATCTAATAACCCTGTAAAATATAGAAAACAATCAGTTTTATGGGTCAACACAAACAGTATTAACAACATATAATGTAATATGGACAATAAGCATACAAGTAAACAGCAACCAAGTTTTGACAAGCGATTTATAACAAAACGAACAAAACATGAGACCAACCTCTCAGGGACACTTTCACACAGTTACTTTCACACCACAGGAGTGTAAATGAGTGAGCTTGGCCCTCACTCTTTATTAATGTCACCTCTTTCACCTAGTGCAAAGTAAATGTCCAGGATTGAGGGAAGATGGACACAGATGATCTTATACACAGAAGGCACATTTCTGGCAAACAGACATTCAGGGTAAAACAGTGGGAACAGGAGCAGTGCACTATGAAGAAAGGGTGTTAGGTTTGCATACCTGGCATTTCCATGGTGTTTATAGCTGCTTACCATAAACTGATTTGCAATTCACACAGACCCTGTGACCAGCAGTGGTAACATTTCTGGCATCTGAGGTCAGTCCATGTGCTGGTTGTATGCAGTCACAGGTGAAGCCTTATCATGTGGTCAACCGCTTAAAAAAATACAAGAGATCCGTCCCGAATCCAGACCCCAGTCGTGGTCGAGGTTCCCATGACATAGTGATGGTCCGTCTGTATCTTGCCTGCTTGTTTGCATTTGGTCTCTATAAAACAGGTGGCTGATCATTTTCATGGTCACAACTGTTTATAAAGAAGGAAAAAGGAACAATAAAAGTACTGTATATTATCATCAATAACTATTAACCATGGATAAAGACAACACAAACCTTTGTAATGTTATACGATTTATACTTTTTGCATTACGATTTACATTTACACCTTAATATCACAATCATCTGTAAGCTACATAAGGCAGTATTTTAGCCATCGGGAGCTAAAATGTTTGTGCTAAATAACATTATAGATAGCAGTGACATAAGCTAACCAAAAACTGAACCAAATAGCTACCAGAACATGAAGCTATCCAAAACGGGGTGAATACATTATAAACATTTACACCACAGCTGATACTGACAACCATCTGTAATCTACATACTGTAAGTCATTAGCTTAGCCACTGTGAGCTAACCTGTTTGTGCTAAGCTACATGAGGCAGTATGTTAGCATGATTTAGCAGTGTTATCTACATGCTAACCAAACCATATAAGTGACATTAAATGACAATGTTTCACATAAACTGGCAAAAATTGTCAGAAAATGAGGAAAAATAAATTAATATTAGTTTTATATTATCAGAATAAGGATTATATAAGATTTAAAAACTTACCCATGGTAACAGCTTGCTGTATTCTACAGTAGCCGAGAAGTGCAAAACACGTTAACAAAAAGAAAACAAAATAAATTAAAAAACACAATAGCAAAACCAAAACCAAAATAACAAATTCAAAAACAAAATAACAAGACCCAAAACAAAATAACAAAACCCAAAACTAATTTGTTATTTTGTTTTGGGTTTTGTTAATTTGTTTTTGATTTTGCTATTTTGATTTTTAGTTTGTTATTTAGTTTTCGGTTTTGTTAATTTGGTTTGCACCTCTCCGCCGTTCAGGGGTCCGTTCTTCGTACGTCGCTTGAAACATCCGAGATGAATTGACAGATCTAAGATGAGATCATCGTGCTAATTACGATGTGGCTAATTCGGTTCTTCGACACACCTGTTGTTGATGATTAGTATCGCTGGATTGAGTTGTCTAGGATTATTGCGCGTTCGTGCGTTGGTTTAAAAGGCGATATGCATCGACAGTAGAAACACTGATCACAACCCCTGCGATTGGGTGACGAAATGGCAAAAGAGCAGCTCAATTTTCTTTCTCAAGCGGAGCAAAAGCTTTTATTAGAGAGCTATTTTTATTTTAATAAAGATAATTTAAAATACATTTATAAAATATGTGAGTGCTGCCCGTGTTACATGTTATATGTGTGTGTGTATATATACACTCTCAAATCCTATTTGTATTAATTTAAAGTTAGCTGAACAAATTTGATAATTTATGTAATCATAAGTACTTAAGTAACAGTAACTGTCACCTCAAAGTTCCACGGATTTAAATCTAAACAGCTCTGGTGGCTCAGTGGTTGGTGCTGCGTCTGCCATGTGAAAGACCAGGGGTTCGATTCCTGCGCTGGACTGAATTTACTTTATTTGCAACAAATTCGAATATTGATAGTTCTGTTTACTTCAAATTACTTTAAAAAATTATGTAACTGATGACCTCAAATATTTTGAGTTTTGCCAACTTAATCGGGTTTACAGTGTAAAAGTGAAGTAGAAGAAGAAGTATAGTAAGAAGTATGTTGTCATGCTGTGCTAAAGGATCCTGTCTATCACACAATACACGAGGAATTTGAAAAACTCTGTGTATAATCCTCACACCTTCAGTAACCGGTTGCTCTCTCATAAACGGACAAGACATGGCTGCGACAGATTTGAGAAAATTACATCCACTTATATAGACGCAATCGGGGGATAGAATGTTACACATGATTAGACACACACGGAGATTAACACACGAATGATGACCACAGACACACACACACACATGTCTACATATACTGTATTTATGTTTAAATACATCCATCCATATATTCATGCAAGATACTTTTCTTTTCCCCGCGGAGTCAGTCCGTGTCAGTCAGTCATGCTCTTTAACCAATCAGATGTGATCTCGCCATTTCAACCAATCATAACCCGCCAGGAGCGCAGCCTAAACCCTGTTTACATGAAATAAACCTGCTTCCGAGTAGCTTTAAGCTTACGGACATGTTGCTATAACAGCAAGCGCGAGATTCGCTTCGAAGAACGAAACAATCCAAGATCAGGACAAATCCACAACAATCACATCCAGCTAACTGAGTTAGCGACGTACGAAAAACGGACCCCAGAAACGAACCGGAAAAGGTAGGTATAGTTTGCGAATGAAATTCTTACCGCTGATTGGACGAGACATCTGTCACTCAACATATACAGGAAGTACTGTAGCGGCGGTAGATTCGTGTGTGTATGAAGGTGCAAACATGTCCTGTCCTTATTGTGGTTTAAAATATGGCGTTCTGCCAAATTTCTGCAGTTCTTGTGGAAAAAAGAGACACAGCAGAAAACGACTACTCCAGAGTCAACGGATGTTAGAGGTATTATCACAGGCTAAATGTGGCTAGGCTATACTACTTTTTAGTCCTTAGCTCTGTATTTGTATGTAGCATGTTGTCTCATTTTACTGGGTACTGCATATTTATATAGTTATATATATAGTTAAAATGACAGAATTTTAAAAGTTTAATTAATTGTCAAACGCATCTTTTTAGGGTATCTAAACATAAAATAAACATGTTAAAAAAAGTATTTTATTTTTTATGTGTGGAAACTTGGCCCACACTGTATGTACAATAACTGGAAATAGAGTAAATATAGGGTTAGTTTGTGAGCACCGTTGATTTTTAGTTTTTTACATAAACCAGTTTTTGGAACACCGAAAACTAAAATCTATGGAAAGAACAAACTTTTCATTGGGCAACAAAAGAGGAAGCAAACAAGAGCAGTAGAAAGTACAGGTACAGTATATACAGTATAATAAACATATAAGGATATACACAGGATTGTGAATGGCACATTTACTAAATTGTTGACTAATTTCTTTTTTTTTTTTTTTACAGATTAATGTTGGTATAATGAGTCTACAGAGTGGTTGCTTAAAACCACAACGAGGAAAAACACTCCCATTACTCATTGATCCACTAGTAAATGCAAATGATATCCTTATGATGGCTGAAAATAAAATAAAAGACTTTAACAAAGACGTGGAGCAAGGACCCTATGTACTTCTCTACCCAGATGGCTCCAATGTCATTAACATTCCAGGGACAGCAAGGCCCTTTACACTGAAGGACTACAGAACAGGAATTGGAAAGCCGTATTCAAGGATAAACTTGTTTATTTGTAGAAAGAAGGCCTTTGAAGGTTTGTTTTATAGAATTCATTGTACTGTTTGTCTTAAGTTTTTACGTTAAGTGTAGTAACATGGTCTGTTCTGTGTCTAGGAGAACAGGTTCTCAGTTCAGAATCAGACACAGAAGTTGTCATAAGAACTCAGAATACTGAGGTATCTGACCTGGCAGATACACTGGTAAAATAAGATTAATAAATCAAATTGCTTTTTAATTGTTAAAAATATATACTGTGTGTTTGTTTAAACTGATTATTATGAGTCTTCTTTCAGCCAATAAGACCTAGGCATGCAAGCACACCAGAAGAACATATTAATAATAAAATGTAAGCTGTTTTTAATCTTGTCATGATTTATGTTAATTATTAAAACAGAACAAATGGGATAATGTATATCGGTGCTTAAGTGCAATAAACATCTGATTACATCTGTTTGTTTTCTATATTTAGTGATGTCGAACCATCACCAGGAAGTGTTGTAGAGGTTAGCGTTATCAGTGGTTTGAACTTGGTAGTCTGAATAACATTACCTGTGTATGATCCTTGGATCCTACCTCGTCATTCCTTGTGGTGCCTTTTTAATGAGACTGTAGATACAGTTCAATATAAAATTACATCTGTTAATAAGGCTTAATTTTGGGTTTAAGATAATGCTCTCAGATTCAGAGGATGACCGTCCAGGTACTTCAGACCATGTTGCAACAGAAAACCAGTGTTACAGGTTTGTTTGTTTGCTTTATTAAACAATTTGAAGTATTTGGGGTGATAAATTCATGCATTTCTTTTCAAGTAAAAAGAATGTGCATTTTTCTTATTGATAGAGAATATATGGACGTGTATGCACCTGTGATTACTGAAGAGGATGATGAGCTTGTAATTGGCATTTTAGAACACCAGACTGAAGTGTCACTGAAGGATGTGCTGATGTTTGCTACTGGCCTGACTTCACTTCCGCCTGCTGGACTCGCACCACTTCCATGCATTGTGTTTTATGCCAGTTCACCCTTTCCAATGGCAAATACATGCACAAACACCCTCAAGTTACCACTTTTAGACACATACAGTCTTTTCTTCTTTTGGAATCCAAAATTCTCCAGGTTTTGGATGTATTTAAATAACTTGTTTTGTTGCACTCTTATGGCTCCAGTTTCACATCAAGAGGATCACGGTCAAAATAGACAAAAAATAAATAAATACATGTAATAGAAATCTACAGTAGCAAGAACAAAATAGTCTGATTTAAAAACTGCTCCTTTTGGTTAGCTTTCTTTGACACTTTCTCTTACTTATGTATTATTATAATTAAATTTTCTTTATATACTTTTTTTCCTTGTCCTTATTTAAAAATTCTTTGCTTCTGATTACAAGAATTACAAAAAGTTTCATGCAGTCCATGGATGAGATTAAAGTAATTTTTGCTCTGCTGGTTTTAATCTGATAGCTACTCTTTTGACAGTTAGAAAGTTTTTAATAACACATTAATCCTGTCTATAGGTAGGATGAAACTCTTCATAATTCTTGTAATCAGAAGCAAAGAACAGAATATTTTGGAAGCAAAACTGAAGCAGGCACTGGTGTTCGTTGCTGCCATTGAAATGTCCATTTCTGAGATCCCCAAAGAGGTCTATCCAGAACTGAGCCCTACATAACAAAATATACAAAAAATCGTCATACAATAATTTGCTTTTAATTATTTTTGTGTGTGACAATACATTTAATTTAAATAAATGTTACAATAGACGGTATAGGCCAATATATGCAGTACAAGTGTTCCCATGAGTGAAAAGGCAGTTGTTATTGGAAATGGGTCTTTTGACGGATGATGTATTATTTCCGCTCATACGGAAGTGGTCGTGAATAGGGACCGAGTTTTAAAAAGGTGGCAGAACAATTCCTTCCCGTCCCATTCCCCCAATCTTACACCACCTGATGCAAACTTGTGGGGAATGTTAAAGGAGAGTGTGTTCAATCCACCAAGAGCTATTCCTGCATCACGCAAGCAAATCGTCTCCTTTTGCGGGAGTCTGCAGCGACCCTTGCTCTGTGATATGTTTGAGAATCTATGTGAACGATATGAACACTGTCTACAGCGAGGCGCTGCACACACAGTTCGAACACTTACATTACGCATACTGTGGTACATCAACACGTTAATATTGTGTATGTTAAATAAACTCACAGATGACGAGGTAATATTGTTTATCTTTTCATTTCAGTACTGCATATTTTGAGGTATACTGTACTAGTTATAATAATAAAATTAATGCGTCAAACAAATGATCATTTTACTGACTTGCTCAAGAATATGAAATCAACACATACCTTAATTTTCTAAAGCTGGACCACCAAGATTCGATGCGCTGATTGCTCATTGATGTACCATACATGTGACTTCTTGAGCCTGCATAGTAGTCTGTATGGTGATGACGGAGAGTGCACTGTATTGCTGCCAGTGTACCGTTTTCTGTTCCACAGTCCGTTCGTAGTCTCATAGGGACAACGCCAAGGCGTTGTACAGTGGTAATAAATTTGTGTGCAATAACAGCAGGATCATTGTTACTTGGTCCACACATAAGCCACAGGATACGTCGCGAAAAGCCGTCAATGCATCCCGATATAGCGAAACCAAATGGCTTCAGTTTATCATAACCATCCACATGCCACAGATAGTTTGGTCCCATGGAGTGATAAGAACGTCGTACAAATCTACGACGTGTCCTCTGCTCTGGCCCTCGTGGGTTAAGTTCGCGCAGCAACCGCATAACATCATCACGTTTAACACGCAACTTGTGTTTTTGCTGAAGCGCTAACCACATTGTCCGGTAACCGAACAACTGTCCTGGTCCACGCAACTCTGCTCTTATGGCATTCCTGACATCGTTTAAACTGGAATAATTTTGTCTCCGAAACATACTGCCGTTCTTCAGTTGTGTTTTTAGAGTTCGCAAACTAATCTTTATACAGTGATATGTCATCAGCATATTCAAAATCACGGCATACAAATGTCCGTCCTCAAAGTAACGTTGAATAAATTCCATTTCCTTTCCTTCTAATGAAAAATTTTATTATTTTCTTAGTTTTGCAGACCGAAAAAATGGTTCTATTGTTTATATTTTTTTAAAATGATTTAATGGTGAAGCAGAACACACAAGAAACAAAGATAGAGATACATTTTCCTACTTCCTGTATATCTTGAGTGACAGATGTCTCATCCAATCAGTGGTAAGAATTTAATTTGCAAACTATACCTACCTTTTCCGGTTCGTATCTCACTGGCCGAGAAGTGCAAAACAAAATAACAAAACCCAAAACAAAATAACAAATTTGTTTTGGGTTTTGTTATTTTGTTTTCAGATTTGTTATTTTGTTTTGGGTTTTGCTAATTTGGTTTTTTGAATTTGTTATTTTGTTTTGGGTTTTGTTATTTTGTCTTTGAATGTTATTTTGTTTTTAGTTTTGTTAATTTGTTTTGCACTTCACGGCCACCGTAGTATTCTCCTCCTTCGTTCTCTGTAAGTCTCAGTGTTGTTCTGAGGTAAATCTAAACTCCTCCCACTGTCCAGAACATTCTGGAGAGTTTCAGAAACCTGTACAGCACATGACATCTTCCACACGCGCAGGAAACTTACCGGATCTACTGTGTGTGTGTGTGTGTGTGTGTTTGGGGGTGTGGCCTTGTATGTAGATTACCCTGACTGTTTCCCTGTGAACAGGCTGTGGGCGTGTCCTGTCTCAGGTCATTATCAGTGAATGAAGTGTGGCAGAAAGACTGTATCTCTCCTTAGATTCATATGGATTACATAAACTGAGAACATTTATTTTTGATTAAGCTTGCTACATTTAAAAGTAGACAGTTTACACTTTTGTTAGATATATATGTACTGTATATAGATATATGTGTGCAGTATTTGCTGAGTTTCAGTTCAAAAAGATTTACGGGGAGACTGACACAGCTGAAAGTGCACCCTGTTTATTTTCTTTATTTTACAAAAGCACAATATTTTGTTGATATGTGAGTGTACATTAACAAATGTAGACCCTTTACAGATTCAAATGATGCATTACACTTATGTGTATGATTAAATTTGATGGAGCACCTTTCACAGCACATTTCAAGCAATTCTTTTCATGGTTAATAAAAAAAAAATTAATTGGTCCCGCCGCCAATCCCATGACGCTGGTGCTGGTATGATGGTCACCCTGCTGATGCTGGTCCCTGGCATACCGGCACCAAAACACAACATATGCTGGTATGATTGCTGGTTTATGCTTTTTTCTGTTTTAAGTGATTTCAATTGATTATTTATTAAAAAATATGCATATTTTCAAGCATGCGCGGAGAACATGTTGAGCAAGCATTGAAGAATTGAGGTGTTGAGCGTGCAGTGGAGACAATGTATGCGCATAGAGTGCTTTGCCTGCTTTCAAAATGTTGAACTGCGCGCTCAGAATTGTGGCAGGAATATAACGCCATAATAATTGACTGTTACGACCCAGTCTAGGGTTGGGCCGCACAGAGATATTAAGGGTGAGTAATTGTAAGCTGGGGAAAGAGAAGAACTTAAGGAACTCAAGAAAGATGCACACGTAGTAGAGTGTAAATTATATTTGAAGGAAGCAATATTTACAATGTAACCGGTGTAACTTCAGGGTGGGCCAAGGCCAAAACAACAAACAGAAAACTCTAGAAAAAAAAAGCTCTAACTTCCCTGTAAAGGAAAACAGAAATAAAACACAATTTGCTCCCCTAACTCCCTATCCATAAACAGTGAAGAAAAAAAACCCTCCCACACACAACAAAACAAAATGGCTGCCACACCCCTACAACCAGTGGGAAAAAAGAAATATATACATTAAACACTAACGCCTTACACAGAGCTAGACAGTTACATTTACAAGTTTCCCAAGATAACTAAGCCACAAGGGCAGACCCATAGACCAAATAAATTGAACCAAAATCAAACAATCAACTATCAGAAACAGTAAACACAACAGACAAAGAATATGCTGAGTAGCCAAAAGCCATCCCCAGCACTGGCTTCTGGAGTGGTTAAATACTGTTGAACAATGATGATGTCATCGGGGCGGAGACAATCACACAAGCCGGTGGAGAGACACGGGAGAGTTGCAAGTCCTGGATTGGAATCAGGAATGGACTGACCTGCACACATGGAATACATATGCACACACACACACACACACACACACACACACACACAACAACAAACAACCTGCCCCCAGCAGGTTGTAACAGTGAACTTATCAGCACAGTTATGCTGGTTCACCAGCTAAACCAGCACCAGACTGTCACTACCCAGCAAGACCAATGCTGGTGGTAAGGTTTCATCAGCTTAGATATACTAGTCTTTCATCAGCTCAACCAGCATCAGACCAGCACCAACCAGTATTAACCAATATAAATCATGCTGGCCTATGCTAGATTTTTGAGCTATTAACATTGATTATTGCTTTCTCTCTCTCTCTCTCTTCGATCCGCTCATCACGTGTTAACCTCTTCGACATGTCAATGGCTGTGAACAAGGAGAAACTTGTAAATAACTAATGAAAGAATAAAGTTACGTTAAAACCAAGCACACCATTGTTTTTCTTGTGAAATTCCCAATAAGTTTGATGTGTCACATGACCCTCTTCCTATTGGAAAAACAAAAGTTGGATCCAAGATGGCCGACTTCAAAATGGCCACCATGGTCACCACCCATCTTGAAAAGTTTGCCCCCTCACATATACTAATGTGCCACAAACAGGACGTTAATATCACCAACCATTCCCATTTTATTAAAGTGTATTCATATAAATGGCCCACCCTGTATATATATATATATATATATATATATATATATATATATATATATATATATATATATACAGTATATATTGTCCAACCATGCGGGAGGTCAGGTAGATGCGATGTAGCGACAGTCTGAAGACCTGGAGTGGATTCTGGAGCAGCGTGTGACCTGGACACAATACACATGTTTTCCCAACAAAGCACAGCAACACACACATACAAAACACATACAGTGATCACTGTTGCGGGTTGTAAAGTGTGCTCTGACATTTTTAAGAAATTTAAACTTCTACTGAATCAGACTACATGAGCTAATCTTCGCACCCCATGTGCATTAATGAACCTTGGCCTCCCATAACCCTGTTGCTGCTTCACTGGTTTTTCTTCATTTAAATGTATTTGCTAGGCAGACCAAAAGTACTGCAGACCAGGAACATCCCACAAGAACAGCAGTTTTGGAGTCGCTCTGACACACTTGTCTAGACATCACAATTTGGTTCTTGTCACGTAAGCTACAGTTACAGTGTCTTATTTTACCTTATCTTACAGTATCCTATCGGTGTCAGAGATTACCCCTAGAGGGCGCCAAAGCGCCCAGAGACTTCCGTTGGTTTTCTGTTTTCTTTGTGTTTTTTCTGTGTAAAACTCCATGTCCCAGAATGCACCTTGGTCAGGTGATGGGCATGCTCACCTGAGCCGAGGTTGCTCATTAGTTTGATTATAAATGTTCTTGAGTTTCACCAGTCTAGGTCTTGCATCTGTTTGATTTGGTTTGCTGTTCATTTTGGGTTTTTCTATATCAAGTTAAGTGGTTTGTTTATTTCCCTGTGAAGTTCTGTGTATTCTCCTAGTCCTATGTGTATTCTCCTAGCTCCATGTTTTCTCCTAGCTCCATGTTTCTCCTAGCCTTTTGTTAGCTCCTAGCCTTTTGTTAGCTCCTAGCCCTTTGTTAGCCCTAGCCTTTGTGTAGCCCCTAGCCTTATGTTATCTCTTAATCTGTTACGTATAGTTTGTCTCCAGTTTGATCCGTCATGTGTTGTTTATCTCCTGGTTAATTTCCTATTCTGTTACCCTTGTATTTTTGTTCATTAAAAGACTTTCACCCGCACGTCACCTCTGCATATATGCCTCTCCTTCTACCCATGTACAGCACCCATTACAATTGGACATTGTGGTGAAGGGCTCATAGCCAGTGGATCCTGTAGGAGAATCTTTTTTCGCTCGTCACGGAAGAGAGGCAACCAGGGCTCAACCAGCACTCTGGACAGCACTAAAACTCTCCAGCACAGCATCAGCGACGACAAATCATTCACCATCCACCTGTCACCTTGGTGAATCACTGACAATGTCATGGGCGACCAAGGTTCATCAATGCACGTGGCGAGTGATGGCTGGACAGTCCAATAGAAGAGCTACTATATCTCAAATTGATAAAAAGGTTGATGCTTGTACCAATATATCAGAACACACAGTGCACTACTGTTTTGGTGATGTAAGTGGAAGATCTACTTAACATTAGGCAGTTGGTTATAATGTAATGGCTAATATAATATACACATAAGAAAGAAATCATTTGTAATCTGTAATACCTTGTTCTGGTCAGTGTCTCTGTGGTTGTGAGGTGACTGTTGCGTAGGTCACACTGTCTGAATCTGATGTAGGGGTTTTCTTAGCAGATGCTCTGGACCTTCTTTTGTACTGAACACTGGCATAATTAATCTTTTCATCCTGTAAAGAGATTCAGGTTTTAAATTAACACTATAATGTTAGATTTTTATTTGTTTTGTTTATTGTAGAAACCTAGACATATCCTGTTATAATATTGAATTCCATTTACATTTATTGTATTATTTTCCAGTTGTCAAACCTTTGATTCCAGAAACATGTGACTTAATATCTTATTGATGATTGATAAATAATTAAGAAAAGAGATTAACACAGTAGGTGGTGTATTATTATTATTATTATTATTATTATTATTATTATTATTATGAAGAAGAAGAAGAAGAAGAAGAAGAGGAAGAAGAAAAGAAAGGCCAAAAAAGGAAAGAAGGAAAAAAATAATAATAGACAAATAATATATTAAAAATGTTTAAAAAGTAACAGTTACATGATCACAGTTAGGCAGCTGGCTTCAGAGCACCATGTCAGCCAGGATACAGCACCCTTGGGACAGAGTTAAGAGCCTTGTTTAAGGGTTCAACAGCAAACAGAACAATGGAATCGGGAAAGTTGAGAGGTCGAGAGGAATGTATTAAAATACTTGTAGGGATGAACAGGCCCCCAAAGAGAGCAATCAAGCGATCACATTCCAGAACCCCTCTGCTAGCCTGTATGGCACCATCCCGATAATGTCATCTGATTTGTGACACAAAACAGCATCTCTAACATGAAGAAGCAGGAACCCTAACCAAGCTTGGGAAAGGAAGTTTGCTGCACTTGGAGCCATAAAAGTCCAGTTGACCTGGACTACAACGGTGTAAACTGGCAATAAACAAAAGAGGCAGTTTTACATCTTTGAGTGAGGGAAAAACCCTCCCTAACTCAGACCACTGGCATTCTTGTTGATCTCCAGAGCACATGCCTTTCAGTGAACAAAGAGGCATACGGCAGAGACACTATTTACACAAATCTTTAAAGTGTGCTAGTAGGGCAAAATTCTATATACATATATTCAATAAGTATGTCTTATGTCTGTGTGATATGTTTGATTATTCTGCATGACCCAATTGGTATAATCAGTATTTACAGTACAATCACCTTTCATTAGATGAAAGTATAAATGAATGTGTAAGATACGGGATGTCTGATATCAATGGAGAGCTTATTTTATTCAAAGAACATTGAGTGATAGCTGAAAGCCGGCCTAATGTATGGACAAATGGGGGAACCACGTGAGGCGAGGGACCATAACCACATCCAATCATCCGTGAGATGGACCCAGTTTCCGAGCACATATACAGTGGATGGATAGTTTATAAAGTGTATGAAATAAAGTTTAATTGAGTTAATCAAATTAACCCGTATTGTTAAAGATTCGATATACCTCTGACCCAGAGCTAAAACACTACATAATGCAGAGGTCATTCTTGGTCTACTAAACCCTACATATTAATGGTGGAGAATGCATTGGGCATTTTGTCCACATAAAAATATCTACATTATGTAAAAACCTACATACTTAATGTTTTATGAACAGCAACTGGTGCAACAGCACAAGCATTGTACCTCTCACACGCTCCTGCACACTCAGCCTGGTGCTACTGACCATCAAACGTTCTCCTTTTAAGCTTTCTTAGGAATTTACTTTAATCACAGTCAGCGAACATTTATATTTCACTTCAGGCAGAAATGGACATTGTCTTATGTGAACTGCATGAGGGTCTTACTCAGCTTGGCTCAGATAGAAGTCGCACACTGGATGGATCAATCAATGACTGCTCTGCAGGATGCAATGGATCATGCAGACTGGGAAATGTTTTGGCACAGCACTGGTGACAACACTGTTTACGGAAGCAGTTGTTGGCTTTATAGCTTCCTTATACAGCTCACATGCAGTTCACATAAGACAATGTCCATTTCTGCCTGAAGTGAAATATAAATGTTCGCTGACTGTACCACTGCCAAAAGATCATGCACCACTGCCTTCAATGTAGGACTTGAGTCTGGGAACAAGGACATGTACAAGACAGCATCATAAAACGTTTGCAAAGCAGTGAAGGAGGCAAAACAACACTATGGGAGGGAACTAGAGTCATTATCTGATTCACTGGACCCACTTCAGTTATGTCACAGTTGCATACGATCAATCATTAACACTCCTGGACACGAGGAATGGAAATTATTATTAAAATGTGGACTAAACTATTAATACTATAGTTCAAGTTTTAATACCATAATTCCCTCTGCAATCACAACCAAGCTAGAGGACCTGGAGCCCATCTCTGGGTCAATGGATCTCCAGCTCCCTGACTGGCAGATCACAGGCACTATGGGTGAGCAGTCATGTCTCAGCCTCCGTCTTCCTTTACCACTGGAGGCCGATGATTGTTGCCCTCAGGTTAGTGTCGATAATGCCATAATTTATCTTTTTTAGCAAGCTCTTTCCTACCTAGATAAAGCATACACTACTGTGAGAATCGTGTTCTTTGATTTCTCCAGTTCCTTTAACACAATTTAACCCTAATTTCTGTAGGAGAAGCTCAAGAAGATGCAGGTTCAGACCTTTGCTGCCTCCAGGATTATTGGCTATCTGATGGACAGACCACAGTTTGTGAGGTTGCAGGGCTGCATGTCTGGAAAAGTGGTCAGCAGTACTGGGACTGCAAGTACTCTTGCAATTTACTTGTCACATTATACACTTCAAACTTAATCCTAATTCTAAATCCTGTCATCTGCAGAAGTTCTCATAAGAATCTGCAGTTGTGGGTTGTGTTGGCCTGGTGGACAGCAGTGATGGGAAATTCGGATCATTTTACTGACTCTGATCATTGAGTCTCGTTCAGCAAAATCTTCTTTTGAGTCTTTTTGTTAATTTCGTTCATTTTAGCAAAATGTAATTAAAATGTTATATGTTACTTCCCTAACATCTAATATGCAAACGTTGATCACACAACAAACAAGACAAACATATAATGTCATAATAAAAAAAAAAGATTTTAAAAAATTTATTAAAAAATGATTTCGTTAATTTAGACTGCATTGGTTAAGCTTATGAGGTTGTCATGTGATGAACGAACAACTAGGGAAACCTGAAGATACGAAAGGTGAAGTAATAAATTCTCTTTCTAGCTCAGACTGCTTTGGTTAAGCTTACGGGGGCTGTTACGTGATGAACAAATGACTTGGGAAACCCAAAGACTCGAAACAGATGAACTAACTCCTGTATACACAAACGTATGCTATTCTGCATGGGCGACTGAACAAATAAATCTCTGAGACAACTCGTTTTTCCGGAGTCACACTTACGATTCATTCAAAATGAACAAATTGTTCAAAAACAACATATGTATTGGTGTGAGAGAAACCACTTCAATGTGGCCAAGACCAATACGATGGTTGTGGACCTGATCGGAGGGGCACAAAAGTACTGTGACCTGGATGATTTGAGCCTCTTTTGTAGATGGCTAGCATAGACTATGTCCAGATTGGGTAACTTGGTTCCCACAATCCTCTTTGAAGATTTAACTATCCAGTCCAGGTCTCTCTGGTTCTCAGCTGGTGTAGCATTGTGATGCAGAGAATGTTGTGCTCCTGTAGAAAGAGCTGAGAATGGACTCTGGCTTTCTTGAGCTTTTTCAGGAAGAAAAGCCTCTGCTGAGCTTTCTTCACTTAGTAGGAAGTGTTAATGAAAGCCTACTTGACTTGACTCAACTCGACCTTATGTATATTTATTTAGGTTTCCACCTATATTTAAAATAATTATGTGTAGTGTCACGGGTTTTTTGACAGGCGAACACACGGTCAGCTGCCCCACCGGTTTCCAGTCAGGCAGACCCACGGCCACCCTCTATTGCTGTTACTAGACAATGCTCCCATAATGGCAATTAGGAACAATGCATGACACCTGGACGCATATCTATATAAGCCCCGAAAACAAAGCAGTAGATGTGCGAATATTTAGGAAGCACCAGGTTGTGGAGGGTTGCTCCGCTATAAGAGAAAAAAAAAGAGAAAAAGAAAAGAGAAAAGAAAACTGTAAAAAGAGATAAGATAAGGATTAGCCCTGCTTCAAGAAGCAGGCGAGTTGTGTTTGCATTTGTGTTCAAGTGTATTTAGTTTTATTAATAAGCCCATGTTATGTCCAAACGGGGAAAACATTCTCGAAAGGTTTGCACCAAGCACTCCCACAGCTCACACACACAGCCTTTCCTCTGACGCTCTACAGTACATAAGGGTTCTTTGTATAACCACCCAGCGTGCTCACACCACGCATTCTCAGTCATTACATAGCATTATGTACAGCACATGTAGATAGAAATAGTATATTCTTATTATTTTTACATTTCACATCATTAATGCAGTTTTTAAGAATGCCACCTGAATGTACGATTGTAAACAGTGTATTTTTTATAATTTCACCCTGAACTGGCTGCTGTAACGTTACAATTTAATAAAGTATTTTATCTATCTATCTATCTATCTATCTATCTATTATTAAATGACTTTGACTTTACACATGACTACCAATCCACTCTGCTAAAAAATGTAGTTTGCTGATGACACCACTATAGGGGGCTGATATCAGGAAATGACATGGCACACTACAGATAGGTTCAACATCTGGTCGAGTGGGGTTCAGAAAGTGACATGGTTCTGAGCACTGCTAAAACAAAAAGTATTGTTGTAAGTTATAGGAGAAATAGAAAAAAATACAAATCCTGCCTCCACATAAATTATGAGGATGTTGAAAAGGTCAAGAACATCAAATTCCGTGTTCTCACACCACAAAGGATCTAACATGGACCATTAACACTTCATACTTGGTAAAGAAAGCACAGCAAAGGCTTTTCTTCCTGAGATAGCTCCAGAAAACCAAAGTCCCTTCTCTGCTCTTAGTGAATTTCTAAAGGAGCACAGCAGAGAGCATTTTCTGCTGTAGTACACCAGCTGAGAACAAGAGAGATCTATCCCACATAGGTAAACTACACAGAGAACTATGGGAACCAAGCTCCCCAATCTGACCAACAGTAAACTAGAACACGCGTGAGGCAGATGTGGATCCCCTCCATGTCATCTCATATGAAAGATCTTCTGGGCAGGAGGCAAACAATTGCCATTAAATGGCACAGATTTCCAGGCTTACAAGGAGAAACAAGAGAATCTGGTGTTTTACCAGGACAGATGCTGAAAATAGGACTCCCAGTTTACCCTGGCTTGGAACCAGCACTATATCCATTGGCTGGGTTTGGGCATTGGGTGGGAATTGAACTCATGCCTTCCACACAGTTACTGACAAAAAGTAGTTGGGAAGCTACTCTTTCTTTACAGCAGACTGCCAGTTCTAGAGCCCACCTACTCCCAATATTTGAGAGTGAAACAGGGTAAATTAGGTTTCCGAGAGGTTGGCCTTTGCTTAAAAGAAAGAAAGCTTCTTTGTCTGTGAGACTTACAAAAGAAATAGGTTGAAGGTACATGTCTACAGCCTAAAGTCAGGAACAAAACAAAAGTTAGAAATGAGGTCAGTGTCTATACTAGAGCTGGAAATGATGTGTTAGATCTGCTATTTATTCCTTCTTCAAGCTGTAATGAAGACTTTACACTCATGACTGTAAATACAATTATTCTAATTTGTGCAATATCTCCTGCTAAAGCTTTCTGCACTGTTTGTTCCATCCAGGTCCCACTCCACATACATGCCATTGTATATTTTATTTACATATTATATACAATTATCCTGTTTTCTTAATCCTAGATTCTCTTTTTTTTTACTGCTGCTCTCTGCAAGCTACTGTAGCAAACACATTTTGTTGTATCACTACAATGACAATAAACTCTCTTTAACTTATTTTTTTTGTCTTTTTCTTGATAAAATGTTTTATTCTTCTGTTTTCACATAGTTATTTATAAATTAACCATGCTCAGACCAGTTTAAATGGTAAGTTGAGATGAAAAGAAGAAAAACAAGAAAAATAGGAAAAAAGGAAATCTTATTGCAAAGTTATTTAAACAAAAAAAATAATACACTGATAATGAAGATTTCAATGTTTCACTATTATGCATATATTTTAAAGCTTGAATAGCGGTTTTTTGTTTTGTTTGTTCAAATTTTCAGACTATGTTGCATGTGCAAATAATATGAATCAACTGTCAGGGGTAACCCCTAGAGGGCGCCTGGCGCCCAGAGACTCTATGTTTTTTTGTTTGTTTGTTTGTTTTTCTTTGTAGTTTTTGCTAAGTTTAACTTCATTTCCCAGGATGCACCTCGGCCAGGTGACGGGAGCGCTCACCTGAACCGAGTTGGCTCATTAGTTTCTTTATAAACAGTTTAAGTTCTGGTTTTTGGTCTTGCATCTGTTGGATTAAACTTGTGACAATGCAGTTAGATTATTTAGTTTGATGCTAGTTTAGTTCAGTTCATTGTTTTGATTAGATTTGTATAGGCTCCTGTTTGTTTGTTTTTTATGTTTATTTTATTATTATTATTATTATTATTAAAACATCTTTAAAACCATCTTAACCCCTGGATTTATGCACTTGCCTACACCAACACTTTCTTGACAGAATGCAAGACCTGAACAGAGGCATAGCCGAGGGGCCTCCCCTGGATATTCTTTTGGGGTGGGCTGTGATGATGACGCCGGGGCGAGCAGACGTAGTGGGCAGTCAGCTTGCCATCCATCCATATATATATATATATATATATATATATATATATGTTTGTGTGTAATTCTGTGTTTTTGTCCGAGTTGGATTCCAAAATCTACAGCCACGACAGTTTACAGATATGATATTTTGTGTGTTTGTTACAGTACAACTCTGAAATATACGACTTTGACCGTTTACAGACACAAAACTCGTTTTTACAACTCCTCTGTTACACGAACGAATTGTGAAATTACGCCCATGAATGTAGTGTGTTACACCACTGTCAAAAATACATCATCAAGGTCACATGCACAGGCATTAATATCCGAGGGAAGAGGAATCGATTTTAAACCACTGGCGCCAAAATAGCAGATCAGCAGCTGAGCGCTCGCTCATCGTCTCAGCGTCTCAAGTATTTTTTTTCACAGATCCATACATGTTTAAGAGAAGTAAAATTACAGAGATGTTTTAACTATAGTAGTTAAGATTTTAGGAGTTTAAAATGGTGGCAGTTCGCATGCACCAAATCCTCCCTCGGATATTAATGCCTGTGCATGTGGCCTTGATGACGTATTTTTAAGTCTGCCATTCTAACCCAATCAGCCTGACATAATGATCTCCAGCCTTGTGCTCGTCAACATTCTCACCTGAGTTAACAAGACGATTACTGAAATGATCTCAGCAGGTCCTTTAATGACAGCAATGAAATGCAGTGGAAAGTTTTTTTGGGGGGGGTTAAGTTAATTTTCATGGCAAGGAAGGACTATGCAATTCATCTGATCACTCTTCATAACATTCTGGAGTATATGCAAATTGCTATTATAACAACTTAAGCAGGAACTTTTCTAATTTCCAATATTTATGTAATTCTCAAAACTTTTGGCCACGACTGTAAGCTGTCATGGCTGGAGATTTTGGAATCCAACTCGGACAAAATACAAAGGTACACGCAAATCTTTTTTTTACACACGATTATTTTTGACAGTGATTTTATTCCATAGCCATCTGGCGTAACATCAAGGAGCGTGGAGAAGCGAGTGGAGCAAAGTCCTGCATAGCACTTTGGAGAGGGACTAGACAGGATGAGCTGAGTGAGCAGCCGAGTTGGGAAGGCTACCGGCTCGCGATCTGCCGCATGCCGTTCAAAAATGGCACAGCTCGGTGTGACGCGAGTCCCCGAACCGACCATAAGGTACGGGCCAGGAGGCTACCTATGTGACCAGGGTGAAGAGGAACCCCAGCGAGGAGTATCGGCGGCAGGTAGCATTCCCCCTGCAAACAAATCATTTCTACAGGTTTTGTGCTGAAGAAAATAGTAAGCGCATACAAGACCTGGGGGAGCAGGCGGAACTGCTCCATGGAGTGCTTACTCAGCTTGGCCTCAGTGGAGGCCCAGACCTGCCAGAGAGCCCAGTTAACCCAGAGAGCTCGGCACTGCTGGAACCACTCGTCCCGCCTCGAAAAAGGGGAGGAATCTCTTCTGTCCTGCCTGTCCTGCCATCCGGCCCAAGGGACACGATCGACAGCCTCGGTGTAAGATGGCCAGACACGGGACCTTAGGGGGGCTCCTGAGGCCTCCGGAGTAGCGCTCTTTGAGGGGAGGTTATGTCAGGGGTCTGGCGGCCCAGAGGCTTTTTTTTTGTGTGTGTGTGTGTGTTTTCTTTGTAGTTTTTGCTAAGTTTAACTTCATTTCCCAGGATGCACCTCGGTCAGGTGATGGGAGCGCTCATCTGAACCGAGTTGGCTCATTATTCATAAAGAAACTAGTCTGATTAAGTAAGTAAGCATCTGTTGGATTAACCTTGTGACACGCCGGTTAGATTATTTAGTTTGATTTAGTTCATTTCATTGTTTTGATTAGTTTTGTATAGGCTCCTGTTTGGTTTATTTTTCATGTTAAGTGTGTTTGTTTGTTTATTTCTTTATTATTATTATTAAAACATCTTAACCTCTGCATTTATGCCTCGCCTACACCACCACTTCCGTGACATCAACACTAAAGTTGAATGAATACTAGTTTTCCAGAGGACAAGAAATGGGCCCGGTAATTATGTTGTATAATTACTTTCTTTTAAAGTCTGGGTTTATTACAGTATTTTAAGAGTACATCTCTCTGCAGTTACTAACATCAAAGAAGAAATTAAAAGGTAACAGGTAATGTTTTATATTAAATAAAATTCAGAGGCAGGGGTAGCTCAGTGATTAAGATGTTAGACTAATCAAGGTTCAAAACTCCAGCACCACCACGTTGGTACTGTTTTGTCCTTGAGCAGGATCCTTAACCCTCAACTCCTCAAATGTATAACCGGGTAAAATTTTCAGTCACTCTGAAAAAGGGCATTTGCCAAGTGCTGTAAACGTAAGTTTTATGTAACCATAACATCTTGTCTTTTGGATTTTACACTAAATTCCCTATTGATAGTTTGCATTTTTAAAATGTTCTTATGTTAACACTATGTACTATTGTGAAATTTGTGAGTATGATTTTTCTTTGGTTTTATCTTATTCCAAACAAATAACTAATTATGAATGCTTTTTTTATTGATATTATTTATGTAAACAAGTCATCTTTTTGCCAAAATAATTACTCAGTACTTAAGAATAAGTGATGTAAACAAAAATGAATGCATGAATGAATAAATAAATAAATAACGAAGGTAAAATCATTAATGTATTTTACATACTGTTACCATTAATTTGAATGTTTTCATACCTTTTCAAGGACGTCAGTGTTATGATTGCAGCTGCTGCCTGAAAATATACATTTTCCTGAAAAAAATATAAATTTAAATTAGACATTAAATTGTGAGCTTGACTATTTCATTGTGTGTTACAAATATACATTTAGGAACAGAAGACCATAGCATGGTGCTAAGCTTGCCATAAAAACAACACAGCACATCAATCTCATCACTTTGTACTATTTTCCAGATAGGCCTACAAATTAGTTTATAGTATACTGTTAGACTTTCATTTTCCATGTGCTCTTTTAAAATGTTTACTATACACAAATTAACTAATTTTGTGTTAAATTGAACACATTTTAAATAATTACTTCCAAAATTGAAAGTGAAACGAACAATTGAAAACAATTTAAAATTTGCATAACCAATTATAGCCAACATATAGGACACATGCTCACCATTAGAAACTGCTGAGCAACACTGTCACCTGTTGTTACAGTAAGCTTGTATTATATTTGTATTAGGCCATCATGTTTTGCAGGATTCTCTCTTAATCAAGTGTGTTACTGTATCTCTTGAACGTTACCGTGAATATAAATAGTGATGCACTGTTTTGTGTTTGATTAAACTCAATGCAGATATTGTAATTTCCTCTGTCCTAATAGAATATAGAGAGCCTGAGCCATGTTATGCTAATTTGAAATTTAAATGGAAAACACCCTCATTTAAAAAAAATAGTGTACTTTCATTACCACAGATGGTGCTGGACGTATTCTAAACTTGCTAATAACTGATACACAGAGGTGGAAAGTAACGAATGACATTTACTCGCGTTACTGTAATTGAGGAGTTTTTTGTGTGTGCTTCTACTTTTTAAAGTAGTTTTTAAAATCTGTAATTTTAGTTTTACTTAAGTATGTTTTGTTTGAAGTATTGTACTTTGCTACATTTTAAATCATATTCGCTACGGAGTAAAAAAAATATGAAAATGAAAAATTATAAAAAATATTCTGCTTTGTATAAATGCTTCATTGCGCTCGTGTGTGTATCGTGTCCTGGTCGTGTGCCGCTCCAGACTCCACTGCAGGTTTTCTGACTGTCCCCACATCGGCATCTACCTGACTTTTTAAAAAACATTTTTATATTACAGTGCAACAAAATAGCATCAATTGTATACAAAAACAGAAAAACAGGCTCAGCACAATGTGATCATAGTAAATCCAACTCAAAAATCAACCATTTCAAAAAACATAAAATAATAAAGAGCATACAATTACAATAAATGATACATTTTATTCAAGCCGTTGAAAGAATTTTAGTGCATTTCTGTTTCCCATTTTACTAGGGGCATCTGAGAAAAAATGTAGGTAATTTTTAAATATCATAAACAGAGTAGGGGATTTAAGATATCTGCATTTATCAATGAAGTATTTTGCTAACAAAATAGTATTATTAATCAGATCACACAAAACAGAGCACTCTTTGGTTATCCCGTACACAATATTTTGTAAAGTAAATACGAAATTATCATCTGTCACACCCTTTTCTTCCAGCCAGTTCTGCAGTGCTTTCCAGAAAGAGAGAGAATAATTGCATGTAAAAAAAAATATGTTCTGTATCTTCGGATGAGTGTTGACATAGATGACAGGGCATATTTTCAAAATAAAATTTTAAATGCAGCAGTTTATTGGAAGGATATGTATCATTTAATATTTTAAAGTGAGTTTCTTTAACTTTGGGAAGAAGAGGGAATTTTAAATAGTGTGTTCTGAAATGTTTAACAGTAGTTTTATAAATTGTATGATTTTTCTTGATACTTGGAAGGGGTAGCATGACCAAATAATAGTTTGTCTTATATGTTTGTTGGTGCAAAGTTTACTTTCTATTTCAATATCACCAATATATAGGGAACGACTGCATTAAGTTTGGAATAAGAGAGGGCACCTCTCATTAACATCTTTATAGCTGAAGGTATTGCATTAATAATAGTAAAGTACTGTTTTGGATGACAGGCAAATCCATGTCTTAGAGTAAAGGAGTTATCATCCATTAGATCCAGTATTGACCAGATATTTCTATTAGCCCAGTCCTCATAAAATAGGGATTTGTTTCTGTGTAAAGTATATTTGTTATTCCAAATAGGAGTATGGTGAGGTGTAAAAGTGTGTGTGTGTGTGCATGCCAATTTCCAACATAATAACACTTGTTGGTGAAATGCTGATAACTTCACTGGAAGTTTAGGTAGATCATAATCACATCTGAGAAGAAAACAGATACCTCCCAATTTACCAAACAACGCAGAAGGTACTGTATACCACAAGCTCTTGGTATTACCTAAAAACATTTGGAGGCATTTGAGTTTTAACAAAATGTTCATTCTTTCAAATTCAATTACATGCAGGCCGCCTTCTTCATATGATTTTAATAATATCCAATTTTTTAATGTAATGAGTTTTGTGTCTCCAAATAAAGTTATAAGTTTTTTGGTTGGATGTTTTTATAAACTCTGATGAGGGTGCCAAAGCAAAAGCTGGATAGATCAGTCTAGATAAATATTCCAGTTTAGATAGAAGACTCCTCCCAAAGATTGATATATCTCTCTGCGACCAGCAACTCAAGATTGCATTGGCTTTGTGTAGCTTTTTTTCTTTCATACTAATTTTCAAATCTTTGGAAATTGAAATACGTAGATATTTCACCGTCTCTTTAACTGGAATATTGTATATTGTCATAGCTTGACTGCAGTGTAGGGCCATAAGTTCACATTTGTTAAAATTTAGTTGAAGGCCTGACGCTTTACAGAATGAATTAATTAATGAGATAGCCAGGGGAATTTGATCTTTGTTTTGTAAAAATAATGTAGTATCATCTGCTAGTTCGCTAATTGTTAAAGTTTTCCCAAATATGTTTAATTTTTTCACTGATATATCATGATTCACTAGAATGGATAGCATATCTGCAGCTAGAATAAATAAAAGAGGAGATAAAGGGCATCCCTGCCTTATTCCACGGCCAATCGGAAATCTTTGCGTAGTACCAAAAGGGAGAGAAATCGAACTATTCATATCCCTTTTTATAGAACTGATAAATTGCTCACCAAATCCAAAATATTGTAAAGATTTAAAAAGAAAATTTTCTACCGTATCAAACGCCTTTTTGAAGCTCAGAAATAGAATTAATCCATCCTCCTCGATTAAGTGATTGTATTCCACCAAGTCCAACACCCACCTTATATTATTATGAATAGACCTCCCTTTAAGAAAGCTTGACTGTGACTTGCTAATTAGATTATTAATGCCCACTTTTAATCTATTAACATATATATGCGAGAAGATTTTATAATCATTATTGAGCAATGTGATTGGGGCGAAAGTTATCCATATATCTCAGATCTTTCTCTGGTTTAGGGATTAATTTAATCAGCCCTTGATTCATCGTAGGGCCTAAGGATCCATCTTCAATAGATTCTGTAAAAGCATTAAATAATAATAATCCGCCATCACTCCAAAAGAATTTATAAAAATTAGCTGTGAGACCATCAGAGCCAGGGGCTTTGTTTACCTTCAGGTTTTGAACCGCTGCGTCAAGTTCTTCAATATGCAAATCATCATCACAAAGATTTTTCCAATTATCATCAATGTGGGGAATTAATTTTTTTTATTTTTATCAAAGAAATTATTACACTCTATTGGGAGGAAGTTGGGAGAATACAAGTCACTGTAAAATTGATAGATTTCCTTGCTTATTAAAGTAGGATCTGTGCATTCATTCTCATTAATTAGTAGTGGAAGAATTGAGTTATTTGACTGTCATCTTTTTTCTAATCTACAAAGATAGGACGTACTTTTCTCCCCCTCTTCTATCCATTTAGTTCTAGAGCGTATGAATGCACCTTTGGCTTTCTTAAAGACTGTCCAGTTCTGTATGTAGAAAGATCATTCTGCCTTTAGTAGCATCATTTAAAGCATTTTCATTACAGCATTTGTTAATTTCACTTATAATATCCTGTTCCTGCTGTCTCCTTACTTTGGCGAGAGTTTTACTGTAATTAATGGAAAATTCACGAATTTTAAATTTAAGAAACTCCCATTTTGCTTTATGGGAATTAAAATCATTACTGTCCTTAATTTTATTAGAGAATCTCTCATTATTGAGCAAATCAGAATTAAATTTACAATATCCCTTATTTCTTGAGGTGGTTTGGTTTGACTAATAAAGAAATGGCACAATGGACTGTCAAAGTAGCTGCTGAAATAGTGCAGTCTTTAACAAATAACAGTAAGCTATCTGAAATAAGCCAATAATCAATTCTTGATTTGCTGGACGCATTGGGTCTAAGCCAAGAAAATCGTTTGAGGTTAGGATTGAGATACAGTATCTCCACATATCTATTAATTTGAGATTAGTCCAGAAGTGGGAAATCAGAGGATTTAGTTGAGAGGTATTGGTTTTGGGAGGATGTCTGCCGTGCAACTCGTCTTGTACAGCGTTGAAGTCTCCTCCTACCACAATATTATCTGTTGGGTATAGTCTTTTTAAGTCAGAGGTTACAGAAGAAACTTCTTGAAGTAGATTTTGATTCAGTTTAGGATTATTGTACCCATATATGTTAACCAGAATGAAAAAAACATGTTCAACGTCTAAGACAACCGCTAACCAGTGTCCATTGGGATCAGTTTTGGAAACAACTATTTTCCCGGACAGTTATTAAACAAAATAGCAGTAACTGCCGAGTGGGTGGATCCATGGCTAAGTAAAATCTTATCTCCCCATTGGGTAGACCAAAAAGTAATGTCAGTTACATTAGAGTGCGTTTCTTGTAGAAATATGCAGTGTGAGCCGTTACCTTTACAGAATAAGAATATTGCTTTTCTTTTGACCTTATTTTGAATGCCGCTTACATTTAATGACGTTAAAGAAAATGGCATCTTAACAGGAAACATAAAGAGAGAAGAAAACTGTTAAATGTAAGACAAAGTGCAAATATTTGTATAAGAAAGAACAGAGGTTTAACTAGATTGTAGAAACACGACCTTGAAATATACGTTACAACCTAGAGTGTCTCCAAATATTTATATCTCACACCATCCTACCCGTATTCAGATCAAGTAAATGATCAAGTTATGTCAATGTGCTTTCCTTCAATGTAACCAAATGGTCCGCAGTAGTACACTTTCTTTCCTGCTTTACGCGCCTCCTCAATTACAGGCCACAGTGCAGTGCGAGCCAGCCGGTCTTCCCTCGTTAAATCCTCCGTAAATAGAACTCCGCGGACCTGGCAGACTGATGAACTTCCATATTTCGTCCCTGTATTTTGGCATTGCAAACTGCAAATCATCTGCCGTGGTTTCCCTTGTTCCTTCTTGCCGATTCGGTGCACTGTGTCAATAATGTCTTCTAATTTCTGGACCAGGTGCGGTGCGATTTCAGCCATAAGACAGATCACTTCCCTTCGGGGCTCCTCTTCGGGCTTCTCTTTCATACCTTTGATCCGGAGATTCCAACTTCTTTTAAACCGTTCTAGTTCAGTTGTCCTATTCGCAAGATCTTTGTGTGACGTAGTTAATTCCTGGAGTGACTTACTCGTCTCTATGCACTTTTCTTTACATTCTTTAATTTCCGTGGCATTGAATTTGACAGAAATCTCAAAATTTGAACTTTTGAGATTTCTGCGATCATAACACTATTCCTACTCATCTAATTCGCCATCTCTTCTAATTTTTCATCTTGTGAATCAAAATGAGCAGTTAGTGTAGTTATGGCTTGCAGAATAGTTGTGTTAGTGATGTCATCATCGTGAGATCTTCGTTTTTTCATTGTGATTAATTTTGTAGGGGTGAGGTGAGACGACTCACGACGTTTATCTGTTTGAGTGATCTGCACTTCCATTTCTGTGTCGCCTTTGGCCGTGGTTGAGCATGAGCCAGAAGCTGGAGGGATGATTATCTTCGAGTGGGAAGTTTGTTGTGAAGATTTTCGCATTTTGAGGATACAAAACACCTGAGCAATATTTAAGTATTATTTTGGGTAGGCGTAAATGAGATTTGCTAGCTTTAAAGTTAGAATCGGGGGACAAACTAGGCAGTTCGGTATAAAACGCATGTGCTTAACCCGCCATCTTGCCGGAAGTCCTCTACCTGACCTTCCACATGGTCGCTTCCGCCCTGAGAGTGATGTCATCAACCAGCGCGGCCATATATAAACCGGAGAGAGACACGGGAAAGAGGAGGCGTGTAGGCGAGGTGTTTGTTGTGTTGGAGAGAGAATATTTTTGGATTGTGATTTTGGCGTTTTGATATTTGGTTGTTTTCTGGTTTTGACTTTTTGCCTCACATTGACTTTGATTATTGCATGGCCCCTTTGGTTTGGTTGCTTGGCTCTTTGTATATATTTGTAGATAATTTCACTGTAAGTTTGTGCACTCACCAGTAGTAGGGGCGTGGCTGCCATTTATTTTGGGAAGAGGGAGTTTATTCACTTTTTTGGTTTAGGGAGTCAGGGAAGGGACCTGGATTTTTGTTTGGGTTTTGTCTTTTTTTGCAGGTAATCTAGCTACTAAAATACAGATACACTTTTGTTTCTTATTTTGGCCTGGGTCCATCCTGAAGCTGATTCTGGTGATTCTGCCATATACCACCATTTCCATACAGTTTATAACAGAACCCTGAACCATTCTTTTGCTGTTCGGCCGACACTAGACTGGGACGTGGCG
Source organism: Clarias fuscus (assembly GCA_030347435.1). Taxonomy (NCBI): domain Eukaryota; kingdom Metazoa; phylum Chordata; class Actinopteri; order Siluriformes; family Clariidae; genus Clarias; species Clarias fuscus. Next base: position 44,779,694 of record CM059204.1, on the reverse strand, counting down.
CCATATTTAAGTGACCACTTTGATTTCAAGCACAAGAAAGACAACAGCTTTATTATGCAAAGGTGCTCCTTCAGTTAAAAACAACTAGTTTGAGATGTATATCCTCTTGTCGTTTTTGAACTACACTAGAATTCCCCATCCCACTCGGTAACTTCTGAGTAATTTTTTTTATGAGCTACTTTTTACTTTTACTTGTATATTTTTATAATGGTAACTTTATTTGTACTTCAGTAATATTTCACTGAAGTAACAGTACTTGTGCTTGAGTACAAAATTTTAATACTCTTTTCACCTCTGCTGATACAGAATAAGAAATAATTGAAAATCAGTTCATTTAAAAAATCAGTTAAGTTCAAAATTCAACAGATGGCACTGTACATTTTTAAAAATCTGCTTTGCAATCCTGTGCCTTTAATCCATTTTCTCTATAGGAAGGAATAAATACAATGTTCAAACAAACACTTTAAAAACACAGCAAAAAATAGATTTTATATATATATATATATATATATATATATATATATATATATATATATATATATATATATATATATATATATATATATATGTGTATATACAGGGTGGACCAAAAGTAGGGTTACAGTTAACACCTAAAAATTTTTCCTTTATTAGAAATTTAGACTTTTATTTACATGTATTATAATTACATATTAGACATTTTACATTGAACATTTAATCTCTCAAATGCTCAAAGAGTCCACCTTCATTTTTTAAAAATCTAAAACGTGAGTGTGAAGGTGAAGCATATAATGAAGTAACTGTAACCCTACTTTTGGCCCACCCTGTATATATATACAGTAGATAGATATATAGATATGTGTGTGTGTGTGTGTGTGTGTGTGTGTGTGTGTGTAGTTCAGCTGCCCTCCCCAACCTCCTTGCATGCTATAAATATTACATGTAGCACACAAACAGCAAGATTATGAATATTCCAATTAATTTTTCACACGTTCAAATTGCACCACACATACCTGGCCCACTGCAGCAGAATGCACCCATGCAGATGTTTAGTAACAAAGAGACAGAGCACGCACATATAAGGATCATATTCATCCAGCACTTCCCACCTGCAAGTAAAGTCTCATTTTTGCTGTCATCTAAAATACACACAATCACACAGAGATATCAGTATAGTGCTGAGGAAATCATATCTTATAAGAAAACATATCAAATATTATTGCAATTTTTGTTATAGGTTTCAGTTTTAGCAACACCTGCAGATCAAGTCAAGTCATGTTAATGAGCACTGATGCTTTAACAATGGTGCATGGTGTTGGTGTGAGAATATTGTTTATTGTTGAGTTTAATCTTAGGGAACTGCTTGAATTCCCTATGTATTGATAAATTGTTTAAATGTAATTCAACATGAGCCCTGAAATCTGCTTTGAATATACAAATCCCTGAGTAATGAGACTGTCTGGTATTTAAAATAACATTATGCACAAATCATAGTGACACTAGTGACACCTAAACGAACGCTCTAAACAATAAAAACATTAAACTGGTTATCCATAAGGTAGGAGATGTAAACATCTGCTCTGCTTAAACAAAAAGATATACACAATTACAAATTGTCTGTCATGATTCTATGTTCATGTAAAGACAAGATTTAAAAATTTTGCCTCAAAAACTAACTATACTTTACACCTCTAAGGCAAGCTATATTCATAGCGGCAAAATGTATTTACATTACAATTAAATAAATTAATTTATGTGAACTACAATAAAAAAAAACATGTAATATCTTATTCTGCAATAATTCTAAACGAAGAAGTGTGAGGAATTCAGAACAACTGGGCTACACATTTAGCTTAGTGTATATACTGTAGTGATATATTTTGGAAAATAAGGACTGCTATTTAAAAAAAAAAAACACTTTTAAATTAAAATTACATCATAACATTTATAAATGTGTGTATAGCTGTGCTGTTTGTTGGAAAATAGGGTTATCATAGGTAATGTATATTTTGAAATAAGATTTAATAACCTTAAATAAATCTGTTAGTAAAAATATATTTATAAAACAAAATTAGCGTCAAGAGGCACCCACCTGTAGTAAAGTCGAGTCTGATGTGTTTCCCAAACTGAGTGTGTGTCGTGTCATTTCGACCTCCACAGCAATAAAACCCCAGATCTGTCTCTCTAACTCCAATAATCACTAAACTGACTGAACTGTTACTTTCTGTTACATTAAAGTGACTCTCGTCTTCATTATAATCTACATAAAAGTGTTTATACAGTCTTCCTTGTCTGGCCGATATAATCTGCCTCACGCCTGCTGAGTTCATCTGATACCACGATATCTCTGAACACTGAGTGATGTTACAGAGCAGAGTGATGTTCTCTCCAGGATCAACAGATCTGAGATCAGCTGAAATGATCTGAAGGAGACTCAGACTGATGAGACCTGAAAGAACAACATCACATTAAGAGATCAGATTCATCACCGCTCTGGAAAAACTCACACACAGCACATTCCATACATAAAATACAATGAGATATCATTTTCTGTATTATGGATCATAGTAATAAAGTTATACTAATGTAATATTCAGTCCAAAATCGAAAATGTTTAAAAAAATTTTTTTTTTATAAACTCACCAAACAGCAGGTGCAGAGTGAACACACACAGAGACGCCGCCATTTTTAACACTCAGCCTCCACTGAACATGTGAACAGAGACTTGGTGGAATGAAAAGTCTTCTATCTCTAGCACAAGTTCTGGTTTAACACATTCAGCCACAAGCACAGACATCCTGTCCTCCTGTTCTGTCATGATGTTTACTAAACTTCTGACATCTTATTTTACATTTTGCGATTCATATTTATACAGTCTATAAGTTTATTGGAGTATAAATTACTCTACTTTCCTTCTTGCTAGAGGGATACGGATGAAAGTACACATATAATGAAGAATTCGGTGTGCTTAAACACAGGGGGTACACTTACAGATCAGATGTAAAGGTAAAGTTTATAGATTTATTTGCTTCGAATGCGCAGGTTGGTTCTACAGTATATGAATGGCTCGTTCCATGTTAATGCCATTTCTTTAAACATTCTTGAGCAATTTTATAATGTAACTGATTCACATTAATATTACATGAATTAATCACGGTAATGATGCATAATTCAATCATAATACTTCTTGCATATTAAACTTGCATATTTGTTTAAACTAACAGCTTGATGAAAATTAATATTTTTATGTAAACATTTGTTGTTGTTGGCTTTTCCCCTCTTTCTCTGGGTTGCCACTTTCAATCCACAATGCAAATTTACACAGGATCCACTTCCTGTCACAACCCACCCATTTTCTCCAAGCTTGGGACTGGCACTTCATCCCAGTGGTATGTTTGGGCATTGTATGGGCACGGGGTTACGCGCCTTTCCCAGCGTTATTGGGGATTAAACCCCCCAACCTTTCAATAAGCAACCCTCAACCACTTGAGCCATCACTGCCTCTAAGAAATATTACAATACTACAATACTTACAAAACTCTCTCTTTCTCCTTCTCTGTCTCTCTCTCGCTCTCTCTCTCTCTATCTCTATCTCTGTCAACACAAGAACGCGTAAGTAAAATTAAAGTCAATAACAGATGGAAAGCATTACATGTTGGCTTTACTCTGATTTCTTCTACCCCTCTCCATTTCCCACAATTATCTCTTAAATCTGACGAACCAGATACTGTAGAGTTCTATGTAGTGGACTGCAGGTCTACGTCCATAAAGATGACCTCACATCTAGTTTACACAGTTTTTACATAATACAGTTCACTGGTCATATTAAAACGCCATGTACAATATTGTGTAGGTCCCCCCATGTGCAACTAAAACAGCTCTGAGCCCAATAACAGCTCTGCTTGCTATTCCTTCTGCTTCACTGCTGTCTCAAAAAACCTTGTTTCACTCTCTGTAACGTTAAGTGAACGTGATGTGAAAGTGCATTTTCTTTCCAATCAGAAAGCAGGAAGATGAAACACAATACTGGTTATTTTTTTAACCACCATTTTTCAGGCATTTGATAATCGTTTTCAGCTACTTCTGATGGAACTCAAGAAATAACAAAATAAGTAGATCTCAGTAGCAACACATCTAATGTATGTGTCTATGACATTGTTTATTTACAATGATATTCTCAGTGTCAGTCTATTTAGCATTAACTGCTAACAGCTAACCTAGAAGTGCGGGAGTGTCCGTTCTAGATCGGTCATGTTTCAACGTTTAACTTACTAAACTTGTTTATGTTATAACCATAAGAATATAACCATAAGTTAACATGCTTATATCCACACACACATGCTACATTTTCTACTACTACTGAAAACACTTATTTCACACAAATTTTCTATTGATTATTTCTCAAAATGTCTCGCTTGATGATTTATCTATTGTCAGTCTTTGGATTCAAAGTTACCTTAGTAACAATAAAAACAAATTAAATAGAATGAGCTCACTGGTGCTGAAATACAAAATGTCTATTCCTTTGGTTCCTTCTGGATGACGAGTGAAATGACGTGAGCATACTGTACAGATGATCCTTGGTTTGAATAAATCGAATAAAAAAAAAAAATCTTCTCCACAACAGTCTCTAAAGTTTAATTAGTCAAAAAAAGATCCACAGATTTTCCTCCTTCAGTCATTCACAACTAGCAAGCTAGTAAAGAAGTCTCACATCAATCATAGCTCACTTATTACAAAAAGTCCTGCGTTGTGACTGAAACATCCCAAGAACTTTGCTGAGATGCTAATGAAACTTGCTATGCTAAATAAACTGGGCGTTTTTGGTGCAGGCATAGTGACACACTGGTTGGATCAGTCTGGTCAGTCTGCCTGGATTCGTGTGGTGGCTGGGGATGGTTTCCATTAAGACTGTCCTATCATCGATTGACGCTCTGGGGACCTGTGACTTCAGTTGTTTGATAGCTCAGGACTGGAATCTCCGACTGAGCCTCCAGGAACAAACTGGACTCCTTTCAATTTTAACACATCTCCTGTCATACTGAACTTCCAGTCTTACACATTATTACGCTGATCAATCCCTGCTATCCGTTATCACCCAGATGAGGATGGGTTCCCTGTTGAGTCTGGTTCCTCTCAAGGTTTCTTCCTATTACCATCTCAGGGAGTTTTTCCTTGCCACCGTCGCCCTCGGCTCGCTCATCAGGGACAATCTTATCATTTTGATTCATACACATTGCATACAAACTTACTTCTTTTATTGATCTTAATTCTTGCCTTCATTCCCTTACACAGTAGAAGCTATCATGGATTAAATTTGGGAACGAATAGCAACAGCAGAGAAAACCAATGTGCTGGGATGTAGTTCACTTCACACTCGCAGGCCAACACACCGATTCTGCATCAGAGAAAGGTTTGTATTATACTTAATAACATAATTTAAATATAAGAAGAAATTTTATTTTGAGAAACATCAAGCCTTGAAGACCTTAAGGGTTCACCACTGCTTGTGAGTTATGCTAATAAAAGCTAGCCATTTTTTCCCCAATCTATTGCATTGCAGTTTTCATTATATTCTGAATCAGACAAACACTATTTCAGTTTCAGTTAATGATTTTTTTTAATGGTAAATGCTTTTATCAATTGATAATTCAAATCAAAGATATTCAGGCAATGCTTATGTTTGCTGGATTAAAACGTGTAAAATTGGGAGAGTGCATTGAAACCTATTGAAGTTTATATATTTTTTAGCTTTTGGTATAATCACACCCTTAAGTCCAGTGCCTTCGGGATTCTCTGTCGGAATGCGGAGTTACAATGATGAGACGACAAAAACCCTGCATTATCAAGCACAGAAACCACAATGGTTTCCTCCTTCTCTTTATCTGTCTGCTGTTGAAGTATAAACCACCCACTGCACAGGAAAGACCCACCTGCTGGTCTAAGCATGTGGCGAAGTGTTTAACCTTAAATGTAGTAAAGCTGATTTAACTAATCACAGTGTTTAGATTAAATAGCTTTAATAAAAGTAATTCATAAATAATGTATATACAGTCTTATGCAAAAGTTTAGACACCCCTTGGTAAATACCAGATTTTGGGGATTTTTTTTTAACTGCAAATATGTTAATACAGTTTCTTTTGAAAATGGAAAAAATGCAGAAAATTCTGGTCCAAGCCATATCACTATGAAGTTGCCACTATTGCGGCCTTGAGCGAGGCACTTAACCCTGTCTGCTATAGAGGCGCTGTATCCTGACTGACCCTGTGTCTGACCCCAGCTTCCTAACTGGGATATGCAATAAAAACCCTAAAATGCTAATAATGAACTACTGACTCTTCTAGGTTCCCTTTTAATCTCATGTGTAATATACAGTACATTAATGTAATAAACATTTGTTTTTTTATTATTATTGAGACCTGCCTCTGGTCATCCATTTCCCTGTAATGTATAACTGTGTGTACTGTATATAAAAAATAATACAGAATCCACTGACAAAAGTATTATTTTTTTAATCCAAGATTTTAATTAAAATGTGTCTCTGGTGCTAAGTGTGTAAGCAGTGAAGTGAAACGTGAGAAGAAGCGATTGGTTTCCCGCCTCTTCTGCTGGTGGTAAAAACCCACACGCCGTGCACAAGACAAAAAACCCACAGCATTTCTGCAAAATGTGTTCAACGGTCACTGGCCTTATTTTTTTAACTTAAGCAGCTGATTTTATTACATTTAGTGACGTCTTAAAGGGATGTGATGGCTGTAGAGGACAGGTCATTTAAATTCTAAAAAAACATTAAAAAAAAAAAAAAAGGTTTCATTTTTAAAAAGTTACCACAAACAAAGCAGGGTCAAACAAGAAAACCAGTTTTAAACAACTCACACAAAGAAGTAAGTAGTAAGTAAGGCTTTGTAGAATCAATACCCTTTATATATATAATGGGAAGAGGAAATGAGTCTAATGCGTGTCCTTAGAATTTAGAGGAAGATTCTCAGGGGACAGTGAAATGTAACAGATAGACATGACAGTCTCTGTTAAAGGTCATACAATGTGTGTGTTGTCTGTGTGATTTTAACTACATAACGTTACCTAACACAAGAAAACACATACATAACACAGACTATAAATACACCCCCACAAATTCACAGGTTAGAATGCATTTGAAAGATTCTCACACTTGACTTACACTACACTTCCTGACAAAAAGACACCGCTTCAGAAGGGTAGAATTAAGAAAAGAAAACTTATAAAAGAAAAAAAAAGAAAACAAATACATTTTTAATTGCTGTAATTGGGTTTAAAACTGTCCAACACATTAATAAAAACCTGACAAAATACAATATTTGTGCACTGTCACCTTTGTTAAATAAATTCAGTCAAATAAAAATTCTGGATGAAACCTAAAAAATATATATTATAGGGAAAAAATTTAAAGGATACTTATCAGTTTGTCCATGATGAGCAAGCCAGGAACAACAGTGGCAAGGAAAAACTCCTTGAAGTGAAAATTGGAAAAACCATTGAGAGGAACCAGGAGGGAACCCATCCTCATTGGTTGATGTCAGATAGTATAATCATAAATCAGTCTCGGATAGATCGGTGAAAGTTCAATATAGCAAGAAAGCAGTTTTAGTCCATATAAAGTGCACTTTCACTGTTATTGATTGACTGCAGTCAGAAGTCTAGAAGAAGCAAAACTGCCCGCATCAGCCGAGTCGAAGTCCATGTTCATGGTCGTCAAGTGAAACCATCAGTACAATTTGGTATATATACCAGTAGCACACTGGGGGAATATATAAGTTAGTATTGCGTCATGAGTCCCGCCCCTTGCCTGTCATGTCACCGGTCCGTCATCCAGGTAGGTAGGAGATGTTGGCTGGGTTGCTTATGGTTAACTGTAGCTTATGGTAGCGTGTCCTTTTTTAGAATGTTATAGGCGTGTCTCTGCCTTTGCGTGGTGTATCGCTTCCCAGATAGACTGCACGAACTCTCAGCTTTCTAATGTGTTGTTCGCCTGCCTAATTGATTGGCAATAAATAGAAAATAGGTTTTGATAACAAATAATAATAACAAAAATGAAACATGAGACCAACCTCTCAGAGACACTTTCACACAGTTACTTTCACACCACAGGAGTGTAAATGAGTGAGCTTGGCCCTGACTCTTTATTTAGGGGTCTGCAGGTTTATGGGCCATGAAGTAGTTCTGACATGTCCTGACATTTGGGTTTTTTCTTACTTATAAACTTATAAATGTCACCTCTTTCACCTAGTGCAAAGTAAATGTCCAGGATTGAGGGATGAGTGACACAGATGATCTTATACAGAGAAGGCACATTTCTGGCAAACTGTAAATATGGCCGTGCAAACAGACATTCAGGGTAAAACAGTGCGAACAGAAACAGTGCACTATGAAGAAAGGGTGTTAGGTTTGTAAAAGCCCACTTTTAACCCTATACACAGTCATACATCTTTGTGCCTCTCTCGAAAAGCAGTTCTTGTTTAACTCAAGTGAACATCGCATACCTGGCATTTCCATGGTGTTTATGGCTGCTTACCATAAACTGATTTGCAATTCACACAGACCCTGTGACCAGCAGTGGTAACATTCCTGGCATCTGAGGTCAGTCCATGTTCTGGTCGTGCGCAGTCACAGGTGAAGCCTTATCTTGTGGTCAACCGCTTAAAAAATACAAGAGATCCATCCCGAATCCAGACCCCAGTCGTGGTCGAGGTTCCCATGACATAGTGATGGTCCGTCTGTATCTTGCCTGCTTGTTTGCATTTGGTCTCTATAAAACAGGTGACTGATTCATTTTCATGGTCACAACTCTTTATAAAGAAGGAAAAAGAAACATAAGCATGATGATAATAAAATTACTGTCAATAATCATGAATAACTATTGACCATGCATAAAGACAACACAAACTTTTACAATGTTTAGGCAACGGGAGCTAAAGTGTTTCTGCTAAATAACATTATAGATAGCAGTGTCATAAGCTAACCAAAAACTGAACCAAATAGTTACCATAACATGAAGCTATCCAAAACGGGATGAATATATTCAATTCAATTCAATTCAATTTTATTTCTATAGCGCTTTTAACAATGGTCACTGTCTCAAAGCAGCTTCACAGAAATGAAAAGAAAATGAAAAGAAGACTTATGGAAATGTATATATGTGTAAGAAAAATGTGTCTAGATAATGAGATTGTCCCTGATGAGCAAGCCAAGGGTGACGGCGACAGTGGCAAGGAAAAACTCCCTGAGATGGCAATAGGAAGAAACCTTGAGAGGAACCAGACTCAACAGGGAACCCATCCTCATCTGGGTGATGACAGATAACAGAAATTGTAGAACATCATGTGTGTTATGCAGATGAAAGTTTGATATAACAGAAGTTATTTAAATTAACACAAAGTCCAGTTCAGCTCAGGGATGAGTCAGCAGGTGCAGAGGGCAGATGGGGGTCTGGATCACTGGGAGCTCAGGAGCAGCATGTGTAGATCCAAACCAACATGAAGAAAAATTCAGCTGGAGCAGGTCCTTCTCTGGATGCCTCAGGAACCTCGCAGGGTTGGCACAATCTCCAGATGCCTCGGGATGGGTGGAAAAATAAAGAGCAGGTGAAAAGAATTAGCGTAGTTGCCATTCACGATAGATGTACTGGAGTATGAGGTAAAGAAATTAATTACTGTATATGTATGCCAGATTAAAGAGATGCGTTTTGAGTCTACTTTTAAATTGGGAAACTGTGTCTGAGCCCCGAACACTGTCAGGAAGGCTATTCCAAAGCTTTGGAGCTAAATATGAAAATGCCCTACCTCCTTTTGTAGATTTTGATATTCTGGGAACTACCAGTAGTCTGGAGTTTTCTGATCTTAAGGAGCGTGGTGGATTGTAACGTATCAGAAGACTGGTTAGGTATGTGGGAGCTAGATCGTTTAGAGCCTTGTAAGTAAGTAATGCTATTTTGTAATTAATTCTAAACTGAACAGGTAGCCAATGCAGGGATGATAATATTGGGGTTATATGATCATATTTTCTGGATCTAGTGAGAACCCTGGCGGCTGCATTTTGGACTAACTGTAGCTTGTTAATTGAGGATGCAGGACAGCCTCCCAGTAATGCATTACAGTAGTCCGGTCTGGAGGTCATGAATGCATGAACCAGCTTTTCTGCATCAGATACAGATAAAATGTTCCTAAGCTTGGCAATATATTATAAACATTTACACCACAGAGACAACCATCTCTAATCTACATACTGTAAGTCATTAGCTTAGCCACCTGTGAGCTAACCTGTTTTTGCTAAGCTACATAAGGCAGTATGTTAGCATGATTTATCAGTGTTATCTACATGCTAACCAAACCATATAAGTGACATTAAATGACAATGTTTCACATAAACTGGCAAAAGCTTGTGAGAAAATGAGGAAAAATTAATTAATATTATTTTTATATTATCAGAATAAGGATTATATAAGATTTAAAAACTTACCCATGGTAACAGCTTGCTGGATTCTCCTCCTTCGTTCTCTGTTGGAGTCTCAGTGTTGTTCTGAGGTAAATCTAAACTCCTCCCACTGTCCAGAACATTCTGTAGAGCTCCAGAAACCTGTACAGTGTCTAACATCTTCCACACACGCAGGAAAATTATCGGATCTAGATTACAGGTAATCTTTGGTATAATACGATTAATATTGTGTGGGATTAATATTGTTTTCCCATTCTGTTTTATTATTCAAAAAATGAGAAAGTGTCATGGATAAGTTGTAGCCTTAAAACAAGCTTTTTCTTTATCCTTATAAAATATTTATTATAAGTTGTAAATTCACCATTAAATATCATATTCATCTAGTGTTTGTTGAGAATTTGAAAAGGGGTGAATGTTTTGTATTAAATCCAGATGGAGTGCCATATCCTGTTATCCCTCACATGTTAAATAGTGAGGTAAATTATTCAAAAATATACACTAAATTCATGTTCACGTTATGTATTTTTGTTTATTGACAAGAGAAAAAATGTTTTGCATTAAATGCATATGTAGCTGTACGTCCTTAACAAAATGCTGAACGTAAATGTCAGTTATATTGCAACACTAAGTGATGCTGTATAATCCACAGGTGGACCAACATGATGAGGATGATATCTGCAAAATATGGAGATGACTGGTGCATTGTTCCATGTTTTGTTCCTTGGGGATGAGACAACAGGGACCTGACAGACCTTTTCCATTGTTGGAGGCAATGCTATTGATACAGACTCTTTGGTGAAGGCTGTTTTTTTTGTGTGTGTCTTCTCACCTGGGAGTTTCTCCAGCATACTGTAGATCAGATGGACACGAGTACTCATCTCGTGTCATTACATTTGAGGACAACAGTTTTTTTCAGCCAACATTTAATCAATAATATTTAAAAACGTTTTATCATTTTTGTTTTTAATGTCATTTTTGAAGGAAATTAAATAGTAATAGTTAAATAACGGATAGTTAAAATATTAAGATGGGAAATATTTGTGTCATGTGGGCGTTATAAGATTTGTATTGAAAACTTCTATATAAAAAGTTTTTAAACATTGTATTAAATGCAAAAAAAATGCACTTTAAATCAGACTTACAGGGGTCTCTTGTTTTTGTTTTACAGAGTGTTTATGTTACAGTACATTTATTTTATATTTAACAAATGGTCAGCTTGAGATTATATGGTTTTGTTTAACGTTTTGGTCAAAATTAAGTTATTCACATTTTCTTATTCTGTGACAATCTATTTACATTATGTGAAGTTGTGTACATTTTGTGTCTTTTCTGAAAAAAAAAAAAAAAATCAAATGGAATGTGTCAACCCAGCAAGAGTGTTAATTTTACCCACTGGTTGGGTCAGATGAACAACCCAGAAATCTGAGTTAAATGGTTAAACCCAGCACTTGGGTCAAAACAACCCAGCGCGTGTTCTGTCCAATAGTGACCCAGCAGCTGGGTTATGGTTGGGTTATTTTTTAACCCAGCAGTTTTTAGAGTGTAGACACTTTAAGCTTTCTATAGATATATATGTACACACTAAAAAATGCTGGGTTGTTTTTACTACCCAAACGCTGGGTTGCCTCTGTTGGGTCATTTTTCTGGGTTATCTACAGAGAGTTGGGTAATTTTTTTTTAACCCAGCTTGCTGGGTTGGAGTTGGGTTAGCTAGTGACAGTTAACTTCACAGATAAGACCACCCCTTCCCTGAAGTTCACCGGTGTATTCAGTGGCTGTGTCAGCTTTGCGTCTTTTTTTCTTCCTCCTCACGCATTTAAGAGGAAATGTAAACGTTCAATATAAGGTCTGTATACACACTTTCACTCACCTATGACTGAATTTGTTCACTGTATGTAACATTTATTACTGTTACCGTGTTACACTCAAACTTTCAGCCTGGTCTGTGCTATAGCATGCTAGTTTATCTGACAATGGCTGCTAGCTAGCCAAACCAAAGAACCCCACCTGTGTATGAAAGAAACTGCAAAAATGTCTGTCTTTTTAGCTTTCTTTGTAGAATGCTTGCAGGGTGTATGAAGGTGGTGAAGTGATGAATGAAAGCTAAACTGTTAATTGCAGTGCTAGCATTTAGCTAAGTTGCTAGCGTTAGCAAACACATATGAAAAGCTGAGGTGTTCTAAAACACTAATCTTCTTACAAATATGCATACTAGCCAACCCTCTCGATTTTTCCATAAACCTTTACTTTCTTTAATTTCTTTCTTTCTAAGGTTGGAACCGACACCGTGGAATATCTCCAGCAGACTGAAGTGTCGAGGCCGAACCCCTACATCCTATATAATGACCAGCACTGCTCTCAGGCATTAGTGCTTCTCAGTAATAGTATCGTAATGATGTCGCTGTTGAACTTATTTTGTATTATCTGATCTTGTGCTTTTGAAAAATAAATATAAATATTTTTCTATGTTTTGTACAATTAATTGGGTGTTGTTTATTGCATATATATGTATCGTTTGCAAAACTTAGTGTTTTTTTTGTAATAGACCAGTATATCAAAGTAATTTAACTGTTTAAACTGTTTTACCCATAGACATGTAAAACATAAAAATAATAATAACCTATTTGTGAGGTAGAATTAACAGCATTATAGTTAAATATGACCTAGCATTTGGATTGAATATTTTACCCATTTTGCTTGGTTAAATTAACCCAGCATGTAGTTGGTCCAATATTTATCCAGCAGCTGGGTTAACCCAGCATTTTTTAGGGTGTATAGATATATAGATATATGGATGTGTGTGTGTTCATTTTAGTTCATTTTAGTGACACGTTTCAAAAAGATTTTCTGGGAGACTGAGACAGCAGAAAGCGCACCCTGTTTATTTTCTTTATTTTACAAAAGCACAATGTTTTATCGATATGTGAGTGTACATTAACAAATAAAGACATCAAATGATGCATTACACGTATGTGTATGATTAAAAATTATGGAACATTTTAAGTTATTTTGACGGTTACAATAAAAAATGCAAGTGGTCCCATCGCCAAAACAGCTGACAAGACAACAGGGACCTGACAGACGGTTGGTGCTGGTGCTGGCATGCTGGTAACCCTGCTGGTATAATTGCTGGTCAAGCTGGTAACCAGCTATGATGGTCTATGCTGTTTTTTTTTTTTTTCAGTTTTAAGTTATTTCCATTGATTACTTTTTTTAAAAAGTGCATTTATATAAAATGTTTGTGTTGTGTTTTTAGACAACCCACAGATATTTAATAAATGTAAAATAATGTACTTACATGTTTTTGGTAAATTGATTATTTTTGTCTCTTGAATGTAAATCCATTTAAAGATAACACTACACGGTCCATGTATTTACATCACACATTATTTTCAGTACTAACTATTAAAAAACAAGATAATGAGCTAAAATGGTAACCAATTTAAACTACCAAAACCTTGCTGGTGGCCCAGCATATAAATCATGCTGGCCTATGCTAGATTTTTCAGCAGGCATGCTGGTCTTCCATCAGTTATGCTGGTTCACCAGCCAAACCAGCATCAGACCAGCACTAACCAGTATTAACCAGCATAGACCAGCATATAAATCATGCTGGTCTATGCTGTTTTGTTTTTTTTTCAGCAGGGACTTTTGCAATGTTATACAACGATTTATACTTTTTGCACTACAATTTACATTTACACCTTAATGTCACAAACATCTGTAAGCTACAGTACATAAGGCAGTATTTTATGCAACGGGAGCTAAAGTGTTTGTGCTAAATAACATTATAGATAGCAGTGTCATAAGCTAACCAAAAACTGGACCAAATAGCTAGCATAACATGAAGTTATCCAAAACGGGGTGAATATATTATAAACATTTACACCACAGCTGATACTGACAACCATCTGTAATCTACATACTGTAAGGCATTAGCTTAGCCACCTGTGAGCTAACCTATTTGTGCTAAGCTACATAAGGCAGTATGTTAGCATGATTTAGCAGTGTTATCTACATGCTAACCAAACCATGTAAGTGACATTAAATGA